>OZ025287.1:10046641-10206641 GCA_964019165.1 Mastigias papua | reverse complement strand
CAGCCATATATACCATAAATTGCACAATTGGGTATTTGCCATTTCTAGGTGCAAAAATTTGCATATTTGTAAAACAGTGATGAAATTCTAATAATTCGGAGTTGTTGCAGGATAGCAGAAAAAAAGTTGTATCGGATATCTATATACATAACTTTCTCGATTGTGTGAGTATCTGATGTGCAGTTTTACGTGCAGGTTTGTCAAACGTATTCAAAACTGACAAGAGTAAGTCACATGATTCACCCCAAATGAAAAGAATTATAATCATCATAATCATCACTTAGTTGCAAAAAGAAATAAGAAAAGTCATTTGGACAACCATTTAAGAACAAAATATCAAAACAGAAATACAAAAGCAATAATCATAAAAGGAATACTTCTTTTCATGGTTTCCACATCCATTGAAGATCTAAAATTAAGTGAAATGAACGAATGGGTAAGACATAAGAACAACCCAGTACATTCCAAATTTGATTGATCCAAAATATGGCAATGAATTACATTGGATTTTCAAAACATTGATTCGGTATCATAAGTGCAATAATCAATAAACACAATCAACATAGAAACTAATAAATAGGATTGTACAATATCCAATAAATGCAAGTTATCATCATAATAATAATGATAATAATAATCATGATAATTTTTCTTAAACATCTTCATTCTTTCATAACCATTAAATTACAATTGTACACCTCACTAATAAAAGGCATTGTAACATTGGCTGTTTCAACATCGGTAGATAATGTGTTAACAATAAAACGGAAATGATAGTACTAGAAATGAATAAATAATAATAATGATAATAATAATGAAAAAAAAACGTTGAAGAAAAGAAACAAAAGAGAGTGAAAAAGAACAGGAAAATGAAACAGATAGAAATATAAGTCATTGTTAGAAGTCCATTAAGTCTGGATTAGACCAGTCAATGTTTCGGCAGCAAAATATATAATAAGTACAGCGAATAGATATGTTCATGATCTTCGAAATTATATGACGTTGAAGGGTCTCTGACATGTCCAAGTCTTTCATCATCTTGACCAGTGAATGACACGAATTATCCAATACTCCTAAAGCGCTCATTGAAACATTCACAAAGTGTACCGCATTATATGAAGACGATAGAGAGAGAACAAGGGACTTATATTTATTCAACTTACGGTCACTATTGACCTTGAGATTACTCTCAAAACCAACCGTAAGTTCAAGGATGTATAAAATATTCTTATGCTTATTACGCAAGATGAGATCCGGTCTAAGTGTATCCCCACAAATCAAGCTTGGTGTTTGAAATGAAGGTAAATCAGCATAAATAGACCATTCAGGGAAATATGAAAAACTTTTTGAAAGACACAAGAGAACTGAATCGTGCCTCCAATTGTATCGTCCATGGTCGAGATAGCTTTTGCAGCTTGATACTATATGCTGCAAAGTTTCATTTTGCAAAAAGAAAGAGCAAGATGGTGACTGGGCGAGAGACCATTTATGAAGGTTTTTTCTAGTAGCCAGAGTGTTATTTAGGTATTTAATAGTAAAATTGAAAATGTTTTTCGGCAACTTTTGCTGAACTCTAGACCACACAGAAGTTTGTGAGAGTGAGTATTTAAGGATGGACGAGATCACAAATCCCTGTGACAGAAGCTGATTACGAACTCTGTCTTCGTGGTGAGTCTGGATGGCCTTTAGTGAATGCTTAGTATGTCTATATTGATCGTATTGGATGTTGGTGTGATGGCTTGTTTCATTCCCAAGATTAACAATATCATGGTTGGGAGACGATTTCAAAGCATTCCTAATAGTTGTCTGGCATTGCACAAACTTTGTGGAAGGAAGAACAAGGCTCATACCATATTTCGATTTATTTACAATTAGACTACTCAGAGTGGCACTTATGAGGAGCTCAAGCCATTGCCTAATGTATTTTGAGACAATGCTGTCAAGGTTTTCAACTATCCAAGTTTTAGAAATATCGGCGATAGTTAAATTCCATGAGATTTTAGATAGCAGAAAGCGATGATAGATGAGGAGCTTATTTTTTGGATGACAAGGTAGATCATTGATTTTAGTCATAAGAGTATTAGTTATATCAAGGAGATCAGACATGTGCTGTAGGTTATTCATGCTACAATTGAAATATCGGCCTAAATACCCAAATGATTTGCCATTGTCAACTGAGGGAACAAGAACGTTATTTATGACGAGTTTCGGAAGAAATTGTGTAGAGGAAGTTGAAGCCTTCTTTATACCAAAAGTTGAACATTTATCAACTCTAATTACCATTCCTGCCCATGTACACCATCGAGAGAAATGATTGTCGTACTAAAGTGTGCTGCAACCGCACCACAGGCGCTAATGATGATCAGCTTACTGATGTACATTGACATCTATTAAAATCTGAAACTTCAAAAACATCGCAACATCAAGAACACTTAATCTGAGAGCTGCAAAGAACTTATTCTGGTAGACGAGTAGATATATTCAAAGGAAGAAAAACCAAAGTTCCAAATGATTCCAAAGTTGCGCCTATGTAATGAAGGTAATTCACTTACATCTGTTCAGTTGAGTTGAATTTTGTCCCATTATGCTTTGCATAAGGTAACCCTGGAGACAAAGGCAGCCTTGGGCTACAATCGCTGCAAATGAAACAAACATCGATGTGGATAACTGTAATAACACAAAATAAATGTGAAATATTTGCCTGTGGTACCAAACTGAGTTGAAGCACGCAAACATGATTGTAATTTCCTGCAGAACACAAAATGTCACCTTGGTGATCGAAATGAATTCACCAATATTTACACTAAGATGTGGAATTAATTGTGCAAATAATGAGAAAGCAGACATCGATTGGTTATTCCCACAACAATTCCATTTACATGATTGGCTATTCCCACAACAATTCCATTCACATGATTGGCTATTCCCACAACAATTCCATTCACATGATTGGCTCTTCCCACAACAATTCCATCCACATGATTGGTTATTCCCACAACAATTCCATTCACATGATTGGCTATTCCCACAACAATTCCATTCACATGATTGGCTATTCCCACAACAATTCCATTCACATGATTGGCTATTCCCACAACAATTCCATTCACATGATTGGCTATTCCCACAACAATTCCATCCACATGATTGGCTATTCCCATAACAATTCCATTCACATGATTGGCTATTCCCACAACAATTCCATTCACATGATTGGCTATTCCCACAACAATTCAATTTACCCCCACTTTTCGTGATTGGTGAAATAAATCACTCAACATGGTGTAAACTTTGGTAGGTTCATTCTGTAATCATCAAGACAAAATTTTATACTCGTATCAGACGAACAACCTTTTCAAAAAATTCTGGTTTTACTTGCGCATGTTTTCAAGAAGAAAAACATGAAACATGTACAAGACTCAAGATAATTTCATAAATAGACAATTTATGTGTTTCTTCTCTTCTTGAGTCAATAATGCATCAAAAAAAGTTAGAGCCCATTTTCGATGAAGCTTTATTAATACAAATTATAGATAGCACTAACTACTACAAGTAATGTCTACTTGCAAATAAAGTGCTAAAAATAAATACAGAAAAGAATACCTATTACCTTTCAATATCATTATCACCATCACTACTTTTACTATCATCATCATGATCATCATCGTCATCATCATCTTCGTCGTCGTCATCGTCATGACTTGAGTTACTCTGATCACAGTCACTACTTTCAATGATATCACTGTGTCTTTTTGCGGCGTCATCCTCTCTATGAGTCATTCCTTTCCGAGATACTGGTGAAGTTTGGTTGTTCAGCGATTCTAGTTCGTAAAGGGTTGGAGATGACACTCTTCGAATTGGAGATGTCCTGCTTCGATATGAATTGAATTGAATTGATTCCCTCCATCCTGCGGAGCCGAGTGAGGGTGTCCTATGGAGCAAGATGCAGAACAATTCAAGACTTAACGATGAACCCAATAACCTAAATATACGACACAGGCCCATCATGATCAATTTTCAAGTGCAGTAGAAAAATAACAAAATAAGAAAAGGATTTAATTAATTCAGTATAAACTAAGAACAAATTAAACGGCTAAAATTATGACTGAAATTTAGAATCAAGAATTGTGCTTGTGAACGCACAATTGAAATCCATCATCACTTATTGAGTCCTTTTTTGTCAAATCCAGAATATGAATTCCATCTTCAATGATGTCACCAATCAACATAAGATTCTCCTGTCCTTCATCGATGCGATAAATTCGAGCTGGCCATGTAGCTAATTCAGAAAGAAAAACAAACAAACTGTTAAGAGGAACATGAAAGAAACAAAAAACTAAACAAATCAAAAAGTAGATGACATAGTGTAATGAATACAATAACAAAACATCAGTTTCTACCTTTTCATTTGTTACTTTCATGCTTCTATGCACAAAATAATAATATAGATCTGCGGTGACAGATTTTTAAGAAAATTGTGTGAGGATATCTAGATAAAAATAATTTGTACCATTAACAAAGTGGTAATCCATTAAGTACGTATGCAGTTAGGGAAAGAGGGGGTCACACTAAAAGTATACAGGCGCATAGATAGGGGAGGGGGTCGAAAACAGGGCGATTTACTGCGTATGTAGGATTGCCCCAAAAGAAATTTGAAATGAGAACCTGATGATTGAACACAAAAATATAAGAATGAAAGAATGGAATTAGCATTTACCATCTAAAAAGCACCAAGGACCGGAAAGTTTCGATTGCATAATTTCCTAAAAAACAAAAGACAAACATAAGTAAGCAGACAGATTTCCTTCTTCTCTTTGACTCTCCAACTTGCTAAAGATTGAATTAGCGCCTACTACACAAAATAAGAAACAAGCGACCGTATCCGCTTCTGGTTGTATATTTCCGTTCACCTTTCAGGCCCACTATGTCATACTCTGATGAGTGTCGTAAGGAATAGGCCAACAAATTGATAAATATATAACATATACGAGATCATGTCCTTGACAGTTTCAAGAAGGACATAGCAAATCTATTATTAGGCTATTATTCTGAATGTTGCAATATGGCCGCCATAGTATACACGAAAGGGTACCAGCATACGGCATAACAGTTGAAAAATACGTTCTGACGTCATGACAATAGTAAAAAATGTGAACTCTTACAGACCTAAAAGGTAAAGAAACAATAACAAAACAGCACTAAACTTACTTCAGTAGTTCTAAGTTCTTCAATTTTTAATCGGAATTGGTCCAAAGGTTTTTCTAAATCAACATTGGCAACGCCATAAATATGTTCGGCTGTGGATCAAACGACGAATCAATTAATCAATCAATCAATCAATCAATCAATCAATCAATCAATAGACAAATCAGTCAAGCGACGAATCGATCGATCAATGCAATCTGCAAGCAGTTTGACACCAATGTAATAACTTAGATACGACCACATGAAAAGTTAAGCGCCTGAATAATACTAAGGGAAATTTATGCAAATTTAAAGAGCAACAAAACGAATTGTAAAACAGCAAAATGAGGCGGAAAACAACAAAACGAGGCATCAAAACAATAAAATGAGATAGAAAAAACAAAAGTGAAATTTCTCAGTATACCTATAGTCTTAAGCTCCTCCACATCGTATCGAACCAACTTTTCGTATTGAGGAAATGTAAGGTAATTTATTTTTAAGTTTATTCTTTTCGAGTTGACAACTTCAGACCTATAAAAAATTTACATCGTCAATTGTTTGATAAAGATATTCTCCAACAACTAGAGTGCTCTGTATCGTACTGGATCTGTATGAATCTAAATCGTTCGACTGCATGTGGATATACCGTACCAATGCGAGTGGATTCAAGGTTCTAGTCCAAGTGTGCCTTCATAAACACTGGCAAAGTATGTAACGAAAGCAATAGCCAAATTAATTTTTTTCAGCTTTCATCAAAAGTAGTCGGCAATCAAGCATCAAAAATGAAAGACATGCACTCGCAGAGCAACAAATATTCTGTGTGGTGCAAAAATTTCCAAATAAAAATAAACATATATCCTTCTTGTCTAAATAAGACGCAATAGCTTGTGCTGGTAAATAGCTATATGCATCAAATGACTCAAAACTGTCGTCAGAAATTATAGTTCTCTCAATATTCCATTCAGCATACTATTGACCTCCTCCTTTCAGCATGTTCAGCTTCGATTCATGGTATCTTAAGAACTCAAATATTGCAAACCTTCCTAATTTTCCACGAAGATGTGACAAGAAATCACTAGGCCAACTTATTTCATAGTAGAAACAAGAAGATAGGAAGATAAAAAAGAAGAGTCTTCCAAATTATAAACATGAAGATGAAAATAAAAGAAATGATTAGATTAATGGATCATCAATCGATTGTATTCAAATTTGCAGATTTTTGTAATTCTCTTCCACACGATTAAAATAATAACAGAATTGATATATCTGCCTTATATTTGTACCAAAGTTTGGTTGGCACAAAACAAAACAAATTTCTCGACTTACTCTTCATGAGGCTCGTATAATACTTGATGCTAGAAGGAAACATAATGGAACAAATAACATCATCCATTAGTTCAAATTAACATCTTGCAAACATCTACAAAGTTTAGTTTACGAAGGAACGAAATTCAAATAAAACCAATTATTCAGACACAGTTAATGATCCGAAAACAATTTAATATAATCTATAAAAGGAATGAAACAAACGTAATGAAGCGAGAAAACAAGGGGAAAAAGTATCCAAAACCGTCTCCGAGCAAACCTTTCAGACAAAACATATCAGAAAATATATCAAACCAAACTTATCAAAAACAACATATAAAACCAAACATCAAACCAAACATATCAAACAAAACATTGAACCAAACATATCACACAACATATCAAACAAAACATCAAACCAAACATATCAAACACAACATATCAAACCAAACATCGAACCAAACATATCAAACACAACATATCAAACCAAACATCGAACCAAACATATCAAACACAACATATTGTAAGATGTATGAAAAATGTCACTAAAATCTCCATAAAGGAGTTTTCAACCTCATGAACTACAAAAAGTTAAAAAATCATACTCTTTTTCTAAAAACCATTTTTGCTTGATTTCGTCGCTTCAAATGAATACGAGACGGATTCAATCGACAAGGTTCTAGAAAAGAATTGGCTACATGAAACAACTTATCGTGTGGTTGCTAAGCTGCAGTTGATTGGATGGTCATATAATTGTAAGGTCAAGTCACTCAATGCTTGATTAAATCATGGAATGTTTTATTCTTTCCATGCCATATTTGGTCAGTTACAAATGATAGAAAGCCGTGAATAGTCGCTTTCTCACTGATGAACGACTAAGATTTGCTTCAAGCAATTATTGACCGTTTTATGGGCATAAAGAACAAATCAAACGTAGAAGGATGCAACATTTTTGTTCAGAAACAAAACAAACGATATTCGAAAATTTTTAAATGAGTTCCTTAATTCTACAACCATACTTCTACAGGTTGTCAAGCACAGCAAATTTTTCTCTTTAGGTTCTGAATATAAGGGCCTATTCCAAAACCACAGAATAATATGTATTTCGAAACAGAAAAGCTGCCCGCGTGCATCGTGTTCTGCTAAAATGAGCAGGAGGAGGACTGAAATCATGAACAGAAATTACCTCCATCCACTTGCATGGTAATGGATTTATTTGTATAAAGGATGGCTTGACTGCATTGATCGATACGAACACCATGTCCACCACATTGATTGGCAACCTGCGATGACAAACGCAAACATGATGATGAATCGAAAATATCATAAATATATTTCCATGAATCATTAAACAATTATAAGATATTAGATTATCAATCATTAATACATCATTTGTACATTATTATTAACAAGGCAATAAAGAAATGTATAATTCTAGCAAGATTATTTCTGAGCTTTAATCATCTGTCAACTTTTACCTTCTGCATAAAGTTTGAATCTTTCAGCATCAGAAACAATCAATTTAAACTGTGCTGGTAAACATCTAGATATATTCATCATTCCTAACATAGAAATACATAATATTCAAGTAAACATAAATGTAAAACTGTTTCGAATACCATTGACGTAAAGGTGAAGCCGATCACTTCCAAGTAGCCGTCATTAGAACTTTGCGGAAGGAAAATCTGAAAGGAAATATTGAAAACATTGAAACCATTCCAACTCATTGATAAACAAATAATGCACATAGTATATTTTATAAACTGTTAAGATTGGCAAATTCTTTGGAAGCCCCGTTTTATTACGAATCTTAGCACAAGAACGACGAAAAAATTGATTGTGGTTTAATCATTTTCTTTTTATAACGAAGTTAACTAAAATGCTTAGCGAGAAAAGGCAGACATGAATAACCATTCAAAAAAGTGAAAGAGGAAAGGATAAATTAAATTGATCTTGTAAAAATGAGAAGTAAGACTGGCGAAATCAGTATAAAGACCTGTGAATGTATTTTTCCGATACAGGGTAGTAGAAAAAGTATTATTTTCATAAGAGACTAATGTATCCAGAAATCAGAGTGTGTTTCTACGCTCTTTTCAACTGTAAAAGAAATACTTCTATGGAAAGAATTAACAAACTGAAGAAAAATATCAGCCCGGTTGAAAGTTGCAAAATGTATCATCAACATAACAACGATATAGGAGGGGTTTAAAAGAAGATGGGTAATTACTAAGAAAATTTTGGTACACACATGATGATAGTTGCTAAGGTAGACCCTAAATGTGAACACATAGCAACTCCAAAGTGGTTGTCCTTGACAGCAAAATTAGGTAGTGTTTTTTTAACTGATCATGATTAAAAATGCCATTATCGTATGAAATGAAATTAGAATTTTAAAAGAGAAGATAAAAATAAAAATCTGAACATTCTCAAAATAATAAATAAAAATCTCAAAGAGATATATTAGCAAAAAGACTGCTGACAACAAAGCTTGCCATGACAAATTTTGAAGAAGTACGAAATAAAGTAATCTCCAAAACAAACGAAAAAGAGTCCTTAACAGTGAAAGATCCAGTGGTGAAAGGGTGAAGGAGAGGAACGAGAAATTTAGCAACCTTACAGTTATAGGTGCCGATAACTGATAATATAGGCCTAGCTGACAGGCCTAGCAGGGCAGTTAGACCTATGTATTTTAGATAGATAATACAAAACGCCAGGAACACTACCAGAAGTATATAAATCATGATAAACTATTAATGATGAAATAGATTTATTTTATGCTTAAATCAAAAAGGTTTATGTAAAGATGTTCAAGTCAAAAATTTGTAAGTCTAACGGTTTAGTTTAAGTCGAAAATTTTACGTAATTATGCAGAATCATTTATCACCATGGCCTTTTTGTCTTCGTTCTGGTTTTAAAACTGCTAAGATGTTGTTATTTAGCTATTCCAAACTAAATTCATTTGTACAAAAAGTCAAACTCAACCCACATCATTCTAACTCGACTGTAGTCACATGACTTGAGCCCAACCGTAACTCAGCTCATTTCAATCATTTCAATTTATATGACACAAATTCTCCTCATTCCGCAACTATTCACTTCAAGTGGAGTTCTTTCAACAAATCTACCACATATTGACTCGTGTCATCTCACATCCTTCGACTTCAACTCGACCAACTCTACCCTATATCAGTTCGCTGCACTTCCATTCAGCTGAACTCACCTTTGCTCACTCAGGTCACATGAACCTAAATTCTCTGCAGTCACCTCTATTAAGGCAAACCTCTACTCAATTAATTGTACTTGGCCTGGTCAACATAGCTTATCTCTACCTTCCAGCAAACAGTACCAGTTTTAACAAAGCATCTCGTTTAAATCATGTGACTCACCTCACCAGTTGGATGTCCCCATGGCGACGTGCCCGCGCTATATCTAAAATACAAAAATAGTATATATTTACATACATATAATGACATCTATAATGTATACATTAATGAAATGTTACAAAATGAATAAAATAAACACAAACATCTTTATAGATATATATTTATATTCATAATTCGAATTGTGATGAAGATGTCCAAATGAAACGCTAAACTGCTGTTTTTTCAAAATGTTATGTGCCCAGATCGCTCTGCTCTTATGTAGTGTATAAATTTAAATGTGCCGGATGTAATTCTGTGTATAATGGCGAAACAAGCCGATATTTATCTACTCGCGTGCGTGAGAATTTATCTCATGATTAAAATTCTAACATCTTTAAACATCTAAAGTATTCAGATTCTTGTAAGGAGGCTTGCAGTGACAGCTGTTTTACAGTGTTAAATATTGCAAACACGCCTAATAAACTTAAGATTAAAGAGGCATTATACATCTTATGGGAAAGACTTAATTTAAATAAACAGTTACAATATTATAACTTTTCACCAAGTTTTTAGTTCTCTGTCTACAACTGGTTAATACTTTTCACTGCATTGGTTCTTTTTCGATTGATATGTTCTATTGATTATGTAACACTTATCTATTGATTATGTAACACTTATCTATTGATTATGTAACACTTATCTATTGATTATGTAACACTTACCTAGAGATGAATCTTATAACTGCAATTAGCAACTGATGATGAATAGGGTAAAATTCTAAACGTGCCTTGTAAATTGAAAAATATTGTCGTGTTTTTTGTCTCATAACTACTTTTATACTATCGAGATATTTTGGGAAATATAGAAATATATTAAATATATGTTATATATAACGAAAGACAACTAGCAAATTATCATCACTGAAAGTGATTCAAGACGATGATTATACAACCAAACTATCACTTACTTTGATATATTCAGAAAAAGTATACAGACAGGTTTGATGTCATGAATTCGTTCCGTAAGATCCCTTCCATCACACTATGAAAAAGGTAGAAAATATCATAATTATTGCAGAGTCAGTGCAATATGAAATCAAAACAAATCAACTCAGTCATTTCATCAATCACTTAATCGCATAATCAATTAATCACTTACGATGAGTTGATCGATACATTTGTGTAAATCTTTAAACTTGCTTTGTAGGACTTGCCTTCCACCAGCCTACAATCACACAAAACTTTGTTGAGTATAATAAGCAGCTAGAGATTTGATTGCAAAATACAAAATTACAAAACTTTTACGAAACTTCCAGGTTACGTTCATTCATGAAAAACTTCTGAAATGACGTCATAGTTGTGTCAATGTCCAACATTGTGACCAAGTAATCCTGTATGCACTAATACATGGAATAACATCAAAAGTCTTAAGAATGAAGAAACAAACAAAGTATGTATTTTATGGAATAAATATAATAAAGCTGTTGAAATTCAGAATTACCTTTCCATAAAATACAAGATTACGAAAGCGACTTGTAAATTTATCAGGATTGGCTTCTGAAAACCAAAGAAATAGCTTTGATAAACTTATACTTATGCGAAAAACGAATTATTGATAGAAATATAAAGTAAAATAAGTTAAAAATTTAATGTGAATGGAAAAAATATTGACCTCTAGATTCGTGAAATTCCAAACAAACATCAGCATCTGCGCCTAAACTAAAATAATTGTTCATAACACTCAACGGGAGCTAGAACGAAATTAGAAAGTTATCTTTCAATATCAATTGTATCTATAAAATATCTAAAGATATAAAAGAAAACAAAGATAAGATTCCAGCAAAAAGATATATACAAGTCTGCACATCATCAAACTAGCAACTCTGTCTCTTTGTGCTAATTTTCAAATATAAAACTTTCAGCTTCTGATTTCCAAACTTAAGATTGGAGGCTAGGCAACAAAGCATAACCTTATATTCATCAAATGATACGAATCAACTCAGTTATGATATTAACTATGATATTGTTACTTATGACATTTTTAATTATGATATTGCTACCTATGATATTATTAATTATGATATTGTTAATTATGATATTGTTAATTATGATATTGTTAATTATGATATTGTTAGTTATGATATTGTTACCTATGATATTGTTAATTATGATATTGTTAATTATGATATTGTTAGTTATGATATTGTTACTTATGACATTTTTAATCATGATACTATTACCTATGATATTATTAATTATGATATTGTTAATTATGATATTGTTAATTATGGTATTGTTAATTATGATATTGTTAGTTATGATATTGTTACCTATGATATTGTTAATTATGATATTGACAATTATTATATTGTTAATTATGATATTGTTAATTATGGTATTGATAATTATGATATTGTTAGTTATGATATTGTACCTTATGATATTATTAATTATGATATTGTTAATTATGATATTGTTAATTATGGTATTGTTAATTATGATATTGTTAGTTATGATATTGTTACCTATGATATTGTTAATTATGATATTGACAATTATGATATTGTTAATTATGATATTGTTAATTATGGTATTGATAATTATGATATCGATAATTATGATATTGTTACCTATGATATTGTTAATTATGACATTAATTATGATATTGTTATTACGATATTGTTACCTATGATATTGTACCTTATGATATTGTTAATTATGATAATGTTAATTACGATGTTGTCTATTGGCTACCTTTAGATAATATGAACCTTCAAATAGTACAAGAATTCTATAGATATACTGCCGATGTCTAAAAACCTTGAAAATTGATAATATACAGATATTTAAACGATAGGCTGATAGAATTAGATGATTCAATCGAAAGTTTCTTGATTCAAATCATTTCAAAGTTGATTTATCATTACCTTATTGTTTCCCTCCTCTGATTTATCGCTAACTTCCGCTTTAGGATTAATTCGAACATCCAGGTTCCACCTTGAAAATATTATGAAATTTATCATGATTTCTGAATTACAATCCTTAGAAATAAAAATTTAAAAATGAGAACTTGCAAAACAAAGCTATAAACATAGGAATTTGCAAATAGGGGATACAAACCTATCGAATTTTTCGATGACTCCTTCTTCAATTTGAGTAAGAATACGAGAAAGAGGCTCGTCTGTGTAGCCCTGTAAAAGTACAACCAAATCAGATTGGCAGAAAAATTAAAGATGAGAAACAGAAACTACTCGGCAGAATGAATAAATTACTATGTAATGTTGCGCAAATGCTGCACAACTAATGCGCAAATGCTGCACAACTAATGCGCAAATGCTGCACAACTAATGCGTAAATGCTGCACAACTAATGCGCAAATGCTGCACAACTAATGCGTAAATGCTGCACAACCAATGCGTAAATGCTGCACAACTAATGCGTAAATGCTGCACAACTAATGCGCAAATGCTGCACAACTAATGCGTAAATGCTACGTAAATATTATGTAAATGTTGAGTAAATGTTGTGTAAATGTTGTGTAAATGTTGTGTAAATGTTGTGTAAATGTTGTGTAAATGTTGAGTAAATGTTGTGTAAATGTTGTGTAAATGTTGTGTAAATGTTGTGTAAATGTTGTGTAAATGTTGAGTAAATGTTGAGTAAATGTTGTGTAAATGTTGTGTAAATGTTGAGTAAATGTTGTGTAAATGTTGAGTAAATGTTGTGTAAATGTTGAGTAAATGTTGTGTAAATGTTGAGTAAATGTTGTGTAAATGTTGTGTAAATGTTGAGTAAATGTTGTGTAAATGTTGAGTAAATGTTGAGTAAATGTTGTGTAAATGTTGTGTAAATGTTGAGTAAATGTTGTGTAAATGTTGAGTAAATGTTGTGTAAATGTTGTGTAAATATTGCTGAATCAACTTATAAAGTAAACTCACTGAACCCCATCCAAGAAATCTGGATAAATCATTTCCGGTACCCAATGGTAGGACAGCAACTGGTGGTGTAGGACTCATTTTCAAACGATCGATTTCAGACAGTACCCACCCCACCTATCAAAAGATATCACAAAGAGCCCATATATTATCCGAAGAGACAAAAATAAAGCAAACAAGTAAATCTATGATATAGATACATACAACTTAAATAATTTAGAGCAAATATGTTGTGTAATAAAGTAAAGTATGATAAGATTCACAGAGTATCAAAACTGAAGATAAGAATTGTTTAAAATAATAAAGAGTAACAAAGAAACAAAGGACATCTTGCAAAAGCAGAAAACTAAAATTGATACGATTTGGTAAGAACAGTTGTCATTTCTCAAAATATACATACAGAGCCGTCTCCTCCGCATACAAGTACGCGTAAATTTGGGACTTTACGATATAATTCCAATCTGGAAATAAATAGTAGTCTAAAATGATGAACGAAAAACTGTCCAGAAAACAAAGAACATCGAAAGAACTTCAAAAACACTTCAAAAGACATTCAAAAGAACTGAAGACTTTCATAAATATAGAATGATTCATTCTTTATAATTGTTTCTTTTGCGAAAACTCAAAATGTCAATTATAAAGATAATAATAATGAATATATTAATGATAAGTAGGAATGAAGTATGTAGTGAAGATTTTTTTGTTCAAAGTAGTCTCAAGTGTACTACAAAGGCTCATTGTACTTCTAAAGAAAAAATAGAGTTGACTTCAGAAATGAAAAACAAAAACAAAGGATTATTTACCCGAAATGAGGTCCACCATCTGACATCAGATCAAAAACCTGAAACAGCACATCAGATCAAGTTAGATAAAAAGACAATTGAATTCAAAATGATTTAAATATATTGGATAATAAAAGAGCCAATCTTAGCCAATCTTATCTCCCTTGAAATCATTTGAAATAATGCACAAATAGGTGTAATGCAGAAAAATGTCAAAAGCATATTGCTAATCCCATATCTCTCCTGTCAAGTTGTCGTAAAAAAGTTATCAAACAACAGGACAAATGACATAATACACTACCTGTCTCGGGTTTAACAGCCATTGAAACTTTTCCATGATTTTTGATCCCTAATCACAAGATTTAAACAACTAAAATAATTACAGCGTAAATGGACTAAGACCAAGCGCCGCAGTAATTTGTTCATTTATGAGAAGATCAAAGAGTGAGATTTCAATTCATGAAACTTAATGTCACTAAAAAATGTCACCAAATAAATGTCATTAAGCGGTCAGCCATTTACAACTCTGGGTACCGGAGCAGGCTAAAATTAGGAAGGGCATAAAAACTTTCCAAGGACACTTGGGAAGTATGAAACTTTCTGGAGAATTTTTGAGGGGTTTGAAATCCTTTAAAGATAAATCTGAAGAAATTCAGCTGATCTGCAGAAGTCTATTGATCATTGTATTTATATGTACCTATTTTTCAGAGTTCCTCCACTAGCAATTTCCCTCTGATTTAACTTTTCTGTGGCATACTGTGTTATTGTAGTGCTCTTATTAGCATTCATCACAGCTGTTTGTTCAAATGAAGTTTCAAGCATAAATCAACTTTTCCATGAAAACTTTTCTATGCCTGATGCATAGACATCTCACAAAGAATGATGTTTACAATATTTTGTACAAAGGTTTTCCTTGCAATATTTCCCAGCAAGCAATTCTGCAGAACAAATTTTCTATATATGATCCTTCAAGTAGATGATAGTGGCAATTGCTAATTTACAAGTAGCAATGAAGAAATCTACACTGAAATCCTTACAGGGTAGATAGTAACTGGGGTGTGAAACTCATTACTTAAAAGTGTATGAAACGTTTTGGACAAAAATGAAGGGGTATAAAGCTTTTGAAATTTTTTTAAATCCTAACCAGTCCCGGTACCCAGAGTTATAAATGGCTGACCCCTAAACAAATGTCACTTAACTAAATTTCAAGCAAAGAAAACATTCCAACCTGTTTGAAAACAACACAAAACAAAAAATCAATCTGCAGTATATAAAATGAGTATCAAAAGAAAGGTCCGTTGCCACAAAGGAGGGAAGGACTACTTCCATTGTTTACCTGATTTCCGCCACTTTTTGGATTTACAAACACAATGATTGGGACTTTACCGCTGCTCTCTGTGATTGGTTTTATCTAAAAACAGAAAACTGCCTAAACCAAAGAAAGAATGAAGTATCTGGAAAAATTTTGTCAATATAACTATCAAATGCAGAAAGGCTCAACAAGAATGGAATAGATTCGAATGGGATCAAGAGGAATCAAATAGACTCAAGTAGAGTCGAATCTGCTATCAGATGAAATTCTGCATTGAAACGACGGTAAAAAATCGTCAATCCATACTTGAAAGTAAAGGAAACAAAAACCTGACAGCAAATTATAGGATGAATGCCAACGTACCAAAAATGCACGTCTCTCCTAAAGCAAATGAAGAAATGTATTCAGATGAAGAGGGCAAAATATCAGTGCCATTAGAAATCGAGAACAGATTCATTATATTGTAACAATACTATCTCTCCTCGATCACCGAGATTTCATTCAATTAAGCACAAGGTAATTATAAAAATCCAACAACATGAGAACCAAGATGACATAAAAAATCAATTTTTCTTTGTAATTTTGCAATTAAAAAGGTAAGTAAAAAAACAAATCATCGTTGGAATTGCACTGGGTAATTGAAATGCGTGTCAACATGCGCAAAACATACTGTCTACCATAAACACATTGCTTATAAAGACGTTCTGTTTACAACAAACATAATGTATACGAGGAAAACATTGTTTACCATAGAAAACATATAAACAACCTCTTACCCTACTCGACCTTCGCCTTGTTGCCCGTCTTTGTTTACTACCTTGCGTTGTGGAATACTATGGACAAAAATCATAATGACTTAATAAATAGCCCATCATGTCAATGACCGCTTCAAATTGCTCAAATTTTGTAAACAAACTGAACACCAAAACGATAAAATGCTTTAAAATTAATAAGAGAAGTACAAGGAGTCATTTCATATTCAAAGCGAAAGAGATGGACCTCAAAATTACTTACTTTACGAGGAGGAAGCTTAACAATCCACGATGGAGGAATAATAAGGCGATGATGCATACCAAGTGTACATTTCTCATCCAAATATAAATCTTTGGAACATTCTGGTTTATTATGAACCTAAATTGTTGCAAATTAGTAATTAAAGCATGGTAACAATAGCAAAACTTGAAATTCAAAACCAATGTTGTAATTTTCAAAATGGCTATATGAATGTATTTAAACGAAAAGTCTGTTGGTACTACACAAATTCATTATGACATGAAAAGGCGGGAAATTCCATATGATATTTAGGTTTACCTCTCGCTCGTTGCTCAATGCCTTATACTCTAATGAGTGTCGGACAAAAAGGCACGTTTAGTATGCTGAAGGAATTCGCTTTTTCGTGTCATATAAAAATGATCACCTCTGATTAGAGCAATTATAAAGCCTTCATTAATAGATCCCTTAGTACTTAAAAGCATTCAGCTATAAGATATGACAGCAAAACATAATATACTACATCTGGGGATAAAACACAATTTAAATATTATGTGATAGTTAGAAAGTGTCAACATACCGCTTTTTTACACCATGAACAACTGACAGCTATCATATCCTAAAGAAAACAGCAACATGAAAATTCATCATTCTAATAAACCATGAAAAACCCATAAAAATTGTGCAACAAAAAAGATTAATTAGCTGAAAAAGCACAATATCTTACCTTGCCAGTTTGAAAAGATAACTTTGATTGAAAATACTGAAAAATGATAACAATGAGTAATACTGAATGTTTCAACTTTCAAATGTTTATAAGAACAAATGTTATATATAATATCTATATTTACAGGAAAGCAATCACATGATTCATTAGAATATTTCAGCTTTTTAGTTCTTCCATTGTTTTCTATATCATTCTCTCTGTTCTGATGAGATAGACATTACAGTTTTCTCACACAACTGCTATACAACAGTACATAATTCCCGTCTTGCAAAGGCTATTCCTCATTGCATTCTCTTTCCACTACTCAAAGTGTCACATTGCTATTGCACAATTGTATATTGCTCCTTCCGTTGTTGACAATAAGTAAGCTTAATCAACTGCAAAATACTGATCAAGACATAAATTGAAACATTTAGTACACTTCACACACACAAACACACACACAAACACAAACACACACACACAAACACACAAACACAAACACACACAAACACACACAAACACAAACACACACACACACACACACACAAACACACACACAAACACACACACAAACACACACACAAACACACACACAAACACACACACAAACATACACACAAACACAAACACACAAACACACACACACAACACATACAAATACAAACACAAACACAAACACAAACACAAACACAAACACAAATACAAACACAAACACAAACACAAACACAAACACAAACACAAACACATACCATGCACCAAATTTACAAAAATCGAACCTTGCCACATTTGTCACATTTCCCATCTTGCTTACGTCTATGAGCAACATGATGCAAGGGGTATGGCTAACATCAAAACAAAAGTTAAATAGCGTCAAACAATTATAGAATCTCAACTCTTGAAAGAAAAATGACCAACAATATATTAAACACAAAATGCCATGTCACCAAGCAAAATATCAAATGACACCTGAAAAACAAATTTCTATTTTGCATAAAAGATTTACCACGCAGCAAACTGCACTATTAAAAACAACTAAAAACCATAAGATTTAAAAACAATAAACTTGTCAAAATGGGAGCAAAGGAATGCTTAAAAGAAAAATAATAAGATCAAATATGTAGTTACCACTCTTGGGGCTGAGCCTTCGATGAATGTTGGCCTACACTTGCAGATATTTATCTATAAATCATATGAAATCAATTATTAAAAATTATCATCATCATTATCATTATCATCATATCACACTAAAACAACTGGTAACTGGGAAATGACACACAAATGCTGAAAGGTAAAAAGAATTGTCCTTTAACAGTTTTTGATGTAGTTCAGAGAATATGTATTCCACTTATATATAAACATTTCTCAGCATTACTAACAAGAAAAGTTCTACAAACTGAAGTCTCACCCTTTCCAGTTGATCAATGCATTTTTCATGAACAAGTACTTTACAACCTAAAGAGTTCAAATTGCCCTTTAAATTTATTAAATGATAAAATTAATCAAAGCAGGACACCGTCAATAGTACATTTAAGGCAAATAGGATAGAACATTGTGCAAAATTAATGATGTCTCAGTCATCTAAAGCAACTCTTCAAACAAAGAAAACAGGTCCTTACTTGCACACTTCTTTCGATTTCCTGATTTCTAAAATTTGAAAGTTACTTATAAGTACTAAGGAAATATCCATGATGGATATGCAAATGAGTAGTATTACAGATGGGGGTAAAAAGTGATATAAACAGCAAAATAAAATACTACCGGGGCCACCTCCTCCCAAATTTTGACTATAAGGTTTTTAATTCATCCAAGCTAGATAAAGCAAATACAAAACAATGGTGTAAAAATTCAATGATTGATAAATTATGAAAACACTTCTAATTCAAGATGAATTTCAACAACTGCAAATGTTACAAAATATCTGTTATGCATTATTATTAAATTAAAACTGAATATCAATGCTCACTATTGCAAATAGGGGTGGAGGGTGACAAAAGTGCCGATATGAGAGGTATATATACAACAAGGGAGACAATGGAATATCACTGGATTTCAACTGATGGCAAACAATCAGTAATCAAATTGAAACCATTTGAAGCACATATTCACTTTATTCATAAAAGACAAAAGTTCTAATTATATGATATCAATGTAACATACTTTACAATCTTGAATATGACAATCATGTCCTTCTGCATCCAACCAGATATGGCTACCATTGACAGCAGAAGTCTAGACAATCAAGGATTATCAGTCTGGGGGAGTTAGTAGATGCCTAGGCAGTAACCAACAGGGAACTAAAAGAAAATTCTTACATGGAAGGAAATAATTGCTGATTAACAATCCATTCGTCAAAAGCAAGCAAAGTGCAAAAATTCAAAGACAGAGTGACGAAATGAATAAACAAAAGAGAAATAATGTTCTGCTTGGAGAGTTTTGATAAAGACGTTATAATATTTCCCTGCTACACCCCTAAACCAATCATGTTCAATCTGCACCTAGCAAGAGGAAGTAATATGTATGGCAAATTTGACCCACACAATGAAACACAATAGAATCCATCAATAAGGAAGGAATGAAATTCTACTGTCAGTTGAGGGAAGAAAATGTTAAAATAAACAGATGCTTACACTCCAGTCAACTTTATTTGGAATCAATTGTTTCCTGGCATTACATAGCCAAGTTTCCGTTCTTTCACTTATGTTTTCTGTATCTTGCTCCACACCTTGGGGAACAGACATGGCCTTCCTAGAGGAAACAAATACAGACAAAGATATAAAAATATGCCATATATTAATTCACCGGAATTTTATGGGTCATATCAAACACCTTGTGAAAATCAAAATGGAAATACAAAAAAACAAGTGGGATTGATTTGAAATACAAATAAGAATCTCACAAAAGTCCATGTGCCTAATCTCATATCACTTAAACAAATGGCTAAAAGTGCACTGAAAATTTACAATGGTCACATGATCAAAACAAAGGGCTTTGCAGCAGCTTGGTGTGGTACAATAGATCACCATTCCAGCCCTGGAAAGCATTCACAACATGACAAAGATAATTAATCTGCTTAAATATGCAAACAAATGTAAAATAAAGATATTAGTTTAGGTGAATTAACTACTTGTCTGTGGATAATATCTCAATGTTGACAACAAATTTAGCTGGTATGAGAACAAGAGTAAATGCAAAAGCAGTATACTGCTATAGCCCCCCTGGCAGTCAAAAGTGATAGGGTTTTATACAAATGCAACGAGTGTGTTGATAATACTTCCAACTACAGTCGTGAGACCTAACCGTTCAATCGATTCTTCACTTCCTTGTTTTCCTTTAACCAGTGCACTATTAACTTTATATTTTGTTTTCATAAGAAACGTACAAATAGAGGGGCATAAATTTTGATGAACTTATACTACCAAAGACAAAGTCGATAAAAATTCTGCAATTTCTAATATTTCCACCACTGCAAATAGCTGAGAAGTAAGAAACCAAACTCGCATGAATCATGTGGAATCCTTGCGGCAATTGTTTCAAAGCGGCGTTCAGTTGGATTCTTTCTTAAGGTTTAACACTTACATTTTAAACACTTTTTTTAAACATTGCTGAGATAAAATAATAATGCAAAGACTCAGGCCTTGTGAAGACTCTGAGATTTTCTAGAAAAAAGACAGTAATGAGTTTGACGTATACGATCTAGGAGTCTTCAGGCAATGGTACAACTCAGCAACTCTACGGGGGAGTGTCAGCTGCACACTTTTTATCATAAAATTTCGTTTATGAATACCTATGTTCAAAAATCACTGAGATTTAGAATAATTCAAGAATAATTTTTGGTTGAAAATCAAAACATTTCAGGAATATTAAGGCTCGGCAAAAAATTAGACACTCTTAAAAACAAGTGCACATTTAGCACTAAATATAAAGCTAAGATCAGGAACTAATAAGGGGAACTGTTAGCATAACAATGTTGTCAAAAAGCACGAAAATGTACGTAACTTCAAGAACTAGGCCTTGGCCTTGTTTCCTCATAAAAAAACGTCTGTACTCTACAATGCACAAGACGGGGGTTATGTGTAATGTTTCAATCAGCCTACGACCTATACAAATTATAGGAACGTAAAGAAGTATCTGGTAGTACTATTCGATAGGCCATGTCCACAGGTCAACAGATTTCAAGCAAATGTGTCCAAACCACAACACTAAGACATGTGGCTTTTCCTTCATAATGGTATCATGAACAAAAGCAATTTACCTCAAACTTCTGCAGTCCAGTTACGCAAACATCGAATGCAAAGTTCCCTATCATACCAGTTGTATGTTGCCGCCGACAACTTTTCAACAACCAGCAACCGAAATTGGTAAGCACAAAAAAACATAAACACTTCCTAGTTTTCAAAACCCCCACCCACGCATCACGGGGGTATGTCAGTACTGTCTATAGAACTAAGGTCGACCACGTACTAACTTCTTGTGTGGCTACACAGGGCGTTCCAATTTTTCTTCCCTTCAGATATTTCTTCCCAACATTTCCAAAAGAAAGAGATTCAGTCCCAAAAAAATTGGCGGAGGTCAAGAAGTTGTTGGCGAAACCTGGAGATCTACTGAATCTAAAAAGTCTATATACAAAGATAGCTTATGTAATGAACTCATAGAATGAAATTTAATAAATGATTGAAAAACTAACCATAATATACAACACTTTAACCCCGCAAAAACTTAAGCTTCTACTTTACTTTTTCCGTGGAAATTACTGCATTTACTGATAACTAAATGAATCACTTCTTTCCTAAATATATTCTTTTCACCCTCAATCGCATTGCTTCTACACTTTATTTTATTACATTCATTTTGGGCAAAATATACGAATTGTGTAATGTATTAAATCACTCAGTAACTTTTGTTGGCACATCTTCACACAGCTGAAATGGCAGCACACGCTTTTTTTATATGAAACTAGTACTAGACTGGCCAAAAAATTGAAGAAACTCTAATTCTATGCTCAAGAAAAACTAAACTACAGACTAGACTAATCTATAGACCATAGAAGGTGAACTCTTTGTCCACAGTTTTGAAAGTCTCGATTTGTTTGATTTTGTTTGGAAAACATTGCCACTTCTGACTTTGATCTGCGTGGGCTTTTTCGTGATGTGAGCGTTTATATCCTACCAGAAAAGCTCGAAGTAAAAAATAAGGCCTCGAATGCACATAATTTTGGTCTCGAAAATAAGAAGCCAGTTAAGAAACTTTTAATATCAAAATGTCTAAATTTTCATGCAAAATTAAGAAATTTCTAGTACCAGGTACCGATCAAAGTTTCCTATTTACAAAAGACGTGTAAGGCCATCCGTCATTTTATACCATTCACTGTTCTATCCAAAACGTTCTGGTAACGGCTATAATGTCTACAATCAAAATATTATCATACAGAATATGATTATGGTGTTTTTAAAAAACCATTTATCTACTGGGTATGGTGACTATATCATATTCTTGATCACTGTGATATCGAACGCAAAGCAGTGCTTGCTGTCAAAAGGCGTATAGAGAAGAACTTCTCTGGTAAAGCTCTATCAATAATTTGAATTGTATACAATATGAGCCAAATTATTCAGTTTTTAACTTTTGATATAGTATTTGCACTCATCCTTTTGACTCAGCCTCCATTTTTGAATGCATGAATTTCCCTTTCATCAAAGAGGTTACACCCTTTCGTTGGGCATCCATATTTTACACCTCCTCCCCCCCAATGGAAATAACAAAGTCTAACCCCTGGCTACATTCATTATTTATCAAAATACAACACTACCCAGCGAAAATTTATGCTTAACCTCTTCCATCACCATTAACTCAATTTATCGATAAACGTGGAGAGTTACGATCCTAGTAAGTCTCAACGCAAAATAAAAGAAGTGAAAGTAAGGAGTGACGAAATCATTTATGATAGTAAACATAGGTATTGTTATGGCAAAGATGACCTGTTTGATTTAGCCCTTTAATGTAGGTGAGAAAAGTGAAAGCCTCTTTCAAAGCTTCTTTTGAAAGGAACAATAGTGGCTTTTAAGCTCTTGAATATTACAAAGAGGTTTTAGGGAGAAGAGAACTTGACTGCCTTGGTCATGCATGGAACAGTAATGAGTAGGGGGGGACCAGGCTGAAATTGAGGGAATTGGCAACTTATTTGTTGATGCTAAAAGGGGGAATTCACAAAGAGCCTTATTTCATTAACTACCAGCGTTCTTTCAAAATCTCTAAAGTCAATGCCAACCCAACTAACAGTAGTGGATTTTTGAAAATCTTTACGGAGGTATCGGTGTTAGACTTACTGAATTTTGCAAAACAGATCTGCTGACTATCAATATTTCCTTCCTAGGCTCATCTAACTCCTATAATCTACGTCCTCCCTTGAAATCACCACTGGTACCAAATGAATTGAAGATCGAGTGATAATTTGAAGGAAAAGAATCTGTTTAAAGTGATAAGAGAACTTGACTAACCTTTCTATACAACATGCTTTTCTACTGCGGGATTTCGCAATAATCTTAAATCAGCGAATCGTAGGATTGTAAAATGAACTAATAAAAGTTCAAAGACGGCTACAATACTAGCAACGATCAAAGAAATAGCGACTTAAGATTGACATTCGCCGAGTTTTAAATAAATGCTATACATGTTAAAAGTAGAAACGGTTTATCCCCGACGGCCTGTACGGATGGAATACGCGTATATTCAAAAGAGCCTAGCTGA
This sequence comes from Mastigias papua, assembly GCA_964019165.1. NCBI lineage: Eukaryota > Metazoa > Cnidaria > Scyphozoa > Rhizostomeae > Mastigiidae > Mastigias > Mastigias papua. The sequence goes on along the minus strand of OZ025287.1, from coordinate 10,182,319 downwards.
GACCCTAATTCTTAAAGCTCTTTTTTCTTGGATTTTTTGACCGCATTGTAATACTAAGAGTTCCGTAACAGCTCCTTAATTCTATATTTTAAAGACAACAAAAGTTAAATGCCAAGGCGCACCTAAACCCATCTATTAATAATTACTCCATGGATTAAGCACAATTCACGCAACTTTCGAAACTGAAAAATTTCGAAGAGACTTTGTCTCTTCAGTAGTACCACTTGCTTACGTTTTCGGCATTCTACATCTAGGTTCCTCATATCTCAATTCTAAATACAAACACAAGTATTGACCGTTCTCGCTTTTTCAAGCATATTGAGATTCTCCAGTACATGAAACAAACTAGTCTAATGTGGCCTTGCGTAAGACGAATGATTGTCTACCAAAGAGTCCATCTGAGAAGAAATCCATGGAAAAATTTATGAAAAGAACTGTTACATTCATGATCCACTGGAGAACACCTACATTATTGATTGGAAAGTGAAATTTAACACAAGTCAATTACTAATAATTTTCAATGAGCTAATAAACATATATCTGTAATCAGCTACAAAGAACGCCGCAAAATTTCACTGATATTAATCAAATTTCTCACATTTCTGTTCACAATTGCATACAAATACCCATCTTATCAACCCTTATATATGCCTTTTAAATTCAAAATCATATCACGTGACTAGCCAAATAACAGTACACTTAAGAGCTAAATGAGTTTTTATTAGTGTAAGTCTATTTAATCATTCACTTTTTTAAATCAATGACTTCACTAACACAGATAGAAAGTGGACTCATAGCTGAATATCAAATTGTGCAAGCAACCAATGAGGCTGTAGCATAAAATTTCTTACTTCTGTCCTCATTTTACTTTTCATGAGTTCTGTGCTTTATCAAAATTTTTACTGCCCATTCTGACCATCTGATAAATAACATGCTTCACTGCACTGACTAAAACTAACAATCCCAAAAAGTTCTTGCATTTGTATTAAAATTCCAAAAATTTACTGAAAATGTCCAAATCTATGTGGCTTCACAACCAAAACCTTTCCAGAATAATGACTTTACAAGAGTTCTTCCACTTATATGCAACAAAACCTAATGGCTTTATCAGTTTCATGACAACTTTCATAATTGTCTTTTTATGCATTCTTTCCTTGTCTTTACACATGGCTGTAGAGCACATACTATATCACATCTTTTTATAAGAAACAAAATCTCTCCTTTCAGCCTGGATGTTTCTTACTATTTCATCAAATCCACCCTTAAATTTTTTATAAGTGTTTTTTAAAAGTATTGAAATTTCCTATAACACCAAGGCAATTGAGAGATGAGAAAGTGAATTTTTAGTTAAGACATTTGAGAGATGTTGTTTTTTATTCTGTTTCCAGTTTAATAAAAAATTTCTGGCAAAAATACGTTTTTCAAGTTTACTTTTGAAACTCAGCATGGCTGTGTTCTCAAATGTCTTTCAATTTTTGCCTGATTTGAACCTCATGTTTCTTATATACTTGTTTCTTATAAAAAAAACGTGCAAGTGTTTTTGGCTAACTAGCTGGCATATGTACAAAACGACTTCCTCTGGTTCACTTATGACATCTTGACAGATCACTTGAGGCCCAAAAATTTTAGTAAGTCTGTAAATCTATGCTCTTTCTCTTGGACGCCAAGGCAGGATATCTCTTACTTTGGTCTATCACTATAAAAGTTAATTGCTCTGAATATGCTGGTAAAGCGATTGCTTGGATGACACTTAATGGCAACACTGGCTAGCAGCTTAATCAATAGTATTACAATGAGATTCGATATACACAGAAAGATCTTTCACTTACTCATATGAGTTTCTCTTTTCTAATCTTCCTTGTGCATTCTTGTCAAGCACTTTCTCATCCATTTCTGCGCTCTGTTCCAGAAAGTCTGCCTAGGCCATCTCTTTCACACAAACATCCGTCTGTACGTTCTCCTGTGCAGCGTGATGTGCGCTGGTCAAATAAAAAGAAAAGTTAGACAATAACACTAGCTAAACAAATGTGAAGTGGAATGAACCTAATCAGGGGCGTTGCAAACCACAACAATCTGGGGATTTTACAGACCACGCCCTTTATTACCACTCCCTTTAGTACAATGTGCATGCAACTAAAGGGTTACAAGCAGTTATGCAAACGGGACTTATATTACATTACACCTTGCCTGCAATCTCCCATCAAGCCTTTTCTACTCGAATTTGAACGACTTACAAAATTGATCTTGGACAAAACTGTGGAAATGTGTCCCCAACCCACAGTGGCACCACTTCTGTACCTAATGATTTTTGAGAACTAATTGTCCAAAAAAATTTGGTGAAGTGAATGCAAAATGGGGCAGCTGAAAACAGTGATCGTATGGGGTCGTAGATGAATACTTTATCAGGTACGGTACAGCCAGATAGACATTTGAGGCTGTATATGAAGAGTGGTGGCTACAAGGGCTAAAATTACTTGATAAGGGTTGGAAAAATCGCTGGCTGGCAAAAAATGGGGGCTGAAGCCCCCTAGCTACACGGCGCTTCTTTATAGAACACATTGTGCTTGAAGCAAATGGAACTGGGCCTCTCTCAGTTCTCCTTATCCACTGTCCCTAGAATGAAGGGCCTGATACCTGTTTTATAGGTAAGTGCTACATTTTATGGCAATGAAAATGGCCACTATCACCCATGTGGATGACAAACTTGGGCAATAAACATGTCTGAATGATGATCCGTAAATCTTGGCGCTAAAAGAGCTACAGTTTCGGACTGGGAGCTTGTCCCCTGAGATACAACAGTGGGATAGAGCTGCACCAAATGTCAATGACTGGAATCAGAGATACAGGAAGAAATAACATTTCACGTGACCGTTATGTGAGTCATTCTTTTGTCTATTTACTAGCACGACTTAAGCACAGTGCATGGGACCAGCGTTAACTTTTGCAAAGATTAAGCAAATAGACTCGTTTCTATTTAATGCATAGTGCTCATAATAAATGGTATTTTCCGACTCAAACATGTTCACGTTCACAAAAGAGGAGATTGGCATTTCTTGATTGGCCAATGAGTCACAAATCGACCAATGGAGATTTAGTTACAGACCCTTCGGAGCATAGCTAAGAGGACATTGAAAGACAAATTTAATAATGTCAGTCTTTAAACTGATCAGTTAAAAACTCTTTTCAATCGGAATTGCATTGTTGCCATGTTTTATGAATTCACGTTTTGATTCAAAAACGACTGTTTCAATTCGCTTGGCTGTGAGAGTTGATAGCAAATACAATAGGGAATTTGAGCTTCACTCTAAAACTTCTGGCAAGGATTTCCAGCAACACAGTGTCTAGAGGCAAACTGTAAGTAATATTTTTCTTCATTTTCAGCCATTTCAATCAAATTTAGACATCTGTTAGATAAGGTATTACGTTTAGATGGGTAATCATTAAATGAACTGCTATTTGGAAACGTTGCTATTTTTCTAAACAAACAACAATTTGTTTGTCAAAATGAACAACAAAAGGTTCCCAAGAGAAGGAAAGATATATCAAGAAACGAGTGTCCAATGACATGAGATGAGCCTTATAACGTGAGATGTTTATGGGTGGTTCATAGGTCTGACATTGCGATAGTCGCAAACATTACTAGAGCCTTTTGAATGAAAAATGTTCTAAGCTAAGCATGAAACGTTACCTAAAAGGTTTCTAGAGCCTGAAATGAGAGGATGGAGTGCATACCATTTGGAAAGATACATACAATCCGAAATCAGATAAGATTTAATGAGTAAGAAGAGTAAACAAGCAAAGACATAAAAATAGAATTATGCAGGAATGCAATAGAGCCGATTCCCAGTTATTGAACGAAGGCTAGGAACGCGACATCAATTTCAAAATGATTGCCAGTGAGAAATAGAACAAACATAATTAACATTGTGACACATTTGAGTGCACTGTTGCAATTTAGGACTCCAAAAATTCGTGTTGGCTACAAATTCTATATTTCATGATACTATTTGTGGGAAAACTTTTAGGAATGTGAAGTAAAGCCTTTAAGTGAATCTACCACAAATATTTCTACTTTATTGGTTCATTCTAGGAGCTATCATTTGAGACAGTGTTAACCAACAAATCCTGAAGCTTTGTCAGCGAGAAGCATTCTCTCCTTACTTAAGTCGTCCTGTAATCGTTGAGAAAAGCATTGAGGTCAAACAGATTAAATAGTTCTGTATAGGGTTTACTTTTACTATAGAACCCGCAGGATTTGGACATCATCGTTTATCAAAACTGAAAACAGACCCAGTTACTAAACGCATTACCAAATGACGAACCATCGAGGATTACCAATTCTTATGTTTTCAATTTTGATGCGAAAAAGTCAGGGAAGGACTGTCTATGTCTAAGAGGCCAGGAAAATCTTGCAGATTCCATGGCTACCACATGGCCTTAAAATCTGCCGGTTTCTCTCCTTTCTCAAAAGCTCTTTTTCTCTAAAATTTCATTCATTTCTTTTGTGATTTCAATTCCTCTTACTATGATCACGTTCCAGCCTTGGGCCAAGGAAAAAGCCAATGGTGGACATTGCATCTCTGGTGCAGAAAAGAACCTTGACTTTGATATCATGGCTGTATTTTATGACATACATGGTGCTATAACAGGGTGTGAATATAGGCATGGTATCGACCAAACCTTGACTTTGATATCATGGCTGTATTTTATGACATACATGGTGCTATAACAGTGTGTGAATATAGGCATGGTATCGACCAAACCTTGACTTTGATATCATGGCTGTATTTTATGACATACATGGTGCTATAACAGTGTGTGAATATAGGCATGGTATCGACCAAACCTTGACTTTGATATCATGGCTGTATTTTATGACATACATGGTGCTATAACAGTGTGTGAATATAGGCATGGTATCGATCAAACAGTTTGTAGCATGGCTTGGCATGCTCCTTTGTATAGGTGAAAGAGACGTTCACAATAACATATGTTTAATGGCATGCTGACACACAAGGCAAGAGCTGAGAGTTATTTTTGTGAGGGGCAAGTTCCCCCCCCCCAATGGTTAGAGGCACAAGGCGGGGGCATTCTCAAGAGTTGAACTCATCTCAACTCTTTCCATCTCTACCGGGCGTCGGCGACAGCGCTAAGAATACGTTCCCATGTCATCTTATGCTAGGCGCACATGAGAGAAATTAGCTTAAAGTAAAGTGTCATTCACAGCATTTTGCTAAGGCAAATTCCTCTCGTGTGCGGAGGTCTACATAAGTAATTTTTCACTCGTGATCAAAAGTAAAATTTCAAGCGCGTTTGATATTTTTTGTCATTCGTGGCACTTTGCTTACACAGAAGAATTTCAAGTCCTTGAATGGTTCCGTGACAGGCAGAATCATATTTCATAATAAAGCGAATGTGCTTCATGGCTTGAGTTTGCGGAAAGCATGATGGACTTTAGTTCATCTTCTGATGAAGAACTTCAAGGAGACATGCAAGTACTACTGGAAGAAGGAATGGATTTTAAGAAGAGACACAGAAAGCCTTCTTATAAACTAAATGAGGGAACTAAATGCGGAGTACCCGAAGAAGTTTCAACAATTTCATCGGTAGGACAAAGAATCTTTTGAAAATATTATTTTGGAAGTTTTCCCTTGCATACAGAAAAGAAGAAACAGAGATAAGACAGTCAATGCCTACAAGAGAACGCCTATTTATTTACAGTATTTAGTTTAAATGCTTATCTTCCTTATCATTTCGATCGAGCTTTAGAGAAACCTCCCGAATTCCCTACATTCGCTATTTTCTCTATCTTTGAAGCCTTGTGATCGCACATTATAGAGGCATGGATGCCCTGGCCACAAGTTCACCGACTCTTCCTAAAGAATCGCTTCATTCACGAAGTCAAAATTTTCCGCCATCCATCATCTTACAAGTTCAATGCTGCTGTTGCAAAATGCATGCACTAAATTGTTCCATCGTAAGGAAACATACTTTCGTCGCCGCACACAGTAAGCAAAGCAAGGTGCCACGAATGACAAAAAATATCAAACACGCTAGAAATTATACTTTCGATCACGAATGACAAATTACTTACGTAAAGACCTATGCACACGAGAGGAATTTGCCTTAGCAAAGTGCCAAGACCGACAAACATCCCTTAAGCAAAATTCATCTCGTCTCTCGTGTGCGCCTAGCATTAAGCGTCCCATTCTCATCGCCGGTCCAAAGGGTGGGAAGTTTGCCGGTCAATTAAGATGATATAGACACTGGGATTACTACTCCTTTGATTGATGTTGCAAATTTTTGTGAGTATTTTCATAGAAAATTATGGAAACCTTTTTACTTAAAAAAGTATATCTTAGCGCTATGTTTAATGCTCTTTTATTTTGAGATCAGTGATGAAACTCCATTGCATCATGATAATTCGCAGGGGGGGGGTATAAATTCTGTGGGTTTTATCTAAAAGATAAATCGTAAAACTTTCAGATATTTGGAAGCTACTTTGAAGTTAACAAGATTTCCTGGTGCTTAAAAACCATGATTCTAGCTCCCCACAGCCGACGATGGTACTGGATATGCCTTCAATAACCCTTCTTACAAAGAGCTTTGTCAGGACCCTGTTGAGAGAGGGTTCTGCATATTTCCTTAACTAAAACCAATATATGTGAAATTAACACGGTAAAATTAGTGTAACACAATTCAGGAGGACTTAAGAAATATGATACAACAAAGGGACGACTCTCAACGGTCATCCAGTTCATGTTAAGTACAATACAGCAGATCTACTGCGAATCTGCCATAGAGATAATCTATGAAACATGGATTGCACAACTGTTTCGTTCTCAACGTGTATTGCTTTGTATAGACAATTTTCCAGACGACATTTGCTTAGTGGCAAACGCCAACCAGCTGGTCTCTCTGGTTTACCAAAACTATGAATTATCCGTGTTTGTTAGTCTTCGGCAACCAACGCAAAATTAAATCAAACACAGCCTTCATAATGAATCAGAGAGAATTGTGCCAAAGGCAGAACAGAATTCAAACTCTGGACTGTAAGTCGACAAGTAGAGATACTATGCCTTAAAAATGGAATATTGTACATTTATATTACAACTGACGTTAGTCATGTAGTTAGGTTTGTGATATTAAATTATACTTTCCAAATTGGAATTATCCGCTTTATAACAACATAAATAGCAAATACAGTGGGACGATGTTTGAAAAAGCGGTCAAATTTGACTTATATAAACCATTTTTACAGTACATGCACGATTTTAAGCTAAATAGAAGTGCAAAGAACAAAAAGGTTGCTTTAAACTATGCGATTATATAGTTAATTATGACAAGTATGAATTATTTAGATATTAAAATGCTTTGAAATTACATACAAGTGAATTCCATTTCAAAGGAACAAAACTCTTTATCTACCTTCATATCATTGACGTCATACAATATAACTTAGAATCCATCAACAGTTCTTTTCTTTCAATTCTTTCCACAAATCCTTTTGCTTCATGCATATGTTTACTCTTTCCAATTTGACCATCATATCTGCAATAGATAAAGTCAACTCGCTTTGATTGATCGAGATAAGTGCAACCTTATCGAATTTAACTAAAGCAGAGATTTAGCAATAAGGATAGATGCGATTTGGTAATCTCAAAGGCATCTCTTTCATCATAAAAGCTACTTGTCTAGGAAATATATTCTCTTTCGAACAGAATGCCTTTCAATTGAGTTCTCAAGGGTACAACAAAGCAAACCATTCCAAGTTATTTTGATGAACAAAATGCACAGAAACCTTCTATAGGACTAATGACAAATCCATACAAAAGGGCATTGATATCTTTAAATGATGATTAAAAAACATTTCCTTATAAACTTGGAGGTGAGGGGGTGGCTTACCCAACTACTTTTCAATAAAAGTGACTTCTGGGTTTGGTGACTAAAGTTTGTACTCGAGGATTCCCATCCAAGCTCTCGTGTTCTGGTGGTCCATAGCCCTCACCCTCCCCCGTCCCCCAACCCAAATATCTACCCAGATTTCAAAGTAACTTTCTTCTTCTAAAAAGTTGACGATCCCCCGTCTTATAGATAAGGACTGAAAGACATTTGTTTCTTGAGAATAATCCAAATTATTGGCTCTGATTAAGTTTAATTCATTTCTTATAAATAGAGAATAGTCCTTATTCATAAAAGTTAAAACATATGATTATGTAACTATTTCATTTGGAAGATATCTTGCTTCAAGAAAATCAAAGAACAAAACAAGCTTTTGACTAAGTATGGTTTTCACTCTGATGCTCTTGGCAGCCAAGCTCAACCTTATCTTATGAAAAAATAATCCACACATGTTGAGAATGAGAAGATAATTCAATCAGTGCTTTCCTGTTTAGGCCACAGCAAAAAATTGATACTTAATAATGAAATGATGGAAGATAAGGCAGATAAGGTGATGACGATTATAGCGATGATGATAGTGGAGTTAAAGATGGAAGTGATAATAATAATGATAATTAAGATGATGTTAATGATGATGATGCAAATAATGATAATGGTGATGATGATGATGATGATAATGATAATAGTGATAATGATGATAATGATAATGATTATCATGATGATGCTGGCTTTGTTATATTGTATGCTCTTCTTTTCTGAAATTTTCGTTCAATTAAAATTCTCATTTTGACTAATTTACATTGACAGAATTATCAAAAACTTTGTAAAGAACTGATCACCATGGCAGCAATCCAATTCATTGTACTTGCAGTTGCAGCAACAATATTCACACCACAATGCATGATCTCCTCCATAGCAGCTTCTAATGATTTCCAAAGATTTTCAAATATCATGCACATTGCCCGTGACGTCATTTGCCAAGTAAATGGCTCTTCGATTTGTACAACAACATTTCTGAGCTTCATCAAAAAGTCTGGCAAATCAATTGAGATATTTAAGCTTATGCAAGAACTAAGCAGAGCTTCAAACAAATATGTTACGTTTAGAAGGAATGAAGATTGTCATGTGAGTAAGAAGATGGCTGGCAACCCCATCGAAGTGATTCCTAAAGACTTTGAAGTTGATAAAAAACTGATCGGTGAAGAGATTGACGTACATATGTTAAAAAAGTTACTTAGATGTACCAATGTAGCACTGAAGGAACGGCATCAGAGAGATGTGGGTGCTGTTTTACCTAACCAAGGAAGTTCCGTTCCCAATAATACAATATGTTGGCCATTTTGGCGAGGTGATGGTTTCTGTGACTTAGGATGCAATATCAAAGAATACAATTATGACGATGGAGATTGTTGCTATGAGACATGCATTTCCAAAAAGAGACGTTACCCATGTGGCTACACAGGGTTCCAGTGCAAAATGAATATAAACAACGCACCAAGTTGGAGCAATGATTTGCAACTGTGCTTCAAATGGAGAACAAATGGAGATAAGGCTCAATGTGATCGTTCACAGCATGGAAAAGTTTGTGCTCCGTTTGGAAGTATGACAAAATATTACTATGACGACACAGATGAACGGAATGGAGGCTGTGCATTGTCGTGGAGCATTCGAGCTGAAACCGCTCCTTCATGGTTCTGGTCGAGGCTACAATTATGCTTATTTACATACTCAAATGGAGACACATTTCAGTGCAATTATGGTAAAAATCGACGAGAGAAATGCAGGAGAGCCAATTATTGGCTGCACTATGTTGATGATACTGATAATAGACCTGGGGGATGCTTTTTAAGATGGAGATTGATGTACCTGGGTATGGTGATTTGAGGATATATCAGCTATATAACATAGAATTAACATACTTCTACTACATAAACATTTTGATGCAATAATGCAATATTTCATGCAGCAGATACTGCATAGTGTTGCATGAACAGTTAATCTTTTCTGGCCAAATGATTAAGAAATGCGTGTCCAATATTAAGCTCCTTTGTAATGCATCTTCAATCTTCTCTCTTAGTTCATTCTGGTATCTGCTCTTATTTTCTGTCCATTTCTGGAACTATATTTCATATCAAGATTGTCTCCACTCTGCTTATCTTCTGTTGCTGCAACTTTGGACCAAATCTCCTTTCTCTTAAACAACCAGTTTTTCATTGGCTATTCTATCTTTGTGTACTTTGACAGCAACAACAGCAACCTGCGTTAAGCATCAAGATCAACTTCTAGAATTTTGTGCAACTCTGTAAATGTAATTTTCTGTGACTTCGAAATCAAAAGAAAAGCCAAATTATTTGCACATTGCACTGATGTTTCTTATAAGCATTGCGGCTATAGGCTTAGTTAGGGTGAAATTGTTGAAAAATTGAGCAAAAAATTATCCACAATTCGACTCTGCACTTTTTAATAACTTAAGCAAATTTTGAAAATTATCAAAATTTCAAAAGATTCTACACACACATTTTGAACCCTAGTGAATGACTAAATGAAAAATAGCATTGCAAATTAATGAATTAAGTTCAAACTATAGCTTAACGAAATTTATCCTGGACTAGAATCTTATCTGATTGTCCATTAGAAGCATATAAACACTTACCTAGCCATAAATTAAATACATATATAAGCATATGAATAAGCATGATTTTAGGATAAATGACCAGCTAAGCATAACTACGATATGACAGAACCAGAGCTATGCTTGTAAAAACTCTTGGTGTATTTTTTCTTGAGATTTTGATAACCAATCTGTAGGCCTCCGCCAGAAACTAAATGGGGTTGCATTATCAGATAATGAACATCACCTTAACATTTTATATTTGTCGAACCGAATGCAACATCACGCAAAAATTTGGTAAACTCTACAAAATGGTTGACAAATGACAACCATGTAAAGAATGCTTCACTGCTTTTGCTGGGCTCAAATGACAATAGCTTGTGACAATGGCACGTGATCACACCAAGTATACCATATTGTGTGGCCAATACATTTTATCACAGCACGTGATGATAGCATGACAGTAGGATGTAATCATAGCAAGACAAAAATAATGATGATTTTCAATCTTGTGGGTTATATACATAGCTGAATTCATTGGATATAGGATAATATATGAATAATTATCTTTGAAAGGTGTATTACCAGAATGGATGAAGAAAGCAAGGTTCTGTTTCTATTGGAGATCCAGTGGTGGCCAGTGTGGGATGATCGGTCAGCCATCATTCCAACAATATCATTGTGTGCCAATAGGCCAATGGACCGCAGCATATGAAGATGATACAGATGCAAGAAAATTTGGCTGTGAAATGGCATGGGGAATCCTGCTTTAACAATTTTCCCATTGATGGTAATACATTTCAGTTACAATCAGATTGCATTTTTAGATTTTAAATCAATCACGCTTTTTCAACTATATTTGTTAATGTCATTAAACCATGATAAGATACAAGAAGGAATTGAAATTATGACTGCCTGCTTTCCTCTGGGTCCACATTCTGCTAGAAGGACTGCTTCAGTTGTGGAGCAACAATCGTTTGTAGAGCATGAAGGAGGTTGTGGAAAAGATGATTCAAGAAAGACGTTGATTTCGCTATGAAAGATATGACATCTAACGGAGCAAATAGTGGAAAAAAAGTTCCATTTCACTTTCAATCTATTTTTCTGACAACTGTTAATGAATACTAGCGTTAACGGAAATGTTGCGCGTCGTTTGCATGTTTCATCGAAACATCATTATCAAAAAGAAACAAGAAGCCAGATTCATAGTAGCATCCATTACTAAAAAAGGTGTCTTACAATACTAGCGATGATGAACTGAAAACGGGCCAACCTCACTTTTATTAGGACAAAGCTAAAGGATTTTTGTGCTCATTTCACTCCATCGGTTTTAATATTTTCATCCTTGGAAACGAGAAAACGTGATAATAAAACAGAGAAATACAATAAAAATATCATAAAGAGAACTTACGCGAGTTCGAAGTTAATCTCTGGTTCAACTTCACTAATTTTGGCAGCACTTGAATTGATATTCCAGTCATAGTTTTCCTCGTAGACTGCTAAACAGTTTCACAAATCGGTTGTTATATGTTCCTGCTTGACAGTATCCAATATTGGCAGGTATTGTTCTTTGCCATACAGTGTCTAACACTATCATATGATTATCTGGTCATTCATTTTAGCACACAGTTCATGTGGCAGCAATTTCACAGTAATTACAATCAACAATTACATAATTAACTCGTTTTGATGGCCACCTCTCTTTCGTTGCCAATGACTTAGTGTTAAAGATATGTTCTTTAGATAAATACGAGCATCAAAATCAAATTCCTAAAATATCGTTAAATTAAAAACATTTAGATCAAATATCAATGTACTTTCTACCTCCAATGGAATGCGTTGTTGTTCAACCGAAGAGACTAGATTATTTATCGTTAGCTAAATAGAGACAAAAATCAGCCTTGAAAGCAAAACAGTTACATAATATTAACACGAATTATATTGCCACTGGTGCATAGAAAAATATTGAAGAGACAGAAGGAAACTTTGCCATTATCAATACTGTTCTTTGAATTAAACAGAATAATTAACTAAAGTATTCTACAAATTATACAAAACTAGTTCAGGATACAAATCTACCTTTACTTGATTCAATTTTCTTATAGTTGAATCCCTTAGATAATAAAATTGCCAGAAAAATACATGAAAGCTCGATCGTAAATCGAAAAATGCTGTCTTACCTATATAAACATACAATTATAAATACAACAAAATTAATTTCCTTCAAATATTAACCAAAACGAAGGATAAATAAGGCGTTGTTCTTTCTTCATCTTCATACCTGTCATGTTGTGTCAGAGTGACAAATCATGTGACAAATTTACTGTTTTTGCAATATCTTTCTGCTTACAAAGTAAAATAGGTATATTACAAAAATATTTGCGACTTGTAAACAAATATAATACAAGGACAAAAGTAAACAAGATATTTTACACATTTACGGTATACTATCCTCGAATTCGCTAAAAATGGCTCGTTCTTCGTAGGTACGAGGTAAGGTAATTGCATGTACAAATTTGCAGGCCCTTAATTGGAGTTTAACGTGAACTCTTACTGGCGCGCGCACTTAAACTCGCAGTGAGAACGAGGCTCTTAAGGGTATATGCTGATAGCAGTTTCATATGCAACCATTCCCATATCAAATTTCGAAAGCTCATATTCTCCTTATTGATACAGTTAAACATTCTTAGGAATAAGAATTACCTACCAGATTAAATCACGAGATTAAATCCCACCATCTACATCTAAAAGCGCTACTTTTATCATACTTTAAGCTTTTAAATTTTTCATATCAGGTTTGAGCACGTGTTTGCCATTTTCAACGATACTTCATAGCAAGGTTACAACTACTAATAGCATTAAGCATAACAACTTTTGAAGATGCAGACAATTTTAACGTTTTAAAATAATCTAACAGTAAACTACATACCATTGAGAATAATCTCTGCCAAAGTAAAACAAATGAATTTTAGAATATAATTGCAGGAGCGTGTGGCCATGGGCCAATTATACAATAAGTTACATTCGGACACCGAATAGTTTTTTCAACTGTTCATATGACAAGAACATGGCAATACTCCAGAGACCAAGACGTGTGAATGATGGGATGAATCTGTAGGGAGAAGTTCAATGAAATATTAAAACTGAAAACATAAAAGTATTAAACAGAAGCCAGACAAGTAAACTGATTAGTGGTGCAATGAAAATACTCGTAGGGAACTGGAAAGACTGTAGTAACGAGCTGTATTTTTTATGTGATTGCTCCAAAAATAAGTTGAGCGAAGTGCTTGCATTATTCTAGAATCGTCAACAAAAAGCAATCACTCAATGATCATTATATTTCCATTGTGCTACTGTTGTGCAATCGTTGTACAATTGTTGTGGAAATGCTGTCAACCATTGTACAATTATGAGGATAAACCAGTCAATTCACACGCAAATGAAATAATTTGATTATATTCAGATAAGAAGACTCATAACTTAGGTCTAGCATATATTGTGAATCTATTCACAAATTATTGCTACAAAATATACCACAAAATATTTTAAAATATAATTTATTACAATGTAACTGATATACGTGAGATTTCACTTACCCTTTGTAAAATCCAGTTGGTCCGTTCTCCTTCAACATTCTAACAGCACAATGAATTGGGTTCTTATATTGGCCTGGGCCAGAATTCATGAACCTCGTCTTGACGACATCGATTGGTGAAGCAATAATTGTAGTTACAAATCCAGCTGAGATAGCACTTACGAAGTGGCAAGGCACATTATCGGCCATAAAACTTTTATATAAAATGTACGACTTGATGATGTCATAGACTACAATTTCTGTGCAATTGACGACGCTTAAACGAGCAACATTTGCACTAACTCCCTTCCACAACCCCCTAAGTCCTTCGTTTCTTCCAATCGCCAAATATGCACCAAATGTGCTGCTATATATTGACCTCTTCCCAGCAGCCTGGAACCGAATCTTCACAACTTCAGTTGGCTGAAACAGAAGAACAGCTGTTGTTGCGGTTGTGCAACTTGCCAACACTTTTGTCAAAACTTTAGGTTTGTTGCCACGAGAATCATCTCCATAAAAGCTTTTCACGTGATCATACAACCCAATTCTGATTCCACAAAAACACATTTGACGATGAATGCCGGCTGTAATCCCAGAATACAATGTACGTATCCCTTCATCCTTTGCAATCTGAATAACAGTCCTAATCATTCCTCTATAGTATAGTCGTTGACTTTTGCCTCTTGTCTTCACATTCTCTCCCTGAATCTATGATATACTTATTTATTACATCATTTATAAATTCCAATCATATCTTATAAATATACCATTATTGCACATAAGATATTGACTCGATCTCTATAAACGTTATATAATATTAGATACCATATAATTATTATAAACAAACATAGATATCACACATAGTGACAATATCTAGAATATTACCAAAGAATCGCAGAATTTTCAAAGGCACTGATTTCAAATGCTTTTCTCCATACATTTTCCTGTATCAATTCCCTTTCAGTACAAATAAAAAGGGATTTGAAAGAAGAAAGCTTGACCAAAGTTTCCCCAGACCTTTCCAGGAAAGCATCCAAACCTGGCGAACGTTAAACTGTCATTGAGAAGTAATACATCGATGGGAGTTGAGAGACAACCAAAATAAGTCTTAAAAGACTCCCTCAATAGGATGAACCCACATGTGCTCTATGATTCTAAGAAGGATCTTCCATCAATCAAAAAAGATTGCTTCCCTAGAGCACAAAAACTTTGCAAGTTATCAACCGTCCGTCCCAATGTCGTTATTCTTCTTAGTAAACACAGTCCTTAGAGGCATGGAATAAAGCAGCATGTTCCCCTAAGCATTTGCCAAGACTTGTATCATGAACAGTCTCCTTGCGCTTACAGCACCACAAACACGCCAAATTTGTCAAAATGTGTCATAAAAGATGTTCAGCGATACCACTTACAGCAAAACTCGAGCATCGAATGGCTATTCCCAACACAATTCCATCCACATGATTGGCTATTCCCAAAACAATTCCATCCACATGATTGGCTATTCCCAAAACAACTCCATCCACACGATTGGCTATTCCCAAAACAATTCCATCCACATGATTGGCTATTCCCAAAACAATTCCACTCAGACTCACTTTTCCATGATTGGTAGAATTAATTTCTCAGCTGATTGTATCAACAGATATAGCTCTTAGGAACATTCAGTCATGCTTCTAATTTACAGTTATTCCAGAAAATATTTAGCTTCAAATTCTACTGAAGATGCTACAGATGCAAACGTTTGATTATGCCTTCCGATTTTCAGAATTCTTATAAAACAACATTTACAGAACTTTTCGTAATAGTAGCGTTGATAAGCAGCAACACTTTTCTACAGCACGAAAAAGCGGCAACATTTCTTGCGTGAAAAAAATGTTCTCGCTTTTCCGTACTGTAGTGAAGTTTTGTAGTACCAAGAGGCTATTAACAATAGTTTCATCTTGATAACCCCTTCTGATATATAGTGTATAGCAAAAATATTATGTCGTTCCTGCACCAAGGTACAAGTAGGTTCAATTTGATAATAAGATATCGCTTCATTTACATTTTACAGATATTTAAGTCATCCGATGGACAGCCCCCACCACAACCACCATGCTTTCATTCTTAAGAGCTAAGATTGTGGATACATACAAGGTAGATGATGCTTGCAAACCAAGAAGTGTACTTCTATGATGTAATAAAAATGGTGGTATTCACCTGTAATCTCACTTTCGCAGTGTCGATTGGAATAGTCACAAGTTCTGCAAATGAGGCTCCTACGCCAGCTGACATCATCTTTTTAAACAAATTTCTTGCACTTGCATCTGGCTCTGAAATATGAGTTATCTTGGACATTTTGTTCCGTCTTTTGGAATCTACCTCCGTCTGAAAGAAATTGAGGAAAATTCTCCAACCGTGCTCAGTTACATGAAAATCGTGTCAGCTTCCAATCAGCTTAAATTTGTTGAATAATTTAGCAATAATAGAGTTGCAAACAATCGACAAAATATGAATCAGGATACAGTCAGGTCACTAGAAGAGTTACTGATATTCCCGCAGATTGCTTGCTACGAAGCATCGAATTTCTAAACGCCTTTGAGCACAGAAATCGAAAGGAGCTATTATTTAAAGATCAAGACAATAAAGCACGATAATCACTATTGTCCAACGCTGCCTGACTACCAGTGTTACAAGAAAGAAAGGTCACAATAGCAGGAATGTTCTTAGTTCTACGAAAAGACAAGATCCTGTTGGATTCTTCATCCAATATCGAATATCATAAAAAAAGAGGAGATGACATTGGCCTTGCATACGTAGGAAATTTTGTTTATTTCCATCATAAATACAAAATAACCCTGTTAAAACAGGAGACTATCAAAGGTCCTAGCATTTATGGGACCAGTGCTTGGATGTTCTGTTTAGAAATTTGACAATAATATCTTCTTTATGTGCAAAATAGGCTAGGTATGAAAGATAAGACGCGATTTGCAATAAGGCATCAGCGGTTTCAAGGAACTACTTTATAGCAAATACCAATCCTGCTATGATTGTTAACAACACAGGGCAGCTAGGACCATGATTGTATGGAAAGATTTACGAAGAATTCTACCTCATATACGGAAGGAAGGAGATTTCTTGCCACGTCGCCATCCACAACAACGAAAACTCATCACTTGCAACCTCTCTAAAAGCCCAATGGACTTTGAACAACTGAGTTTATTGTGAAACTTACCAACTCAATTGATGAAACCGCATTCGGGTTGATTAGCTTATTAGTATCTTCTGTCCATCCAACCATTTCCTACTTGGTCTAGCTCAGTAACATCTTTACAAGGACGAATTTGTTTTCGTAGTCTGAAGGTGTGTTCCGCAACCACCAATCAACAATTGTTATGAAGTCACATGATGAGTAGATAGACTTCGTGGTTAATAACCTTCGCAGTTATTGACATACATGCGTAATACATTTATTACCATGACAATACATCTCCGAATTCAATTGAAGAACAATGGAACATGCAATCCAATGAGATAATCCACATACTCACAACCAATACCATGTGACCACCTCATTAAAATGACGCACGTAAAATAATACAAATTGTCTGCCTCCCCGGCCCACTCAAACTCCCTGGGGACTCTCCCTCCCTGAAGCCAACTGCGATTCATCTATTTAACTGACAACAAGCTATACAATACGTATAAAAAATCTAAAACAAAATTCAGCACAACACAGAGCTAATTTATTAGTATCCACTCCGTTCTTCAATACATTTCCAAAACAATATATCAAACATGTATCTAGCAAACTATCTATCCGTTCTACTGTAACAGATACGAT
Organism: Mastigias papua; assembly: GCA_964019165.1. Lineage (NCBI taxonomy): Eukaryota > Metazoa > Cnidaria > Scyphozoa > Rhizostomeae > Mastigiidae > Mastigias > Mastigias papua. The sequence continues at coordinate 10,164,409 of OZ025287.1, read as the reverse complement.
CATCAGTATCACAACCAGAGTGTACATTTATGTTGATATTCATGCGTACATCTATATTTAATTCCAAGTACAAGAAAAGATTTGGATAACCTATGCTTTAAAGCCTTAACGATTTCCCTAGAATATGGAACCAAATTATTCTCCAAGCACTTATAAATCTTCTCAGTAAGAGACTTGAGTAAAACAAACGCAGAACAAGAACATTTAGAGTAAGGTAACAATATTAACAAATATAATAAAATTAATTACGATCATCATAACTGATGCAAAATAGAACATGTGAGATAAAAGCAGGTGATTTTGTAATGGGGAATAATTAAAAAACACAATCAAACATTGCATTCCAACGTCCTTTAAATTAACAAGTTACATATATTGATCTGAGATGGTCGTCCTAGTATCAGACAATTTGCACACGTTGCTAATTTATGCAGATAATGCAAGCATATGATTGGCTTTACTTTTCGATTGTATCTCATCGTATGTATGAACAGCGGGATTGTTCAAAGTTGCATTGTAAGTTCCTTTCAAAACAGAGTGCTTGATCAATGGACTGAACTAATGGAGAAAACAAACAGTTTTAGAACACACCATGGATACATTCATCAACTGCAATACGAATATAAACAAACGCCGGGTTCGTCATCAACTTTCTTTACAAATTACTGTGAAAAAGTAACACAACTTAAAATAAGACTAAAACCAGCACTCAGCAAAACTCGGAACCCATAAAAAATAATGATACTGTAGCTAAACGGAATGGACAGCCGGTGTAGAACAAAGTACAACTTAAGAGATGATCAGCTATGATTAGCTAGCAAGTACTGGTCTTGTAAAATGAGATTGACGATGTACATGAATTGTGATGTACATGAATGGTAAGAAGTATAAACACAAATCAACAAGTAAATTATCACGAGCCTATTCAAACCAAAGCTAAAAAATATTCGTTTGATTAAATTAAATATATTTGAAAGAATACATAGCAAAATAAAACAATATTTAATGAGCTGTTGTCATAGAAGTGTGAAAAATAGGATATTAACAAACAATTCACTTACTTCATAAGAACCTGGCCCAGGTACTTCATGTCCTCTCTTTTCCTTGAACCTTGTCTCCTTATTCACAAAAGTGCCTCCAGGTGCCACCGATGAACTAAAGGTATATTCCCCAGGTCCTGGGTTACTGCGGTCCGTATTTTTGCCAGGTATATCACCTGGCTTTGAAAAACGTTTTGTGGATGATAAGAAGGCTCCTTTCATTTTGGGAGAAGCTTTTTGCGAATAGCATGATGGGTAAAGAACGCGACCTGAAAAAAATAGGAACTAAACATATTGAAAGTGCGTAAATAAATAACTAAGAAAAATAAGAGAATTAAATCTAAGAAAAACTAATAGATTATTCAGAACTTCCACGTAAATCATGAATGTGCATCAGTCATTTAAGTATGACATTGACACAAGTCACTAGGAAAAGACATTTGCTACAAGAACTTTCTCATCTTCGATAATGGCCATTAAGAATTGCCAAATAACACAAAAATTCAAACTAGGGAACCAGGGAAAGAAAGAAAAAGTACCTTGAGTTTTATCGTACGAATGGCTGACATCATAAGACCCAGGTGGGGGGATCTCCTTGAAGAGAAAAATAAAAAAGTTCACATTAAAATGGTTCAAATCACTTATGCTTCATTCAAGATTCCAAATTAAAATGATCACGTCAAATATTGAGAAATTAAATCAATATCACCAAATTAGATTATTCTCGAAAAATTTTACATTATGATTATAGTTAGAAAACTCTTGCGAGCTATTTCTTATGTTTTATGCATTAAAGAGCAATGATTTCTGACATAGAAATAACCTGAAAAGTAGTAAATAGTTAAAAGTAATTAAAAATCATTCTTCTTTCAAATTAATTTTCTTCTCTTATGAGAAATAGTATCGGATATAAAAATAAGTTGCTTGCTACTTTTATCACAGCGACATACGCTACAACAGCAAACGACACGACAAAAAAATAAGCAACCATTTGTTTCTATCCATTTGTAATCAGCACTCGTGTATCCTTTCCAAAATAAAATTAAGGATAAGCTACATTAAAGAGAGGCAAATAATGACGCAGAATAAACGACAATGAAAGGATAATACGTTGATATAAAATCCAGCCTCCTTTGCGAGTATTCTTAATGATAAAGAGATTACTATTGCTTACATTAGTAGGAAAATGTGGAGTATGCAATCTGTTTGTATTTGATTGGAAAGCAGACATCATTTGCTGATGTTTTCTAGCCACTGCTCTTTCTTCAACCTGATAATGAGACGGGCCTAAAATAGAATTGCAAAAGTATTTATTAGCACAGCTAAAAATAATCCTTGCTATTTCAAAACGAGATGAAACATTCAATGAGCTGTGCACTGGGGAGATATATATTTACAGAAATGAGAAAGTTGGAGTATAAATACCGGGAATATGTGGATCATCTTTTCTATTGAGTTGAACTGATCGACCTGTAGTTGATCCAAAAGCGCCTTTTCTTGTGCTTGTTAAGCTAAATCAACAAGAGGAATCATTCTAGTCGAGAAAAGAGAGATATGAGATCGAAATACGAGCTTAACGGACTCCGGCAAGATTGAAATTGAGAAACATACTAGGATAAAACGATGTCGTTCTTGCTAATATATGTTAACCTTCCTCAAGAGGTCTTTTGGAAATTGCAGAAATAACATAAATGAAGGGCACAGATGTCAATAAAAATGATGTTCTATGTCACGTCACTTTCAAACGATATCAGATCCAATCAAAAGGTGATAAAAACAAATCATTCCAAAACGATACAACAACTTTAATGGCATATAGTTACGCTATTTAATCAAAACAAAAATTCACTACAAACTAGCAGCAAATTAAATGAAAGAAAGGGTATAAACAAATAATTAAAGTGTATTGAAATAAATTGCCGTGAATAATAGGAAGCATAAGCTAAAGTTATTGAAATAAATTCCATCTGACGCTTATCAAAGTATCCCCACGATTACTGATATTTTTGCTCATTTCGATAATTCTGCTAATCTTCTAATCTCTGACGAATATCGCCTGACCTGACTGACCTGACCGGTCTGACGGATCTCACCTGCCGAATATCACCTGACAAATAACACCAGACGAATATCCCCTGACGAACAACACCCCAGACGAATATCCCCTGACGAACAACACCTGACGAATATCGCCTGACGAAAAACACCTGACGAATATCATCTGATATCACCTGACGAATATCGCCTGACGAAAAACACCTGATGAATATCATCTGATAAATATCACCTGACGAATATCGCCAGACGAATATCACCTGATGAATAACATCTGACAAAACCTTTCAGTATAACTTCAGGCTTATGCCTGCTTTTCTCAAAGCAATTTGTCTCTATTTGCTACAAAACGAATTGCTCCTTGAAACTTACTAGGCGTTTCTTTGAGATGTCTTTGATATATCCATATGATTATAAGTTCCAGGACCTATCAACAAAACAAACCATTTTAATTCAGTTTTGACTACACATCTGTCAGTTTAGTTATTACGTTATGCAACGATTTGATCTCTACTCTTTCTACTTATTTCATTAAATGATAAGTCATTCTATTTTAGCCAGTCAACAGTGTCAAATAAAATCATATCTTCACCAAGCGATATTGACATTTAATGGAAACTGACTAGAAGTGCATAATACACAAATCTATTTATGACCAAATCTTATTTATATAGACTTGACTCAAACCTGGGGTTTTCTTCACATGGTGCTCTTTGTCAAATCGAAGGCTCGTTTGTCCAAAAGGACTTCGTTTTAATCCAGTTAGTCTAAATGATGAACGCATTTTTCATAAATAACACGTGTGTATAATGAAAACCACAAAGCGAAAAAATACTAAAAATAAACACAAAAATGAAAACTAAAAATGCGAAAATCTCTTACAAATATATCTCTTGCTGAAATAGATTTAGACCAAACCTGTTTAGTGTTTCAAATGCATTTCTTGGATCATTGTATGAACCTGGAGCTGGAGCATTTTTTTTGATCTGCAGAAATCTCTGTGACAGAATTAATTATCAAAGTTAGCAAAGGAACATATACTAAATATCAAATGTCACAAACAAAACTATGAATCACTAAAAGGAGTCGAATGATTTTGATTTATTATACGATAAGCAAGTAACGATCAAATAACCAAATCATTAATTGCACAAACAAACATAAAATATCACAAACTCTTCACCTACATTGGAACTGGAACCAAACGGAGGTCTTTCAGATCCATCGCTAGTTCTTGAATCAAACTGACTTTTTATCTCGTATTTTCCAGGCCCAGGAATAGCCTAGATAAATTCATATTTATTATATATAGTTTCCATTTCAATTAAATACTGATTGATATAGATCCATTTCAATCAAACACGTCTTCATAAAAAATTGTTTACTGCACGAATGAAACAACAAATAGCAACAGATAAATCTACTGAAACAACTAAGGGTGAGTACAGGAAATATTCTCATGTGTAGCCAACCTTAAATCAACGCTTCATTCTCTCACTAGTGAGAGTTAAACGTGTTTTTAAACTGATGTACGAGCAATCTGCACAAAAGAGGAGAATTTTGAAATAGCTCTAGGTTTGCAAACGACACTATCTTTAGATAATAGTAAGCAACTTTAGCTTCTTAACAAATCAAATGTGTAAATAGTCTGTTGGTACAACAGAACTTCACTACAGCACGAAACAGCGGCAAAATTTTTTAGGTTTTCTAAACTTACTGAGAAGCTTTTTCATCTGACGCTCGTCAGAGTATGAAACGTTGGATAACGACCGAAAGGTGAACTGAAATATACAGTCAAATTCAGACGCACGTAGCTGAAATATTGCAAAGCGGTGTAAACTTCATGTCGAAAATTTCATTCTGTAATTCATTCTAGTTTAATCTTGTGCAGCCTGAATCTGTGACTTGCTTGAAATAAATGATGAAGATTCTACTTGAAAACATCTAATACCAAATCAAAATATTAGCTTACTTTTTTATCTTCAGCGACTTCAAGGAGTTCATGATAACGAGGCAGCTAAAAAGTAAAAAGAAATAGCATATGAAAATGAGGGCGCTGAAATGAGGGATAGTTTATGATTACGAGGCAACAGGAACAAAACTTTTATATGCCAAAGGGCTAAACATAATAAAATATGGATGAATATCTCCAACATGAATAAAAACTAATTTAGACTTATAAAAAGATTAGACAAATATTGAAGGTTCATAGAGAAAACTCTATTTCTATTTAGCATGAAACCTTTGGAAGGCACCTTCTAACTGAACATGTAAGATAATGGGTCATATATCCAGGATATTTGCAAATATTATCACAGCTACTAATTTCTTTAGTGGATTCTATTCTGATTTATAGATATGAGCTTGCACAGCTTCTTAACCTGTCCTCTGGTAACATGGCTACATAGAAAAACTACGACAGGCCATCAAGAAAAATTTTAACTGTTGGAGTCAACATAGAGCACTTAGCATTATGCAAAAGAGAATTTTTCCAGGATCAAATGTATTGCAATATGATCAAAGATAAAGTATCTCACCTTTGAATCAAGTGGCTGCTTTCTCTGTTCTTCAATAATCTAAATTTGAAACCAAAATAAAACTTAACTATATTAAAAGCTTTAAAAAATATTAAAAATACATCTTAATTTAGTTGCAAACAATTCTTCATCTCATATATACAAAAATCTCAAGAGGAAAAAGTATTATCAGAAATTAAGGAAATGGCACTACATAAAGAAATGAACCACTTACGATATCAATTGGAGCTTTTGGTCTCCCTTTGTGAGGATCATATTGACCTGGGCCAGGTCCAGATGACACTGGAAACAATTGATATCTTAAGATCAATATACTCATAATTGGTACAAATGGTAATTGAAAAAATTGATAGCATTCTAAGCCCTTTGGAAGACCTATGATGACAAAGTATTATAAAAATGCATAGAGTATTTTGATATTTTGATATTCTGATAAATGAAACTATTTTGTGGGATTTTTACATGATAACTGTCATACTTTTATTCTACTGACAAGAATTGTAAGATTCCCCATTTCTAATTCTAAAAAATAATAAGTACCATTAAAATTTTAAACATCTAAACTACCTTTGTTATCTTCTCTTTTTGATGTTAATTTGCCAAAATGAACTCCTTTGTACTTCCTGGACACATGAGTATCATTCTAGAACATTCAGACAGAGATTTCAATCATTACCCTATTCTATTTTGATAGAAAACATTCTGCATTCCAGCTGACATCACAGCCTGTTCAATCTCACTGCTTGAGTCTATTGTTCAATTAAATTTTCAATTGATTAACAAACAAACTAACTACCAGTTGGCTACATACATCTGACACTTGGTAATAAGCTGGACCAAGTGTTTTGTCTCTCTCGGGTGGTCTCTGTTTCTGAAGTGAACCATCATCACCTTCCTGATACCCATATGCCTGCCCTGGCGTTGGAATGCTAGGTGGCTCTGACTTCCGTTGATATGTTACTCTTGCACTTTTCTCTGCCTGTTAAACAAAATTAATGCTTCTATAATGATAAGCATTTAACACCAAATTCAATGTATCAAAAGATGACATTTAACACAGCTAAGAAGGACTTAAATCAACCTACTGTTAAAACCAGCACATAACCCTGCCCTTATGTATAGCTTCCAACCACCATTTAAAGCATCCAAATAAAAAAATTTTTATAATTTATCAAAGTAAGCAGGTTCTCAAATGTTTGAAATTAGCCAACACCCTTGCAATGAACCAAGGATTAAATTTCCTAGAGGACTAAACTCTACACATAGGCCATACCCCCCAATTTTGAGACCAAAATTATAAGAAAAGGTGCAGCCTGTATGCACACTGGTCAAGTCTCTCTCCATAAGGATGCTAGCAGGTGCATTTATGTCTACCATTTATTGTCAAGGTGTATGGCTTGGTCAATTTTAAAGAATGAGGTATATCATGTTCCTCACTTCATCAGGGCATGTGCTGCAGTATGAGTACACATGACTGTTTGCCATAAACAGATAGGCCTAGTTCCTACGGTCAAAACATCAATGCATTACATCTACCATAGAATAGATATTCAGTTGGAATTATTCACCATCTAAGAGACCAATGACATCATACAAAACAAATGATTCAATTATCAGTTCATGAAAAACATTATATGTGAAAGATAATTTTTGCATATACAATATGATTTTTTCACCAACACTTTCAAATCAATGTTTCTGATATCATCCCACTCATGCCAGTTTATTGTCTGGCTAGCTCATAATATTTCCTAGTGTAGTTGTTCAGAAACAACCAAAACATACTAGGCTCTTAGCTAAGGGGGCCTGGGGGGCAAGGCCCCCTGGACCTGTGAAATATGACCCTGTGCCTCCCCTACAGAAATGAATAAATCAGTTTAAATACTCAGTAATATCTGTTTTATTAGATAAATATAGCATTAGATGCTGATTATGGCAGAAGGGCTACCTCTCTGACAAAAAGTCCAAATTCAGGCTCATTCTTCACCCAGTCAGTTGCCTTGGCAACATTATATGACCCTGGTCCAGGTACAAGATTTTGCTCATTCTCAAATCTGATGCCTCTATTTCCAACAGTTGAGCCTCCCTTCACCTTGCTGTTTGATGCAATATCATATTGACCAGGCCCTGGTGCAGCAACCACGTGATCCGGAATGGTAAGAAATGATTCCCGTATGGTCATGGATAAAAATGGAGCATAACCATCTACAAAAAAGTAAATTCTTGTGAATAAGCTCGCTATTTCACTCCGAAATAGGTACAATTCCAAGGGAATATGTAATACTTTCCTTTTGATAGATACTATAGTATTAAATGACGCCCTAATTTGAACACATAAATAAGGAGTGAAACTTCAAATGAATCACAATACTCTAATGTCCCTAATAGAAGGGGGATGTTCATGTCACCCAATTTTCAATAGAAAAGGGGTGCTAACAGAAGGGGGTTCATGTTGACAAATTGTTTTCTGAAAAGGTAATAGAATTAGCAGGGTGGTGACACTTGCTACCTGATAATGGATAGATGATTGGAGATAAAGATAAAGTCAGAGCATTAGCACTAGCATTAGGATTCGCCTCAATTTGGGTGTTCTGTTCTCACAGACAGGGCCGTACTGTTTTTTATAAATCATATCGCTTTTTCATTCAATTTTCTGCGTGTTCTGCTAATGACCGATTTGTAAAATTTGCTAGAAGGGGGTGCTAATAAGGAATGGGGGGGTGGCATTTAACTTCGTAACCCGCTACCTAACTAATTCCAAATTATATTCCCGAATCCAAGAACACACTTCCAGCTTCTTCACAGTAAAGATACCACGAAAAGTTCATGTAAACATTTTAATACCGATTCTCCTTCGATTTGAAGTTTCTGCTCTAGGCCAATATGTACCGGGACCAACAGCATCACTCGTGCCAGTTACTGGAAGCGTCAAGTCTCTTGGTGTTCTTCCATACATTACGTCTTCTCCTCTATGTACGTTTGGATATGTCTACAACTACAAATGTTTACATCATAACTAAGACAAAACACAGTAGTTACAAACTTCCACCTAAAAGCGCTGTCCTTTGTTGCTAAGGAAATCCTTCAGCCTCTTTGTCATTTCAACATGAGCCTCTTTCTACAGAGGTCCATAACAACAAAACAAGCTCACATAATTTGGACGCATCTTCATTTATAGATTTCCTGAATCGCCTGTTATCAAGTAAAATTTCTTTACTGTTATGCCATATGTACTTTTATCATTTATTTGAAACTATATTGCTCATCTAACATCGTATGGCTGCAATGATTTACTCTTTCTTACCTCGCAACAATACTTTTATCTCATAGCACCTAGCCACTTTTCTGTTCAAACAAGAGTTCTTTCAATGTTGCCTGATCTTCTTTTGCATTATTTGCTCTAGCCTTCATCATATATGCAGTTTGCTACTTATTCATTTGAATCTTTTCTTTGAACTAATAAAACTTCATTTTATCATCTAAAACTGTTCGATCTATTGTCTATTCGTTTTTATATTTAGATGGCTAGTGAAAGCAGCAAAAGAGACTTTTCTGGAAGAAGCAAAAAGTCCTCGCAGCTTCTGAACAAAGAGGAGGAATTTCTGTAAAGTTTATGTGTATTTATTGCCCATTCTTTGGTTGATTTATTTCTCTGTAGACACATGAAGTAAAACAACGAATTTAATCAAAGTTATATACTCCAATAAACTGTGTCACTTAATCTCAAGCTTTATCTCCCCTATGGGTAACTGTAACCATTTTGATTCTTTCTTCAAATTGCTACTATCTCCTCCTGATTTACCCCCTTCCCATCCACCTCCACTTGAATTCTTTTCATAGTTACTTGATTCTATGAGTCCCTCTCTCATTCTATCTCTCTCAATGTTTACCTCAATTAGCTGTCCTTCTCTTATTGTCAACAATTTTTCTTTATTGTCTAAACAAATTACTAATTAGTTCCCAAGTGGAAAAATTAGAATCATTTCTGATGCATTCATACCTTTGTTCACTACTCTTTTTGAAATGTTTTGTAATTTGTGCACCTCTTTAATTTTTTTCAGACGTTTAAATGCAGAGCTAGAAGAGAAGACAGCTAGCCTAATAAATGAAGCAGAAATTGTTTTGGTTAGGGATTTTTCTTACTTGCAGAGAAGTAGAAGCAGAATAGCAGAAAATTGTATGCTTTGTATTGCAAGATTTTATTGTTAAGGAACAGGAGGCTTTGTAGAAGAGCATAATTATTTAAAGGATTGATCAAGCCACAAAGTGATGAAGTATAAATAGCAGAATCTTCAGGTTACAGCTTTTGTTTTTCAACATTGTTTAGACGAATTTGTATTCATTAACAGAGAGGTCAGGAAAAAACATTGGAAGGCAGAGATGAAGAAGAGCAAACAGTTTCTAATGATAAAAGGTAGCATGTGTATTTGCAGAATTTTAGACTAAAGCATTTATTAAAACTCAGGGTAGCCAAAATTACATGGAAAATCATGTCCAATAATTAGACCATTTTTAATAAGTGAAAATGAATGAAATTTACTTTTGTGGAATTTTCAAGACAGTAGTCATAAAATTTTCTTTTGTAGACCCTTTTAATAATTAACAGTTTATATGGGCACATTCAGCTTTATATGAATGATGTATCTTTTTCAATTTAAGACCACAAAGCAAACAAATGGTTACTCAAAGACCGAGATCTGGTAGTGCCGAAGGAATGGTTAGAAATTTCTACCTTGAAAATGCTGTCTTGAAATGATTAATAGAACTGATCTGCACTTACTTGAAGTTTTATACTTATCTCTGCAATATCTTGAATGTTGTAAAAGTTGAAAATAAGCAACAATAAACAGAAGTTTATTCTTTTGTTAGAAACCGCAAATATCTGCAAGGACAGTACCCCAAAGCAACATCAAGAAAGAAAAAAAACCACCAAGGTAAAAAATAAATGCTAGCAAGTAAAATCATACTGACCTTATTCAATCAGACTAGAGTCAAACAGTGATGAGGATTTTGTCTTTACCTCCTCTCTGCAACTGACTATCTTTCCCAGGTATGTAAATAATGGGAGCATGAATTGTGAGATTTGCCCATTCATTTTGTGATTCATAGAAGCCATCCTGCCCATATCATTACTGTGGTATAATTAATAAGAAGAACCTTTTACTCATAAGTTGAAATTAATACTGTATTCAAATTATATGATTTTTGTATGCAGAATTCTGGTTCAGGTTTGCTAGGAATTAAACATAAATGCCAAAGATTTATCAGTAAAAAGGTCATTAGATACTCTTTTGTCTGATATATTTCAATTTTATTCAGAGTAGGTTCAGGGTGATTTGCAGGAAATTAACTATCACTTAAAACATCATGTGATGATGTCATGGTGCCTTTCTGGAGTTTTTCATAAGACATGGTGTCATGATCAATCTTTGTGCTTTAAAATTGTAGCAGGTCTCATAGCAGACCAAGCAGCAAAACATCGCACCAAAATGCACCCATGGCAGAGAAGGTTTATGATGATTATGATGGTGCTATTTCTGTGAATCTGTTACAAGACAGAGTTGATTTAGCAAACAAGATAAGTGTTATTGAACAAGAAATGGCTGATGAACATTACACACCATCTAAAATGAATGATGATGTCATACCTGATGTTGCCAATGAAATGAATCCAGGTGAGGCATTTTTATTGTACTTGAAGGAAAACTCTGTTTGGTCCTCTTATAATATGGAGTACCTAATGTCATAATGTAAATACAAAATGAAATAGTATTTCAAAATCAAGTAAAATTTGCTTTAGTACAGGACCAATATGCTTCTGGCAGATCCAATAAAGTTTATTGATACATAAAAACAGTCTGATCAAAAGTAAATGAACAGTCTGTATAAGACATTCAGATGCAAACCATTACTTGCCTGTCTTGTACCATAGATTTGCAGTTATGATTATATCATTCAAAACTACCAAAAAGCAATAATTATAAAATGATGTAAAAAATAATTGTCAAATTAAATAACTATGAAATGAGCGATTCAAAGCACTTTGTAGTAGCTCAAATAATAATAATAATGATTTATGATTGTTTTGACAGGATAACCTATCAGTATTTACATACTGTTATCAACAGGGTCCTGCTTCAAAAATGCTAAAAATACTGGATACCATATACTTATTAGAAAGTTGTAAAAGTTTACAATCAAATTTACATATTTGTGTGTGGTATGAAAACAATAATTGGATTACTAAGTAAATACTTGAATTCCAGAGGCTGTTGTCAGATTTCTCAAGGCTAAACTCCGTGTCATGCAGGAAGAGATGGATAGAGTTTCAACAGAAAATAGTGAACTTGTATGCATCAACTAATTTCAGTGTTTCTCATTGAATTAATTTTGTAACTAAATAAACACTTTTGTATTGAGAACTTTTGTACTTAATTCTAAATTTTGAAGGTGATGATGATAACAATGGTGATGATATTTTATGTTTTTAAAAGTAGCTTTGCTGCTTGGCTTCATTACTGCTCCATTTCTAAATTAGCTCAGAGAAATTTTCAGAGTATGATAGATTTTCATCCAATGAATTCTCCCATAAAGTAATGATTTTGTAATTGTAAAGCCTCAATCTACAACACTATTTGTGTTCAAAAGATATTTATTATTTATTATTATAAGTTATTATTTTTATATCAATGCAGGTTGGAAAAATTAAATCATCTGAGCTCAAAATTAAAGAAATGACTGATGAACATCAACAAGCTCAAAAAGCCAAAGCAAACCTTCAAGTATGTTGAATCTACATTTTTAAGTTTGGACCCACTTTGGGCTAGATAGATAGATAAATATATATTTCATTCACCCTTCAGTCATATTTGTTGATGTTTCATTATCCAGTATCAGGTTATGGTCCAAACAGATCTCATTACCTTTGAGGCTAACTTGTATAAAGAATGAACATGATAATAAAGTATGTTCAGAGTATTACTAAGTTTTTAATGCTAGATTATGCAATGGTACAAGTCTGCAGTGAAAAATATTGATTATCATAATATTACTACAAGTCAAATAATTCAACACATTTATGTTCAAAGAGTTTCTTTAATCACAAACATAGAATACTAGTTCAATGAAACATGGACATTTACAAATTCTTTAACACATAAGGATGAATACCAAACAAGTAAAAGTCTTGTCAGGTAGTGAAAAAAGGTTTATATACATCTATATTATAGAATCAAGTTGATAAATGGAAGACATTGTATGAAGGATCAAAACAGAAGAATTCAGAATCAGATCAGGAAATCTCTCAGCTGAAAAAGGTTTAGACTTTACACTGTAAATTTATGGCAGATATGTTCCAATATGTTTTGTACTACTTTGACATAACTCAGTATCCAAAAGAGGAACTAGCCACAAAAAGGAATGGGACACAATGATATTGTATAATCCTCATTGAAGCCCCATGAAAATCCTTTGTGGCCATGTGACCTGTTTACTGAAGCTCAAACATTTCTCAAACATGCAATGACCATATTTCCATTATGGGAAGAACTCTCAATTGCCTTCAAAGGAAAGAGCACATTAGACCTTAATCATCTTTTACCAAAAAGTCTTAAATTTCTAAGATAATATCCTGCACCAAGGAGTTGCAAGAATTTATAGGTATCCACTTCTCCACCACCATCTTTGACAGTTTGTTCTCAGCTTTAGCTGAATTTCCCAGCTGCCACTGAATTCAATTGATGCATTACATTTGTTTGGTAAATTTTTTGTAGGAAATTGATTCATTGAAACGAGAAAAAAAGCAAGCATCAGCCAGTATGAACTCTTTAGAAGTTAGGTAATTGCTTTTAATATCAATGTGGTATTTGTGAAGATTTACAAATAATCTGATTAGTGACCATTTTCTGTTTTACCTCTGAGTTTTTGTCTCATATTCAGCATTAATTAGTAAGGATAAAACTCATTTGCAAAAGTCCAGAATTTAAAAATGCTCTATAGACCTTTTTTTATTAGGTTAACTTTTACACAGCTTTTCTTTAAGTATCCATTGAGCTTTGCAATGCTTCTATGTCCTTGCAATTCAAATGTTGTTGTCTTCTTTCTTATAAATCTTTATTGATAAAACATAGATTGAACAGAGCTTTGGAGGAAACTGAACGAAACAGATCAGCATTACAAAAAACAAAAGAATCAACAAAGGTACAAACTGTTTACAAATTTATTCAATTCCTGTTGACATTATGTCATCATTCTGGCAAAATTGATCTTCTGATATATGTGCTATAGAACTCAAAGATCTGTTGGAACCAATGATATAATTAGTGGTGTAATTTAATGCAAAAAGGTTGCCATGCTTGGACACAAGGAAAGTACAACCTGATTTTCTTCCACAGGACATGAGTGAACAAGAACGGAAAAGAGTTGAGCAAGTGATGGCTGACAATAAGAGATTAGAGAGACAGAAAAATGAATTGATGAATGCTTTTAAGAAGCAAATGAAGCTTATTGATATTCTGAAGAGGCAAAAGGTTGGTAATCAATGCACTTAAGATCAATTGTGCATTTGTAGACATTGTTTCAATGGGGAAAACATGAAGATTCATTTATCTGATATTGTGGAAACATCTGATGTTGTTATTGAAAGAATAAAGCATGTGTTAAGAAAAACTGTCTATAAAAGATATTTTTGTATATACTGTGCCACTATATGAATGATCACATCAAAAATCTGCTGAAAGGAGTATTTTGAGACCTGTTAAGGTGATAATTACATTTGCCTTTAGATGCACATAGAAGCAGCAAAGATGTTACAGTTTACAGAAGAAGAGTTTGTAAAAGCTCTTGATTGGGGCACATGATATTATGAAAACATCAAATGATATCATTGGAAATATCGCACAGTAGTTTGCAAACATCACATGATAGTTTGGAAATATCACATGATAGTTTGGAAATATCACATGATAGTTTGGAAATATCAGAAAATTTCATGGAATAATGTTGCTTTATCCCCTATGTCACTGTTTGCTTTGATCTTTGTACAAAATTTCTCTCATTCTCAACTGTATATTTTTCCATTGAAGCAAGAGGCAAGTTAAAACAACTTTCTATTAGACTGTATAAATATCCAATAAATATCAGCGACAGGTTTGGTTAACATTAAAAGTGTGTATTGGCTACAGTCAAAGGGCAACAGTGGGAATTGATTAAAGAAGGATTGCAAATTGGGTTGGATCAACAATTTGAAATATTCCTTTACCTCTAAAAAACGTAAATAAGACAAAAGCTTACGTTATAAAGGATTATGACTCTTAGTTTAAGAATTGCATCAGAATGGTCCATGATAATTGATCCAAAAAATGAATTGGCAAAAATTAATGTTTCATGTGATAAATTCCATAGCAGCTGAATGCTTCAGATGATGAATGCCTCAAGTGATGGATGATTTCAGTGTTGATTGCCTTAAATAATAAATGACTTAAAAGTTGAATTATGAGTGCCTTAGATATTAAATGCATTAAACATTGAATGGCATGCGGTTCATTGATCCACTTTGGTCACCATTTTCGAATCAATACTTTGATTTAAAAACATGGTCAAATCACCCATGTGACTTTTGTAATAACTAACTCATTTACCCACATTCATTTTGGAAACTCAGTTGCTTCCAGCAAAATGTGTGCCATTAAAATTCTTACTCTACAAAAAGTTACAAAGGAATGGATTTGTCCTACTTTTAAGAAATCAGATTAATTGGTAACTGTCTAGTTCCACGCTGGCATGTGCACAGTTTAAAGAAGCATTCATCACAAGAAGGTAGCATGATATGTATGAAATTTCAGCATGTACGACGAGGAATAGTCACGTGAAATAAATTTAATGAACATTTAATCACTATCATCACATTTTTTTCGTTAAACAGCTTGAAAGAATCCAACTCAACAACTTCAATCTTAGTACACGTGTCTAGCAAAGATTGTTACGTCACACAATGTTATTCATTTACAAATGGCAGCATACTCTGACCATTTCTATTTCTCTACTGTTCGATGACTTTCCAAATTTCAGACATTTTCAAAGAACTTCATTATGTAACAAAACACTTAGATGTGCTATGATCTATAATAAATTGTGCGTCTTTTCGACTCATATGAAAACCTGTCACTTAATATAGACATTACTGACAAAAACGTGATAATCGAAAAGACTCAATAATTGTAAATAATGGTTAAAATTTGATTATGTTCCTGCATATCATTTGGATGTCTAATGTTACTTAACATAATTTCCAGAGAATCAACACCCAATCACTTACTCAGTCCTAATGCAGAAAATTACTTACTCAATCCTAATTCATACATTCCAGAACAAAAATTTCAGAGTCCAAAATTCAACTGACTAATTCATAAGCAAAATTAAATTTAAACTAGTGAATCGCAGCATTATAAGTGATGCACACCATATCACAACACACAAACATATAAGTATATGTATGTGTGTATATATATATATATATATATATATATATATATATATATATATATATATATATATATATATATATATATATATATATATATATATATTTATTTGTGTGCGTACGTGCGCGTGCATGTGACAGTTTACGCTGTCTGTACGGGCAAATCGTGCTCAGTGCCTACGCAGAGCAATAGTAAAGCATAGAGTGTAGGAGAAATGCAACTTAATCATAACACATATTTCTGCTACTTGGAGTTTCGTGCTTTGGGACAAATGTAGATTCTTATATATCAAGACAACACTTAAACATTTTTCAAACGTTTTGACTTACGTCCTTAGCATTATATATATATGATATATATGTGTGTGAATCTCTGTGTGTATATATATCTTTATTTATATCATGAACTCAGTAGCTTGCTTATATATACAAAGTTGTAAGAGTCCTAAAGAGTAACTAATAGTTTTTATTATGTAATACGCCTCTTTTGTAACTGAAGGTGAGCGTTGAGCCAACTGAAACAGGTCTTGTAAACTCAAATCTATTGTTGTCCATGCATTTATCTATAAACATATATGCAGCGCACTACTTATAATGCTTCGAAAAGTATATAAACATATACAAATAAATATATATATATATATAAATATATATATATATAAATATATATATATATATATATATATATATATACATATATATATATATATATATATATATATATATATATATATATATATATATATATATATATATATATATATATATATATATATATATATGTATGTATATATGTATGTATATGTATATATATATGTATAATCACAAATCTCCCAAATTCGACACTTGAAAGTTAGACAAAATATTGTCAAATACTAAAGAATGATTCTAAACCGAGGAAAAACATTACATTGAAACGAGGCAACAATAAATGTCAGAACTAATCAATGAAAGAGGCTATAAAAGCAAAATGCAGATAAATGAATGTCTACGACTGTCTAGCCTCCATTTCATTTTGGGTCACTTATCAACTGCCATTTAAGTGCCTCAATGCTAATAAACATAAAAACTTAACTACAAAGCTTTTTCATCATCGTATCAAATGGAGGAAATGCAACTTCTGAGGAGAAAGTTCATAAACCAATAGACGCTCTAATGAGAAGAATAGATGAAAGAGAAATAGGGAGACTGAGAGATGGAAGGAAACAAAGAGGTAGAAAAAAGAGAGACAAAAAGAGGGAGAAAGGTAGAGACGAAGACGAAGGGAAGAGATGAGTGACAGAATGAGACGGAGCGTCAAAATGGAGCTTGTATGCGATGAGAAAGCTTCTTGTTTAAGTAGATTTTTAACTTTTTAACACTCCTTCCATGCTGTTGATTTCCTACATTAAACTACACCAAAAAACCTTCTCTATACCAACCACTATCAAATCATCTCAGTTCTGTCCCGCTCTGGCCCAGCATGCAATGTAGCATACAAATCAATTGTTGTTGTTGTTGTTGCTGCTGTTGCTTCATTCAATTATTACCTAGCAACCTAGGACTGTACCAGGCTGCTTAGAAATGTCACATAAATTACAAAGAGAAACGGCCTAACCATTTGAGCTACGGTGGAAATGGACACACACCCAGGATGAGCTTTTCTTTTGCCACACTCGCGTTTCCTCGTGTTGTATTGTTACTGGATTATTCATACTGGAAAAACGATAGACGTAAATAAATAATGGTTCGTTAAATGCTCATAGAAAAAATAAACAAAATAAACTACAGTATGTTAAAATGTTTGCAGTATTAAAGTGTTAAGGATAAAATATGAGAAATTGGTCGAAACTCTGACAACTTTTAGCAACGAAATATTGCAGCAATATCATTTGATCAGCTCCTTGTCAGAAACCTCACAACAGGCCTATAATGAGGCAAGTTTGGGGACAATATTTTGCAACAGGAAAGCTAAGGCATAAAACAGACCTAGTTTCGGGATAGAAACAAGAAATTTAAGCCACTCACTGGTCAATGGTTTGTGTGAGACGCACATAACTGATACAAGCTGAATCTTCTGACAGCAAAATTACATGTGGCGATAAAATCGTCGTATTCACCGGATTCGTTCGCTTTGATGTTACTAAAACGGAAAACAATATGCTACAACACATCATCAACTACAGTTTGCCAACAACGCTGTCATTTTTGATACCATGAAAAATATCATTTTGAATTTATTATTCGGATATTGCTACACTGTATTACACTCTGTTTGCTTTCACTTGTAGCGTCTGCTTCCAATGATAATTTCAAATTGCATAATATGTTCTCAATGTCTTTTTGCCACTATTTTAAGCCTTCAAAATTATCACTGGTAATTATATGGTTGCAAGGTACGTTCACTTGTAGCTTGTCCCTTACCTTATTCATTATATTTATGTTGTGACCTCTAGGCAGAAAGGCGGCTTAGGTATCTAAGAACCAAAGTATCTGGGAACCTACTCTCTAGTCCGGAACAGACGTCCCCCTCCCCCCGACTATTTATTTTGTCAAAAATGCATACCAGGTCATTCTTACTGCAACCCCCCCCCCCGCTTATTAATTTTGAGCCAAGAGGACATTTTCCCAACCAGACCCAGAATTGTCCGCCAAAAGTAACTCGTAGTGAAGGTTTGTTGTACTGAAAAAATGTTTGTGTGAAGTGAGTAATTGCCGCAAGAAACACTGAAATCGCAGTTGATAGCTGTGTCGATGATGATGACATTATGAAAAACGATGATAGACGCATTTTTAGCATGTTAGAAAATATATAATATACGTAATAAGTTCTTTTTCAAAAAGCGTAAGTTTTTTATCCAATGTATATGCTATGCCTTCTCTTCCACCTATAGCAGCCCACCTTATAGACATTCGGTTTGAAACTTTTTCCACTACCCCCCTGCTTACTGCAGTCCTCCCCCTTATTAACTTTCAGACTTTTCCCAACCCCCCGCTTATTGCCATCCCCCTTCTATTCCGGACTGGAGAGTAGGTATCTGGGAGCCTGGGAACCTAGGGATCTAGGGACCTAGGAATCTGGGGCCTAGGGATCTGGCTCAAAACTTTCTGCAAAACATCATTCGTTAACTAAAATTTCTCATTGAAGATTAAGAACAACAAATGCCATGAAAATATATTACATGTCTACATGTCTTTCATCAATGGATTAATGAACTCACCGTTATCAAAGTAATATTTATGAAAATCAATTCCTTCCACCAAATTTCCCTTAGCATGCGGTTCAAAGCACGTCACCCTTTCATCACATAGCTTACTAAAATGAAAACAAAATATTTTTCTGTAAATCAAAAAGGTTTCAACAAAGAAACAATTTAAATTCACACTCAGTAGACACATTCTCTATTCAAAAAATCCTGGCTTCAGATAGAACAGACATGAGCAGATAAGATCAGTTGTGATAAAGAAATCTTTCTCAGATATCGCATGCTGATCCACAATGATTAAAGATTTGCACGCAACACCTAGGATTGTGGCTCCATTAGACAGGCCGTGTTGGCTAGGGATTTCGACAAAAATATGTCCTTCTGCCATTAATGAAGGAAGGTTGCCATTCCCTCAAAAGCCAAATTTCCCCCTAAAGGAAAGTGTACCAGATTGAGAAACGTGAAGCCAGAAAAATCTCATGAGGCTATCTGGTTCGGCTCATAAAATAGATAATCAAGAGGAAGAAAGCTCAAAACAATATAAAGATAATAAAGGATTGAATGCATGTTTGCTGCTAATGAAGAAAACTTCAAAACTTACGAATATGTCTCAAAGTCACCCATTGTAATGCATGCAATTAAACGCTGAGTGACTTTAATTATCTCTTGCTCTCTAGCAGCTAAATATGAAATAAAATAATATGTATAAAATCAAAGACACACGAAGATGTGAATCAAGAATTGTTGACATAACATCAAAGAATGTAAGAAGTTAAATTCAAGAGGGGAACTTTTCCATTTGAACAATACCAATATCGAAGAATTCGAAAAGAGGAATGAAGGTTCTCAAGTGAAGACAAAGCATTATTGATGCTAGATAAAAATTATCAGCAAATATCAATAAGCAAAGTAAGAGAAATGAAAACACTGAGGAATCAACTGAGGATTGCATTGTAACTCGCTGTTGATGTAATTCGTGAAGCTGTCTAAAGGCATGACTAATTCCCAATTGATCCATTTTGCACCTTTGATGTGCGCATCACTGAATACAATAGATGATACACTAAAGACTTGTGGCTATTAAATGTTAGTGCTAGATATTGCCAATGTGGTCTTTGATTTTCATCAAAAATGAGATGAATTTTACCACATGTAAGATACCATATTGCAGATTAAAATTCTGTTAGCCAACGCATAAATATTGTACGAAGGTGTGTGAATTAACAGCTCAGCTGTAGTCCCTCTAGGATCATTTTATTGCAAATTGTAAATGAGTTGGGTAACAGGATCAGAAAATGTGTTACCACATGAAATATCTATCTAATTGGATTTTAAACTAGACTTAATTCATAACAGTAAACAACGGTAATATACGCGAACTAGTTGCACGACATAACCACAGTTTGTTTCTACAAAAGTTAGCTTTAGAGTTAAAGTTACAATTATCAAATGATAAACTGAATGACAAGGAAACTGAAATACAAAGTACATTAAAGTACAAATATACACACACCAAGGCATCAATACATTAGAAAAGAAAAATTTCAAATTTATACCCTTATTTCAATGAAGGATAACAAATACAATAATACTCAAATTTTATTCAAACTGAATATATGTTATAGGTTCCTCTCATTTCATACATGGTACAGCAGCGAGAAACATAACTTATTACAAATTCAAACAGAGATATCATCAAGTCAAAAAAGGCAGAACCAGAATGTTTGCTGGAAAGATTTATCTTCGACGAATGGATAGAAGATAGAACAAACAAATATATATCTTGAGAATCTTTTGGTTTATACTTAACAAGAAGAATTAAAAAGAGGAAGGAAATTCGGTGGAATTTAACAAATATTCTTACGTAAATGTGTAAACAAAATGTTTTGGAATCAAACGGTCAACCTTTATTGAGCAAAACAAATTAGTGCATACAAGACACAGGGGTAACATGTAACAAGAAAATACTTATTAAAAAGAAACAGAACCGACAAAAGAGAAGACATCTCTCGAAGGATCGCAAACAGAAAATTGCAGCTGTATAGCAACTTACATTTATTTTTTCCACCAGTCGCAAAGTTGATACTGGCCATGTTTGATATAAACTGTTTAATTTGATGGTTCATTACATGAAGTACCTTTACACTAGTATGCCTTATATTCTCAACAAGTCATCATCAAATGAGATACAACAACAGTTTGCATACCCTGAGTTCAACATCAAGAAACTCGTCATTGTGACGGGGGGACCTAATTACTGCGCAAAATACAACCGGGGGAAATACTTACGAAAATAATCTCACAATTTAACGAAATCGTCTTATCAAATTCAAAAAACTGAAAATTCCCACAGCCAGTTAACCACCAAATAACCCTGTTCATATTTACGATGCAATTCAATGCATAAAAACATTGTCAAGTGATGAAAAGTTGTAAAACGCAAGCAGATATAAGAACAAAGGAAAATGTTTCGTATTTTCTCGTCTTGGCGTGATCCAACTTTCAACTATTTACCAAACAAAGGCCGTAAAATCACTTTTAAGGGTTCATCTCCAATGCAAATGGTCAAAATTGAGAAAAGATTCATGCATTATTAAACATAAGAAGGAAAAATTTACAACAAAAGTATAAGTTGATAAATACAGGGGGTTACAACTATGCCTTATATCATCAATGCTGTTTACAATTCCATGGGTTTTCTGTAATTCAAAGTTTTCTCCAAAGTAATAAACAAATGCTGGCAAATTTGGCTACGGAAATTTTACAAGATTTTTCTATGCAAAATTGTGAAATTTTTGTAAATAGAAATGTGGTCTAACCAGATGAAATTAATTTAACACAATTAAGAGAACTGCGCGTGTGAGCAGATAAAGCGTACGAAATTGCACCTGTTGCACAAAATGCGTCTCACTTGAACGAAAACAATTAGGAGCTAATGAGAAATTGGAAAGACAGTTGTCTAAAAATACAGCGCTCCAAAGACCTGCAGATTTTGTTCTATTAAGAGACATTTCAAATCTCCTTTTTAAAAAAATAAAATTAATAATTGATCAATCCATAAAAATTTTATTAAATTTTATACCGAAATTCAAATGTAGGACTCATCAACAAATCGACTTTGTATATACAATGCCTCGATCCTAAACGTTTCAAATTTCAAGATATCTCAGTTTATCCTGTAATCTTCGTGGCTCCATTTCTTTGGCCTAGTAAAACCACTTTCTAACAAAACAGGGTAACTGTCCGAAGAACATGAAAAATGTAAACACAACGTTATCATACCTCTTTGGTCATCATCGTCCGATTGAATGCTCTGCTCATCCTGGGAACCCTGTGACAAATTCATGATGGAAATCACCAAGAGAGGAAAACGATTATTTCTGAACCTAGACTCGAAGCAGTCAAGTGAAGACGTAAGTCATTCTAAGCAACCAATGAACAAGAATTTATGAGCTAAAACATTCCTGCCTTGGATTTGTCAAAAAATTAATGGGATAAAACTATACACTCAGTATCTCATAACAAATGTACTCAGAATGCAAGATAAAAACCAAATGCCTACAGGAATACTGTTGCATAGGTAATGCTCAGAATGAAATCTCAATTAAGGCTTCAAGTTTGCGCTGAAAACGTTCTTTGTTAGCGTAAAAATGAAATGGAGCTCGTTCAGAAACCAAATACTACTAGAAATGCTTGATATGCAAACAAACTCAAAAAGATCTTTACTCACTGGAACCTTTTCATTGCTGCCAATAGAATTGTCTTGCTAACAGGAAGAAAATTGGAGAGCAATTATTAAAGAGCAAAATAACATCAAAAAGACTAATAAAATGCGGGAAACGATTAATGTCAATAAAAGTAAATGAGATAAATAAATAAACATAAATCGAATTGATAAAGGTAAGAAATACAAGAAAGAAAGGATTTACAGGAACAATGATTTTTGCCGATGATTTGCCTCCCATTAGGATACGGTGAGTGTAGTTCTATTCCAGAAGTATAACAGGAGATTCCATACTCACAATTGAAACACACTTAGCAATGAACCCGAAAAAAACATCAAAATGAAATAGCAATCAAGAATCCACAAACTGGACTAGTTCATCGTCAGTGCCCTGTGTCCATGATACCACAGCATTTGTCGACAGTATTGCGATACCAAAATATGTCTCACTCACTGTTCCTAAATCTTAAATATAAGGGATTCTCCTTTCCAAGATGTCGACCCGTTGCCAGATAGGCTATAGTGCATTGATGAATCAATCGTATTAGGGCGAAGCTAATGAGCACGTGATCATTAAAACAATGCCTATATTCTCACTAAATATGCATTGCACATCAATAAAGTAATCAAACTTTAATAGGTGATTTTTAAATTTAACCACATCAAAAGGAAAAATCGAGTACGAAAAGGAACATCGACTGAACAAGGCGCATCAACAGAACAGGGGGTGTCAGCAGAACAAGAGCAAACAGACTTTCTGACTTCATTACGTGATTTGCTAAAAGATCTAAGGCATTCCATAAGGAAGAAATATGCACTATTTCCAAAGAGCTATTGAGAAGAAATACAAGGTATTAAACTGACAGAATTGAAATAACAGAATTCAACTGTAGCTTGGTAAGGAGTGATGGGCATCAAATGTCTCTACAAAACACTGACATCATTGACACTGAATGAGGATGGAGTATTTCCAATGCCAAATGGTAACAATAACCATGAAAACATGATCCAACAAAAATATTCAAAGAATAGACAAAAGAAGTTGATAACATCAATAGGTCAAGAAACAGACAGAATGAAATGATACAATTAAGTAATGGTAGTAAATTGAAAAAATAATTTGATGGAAATATTACAAAAATATCACAAGAAAAACTTACAGCCTTCCTTTTGTCATTTACTAGCTTGTCTTTCAAAGCTGGGGCTGAAATATTAGTCATAAGTGTTTGTTACTAATTCAATGTCGAACTACATGAATGGCATAAAGTTCTATACAAAGAGGAGCATAAGTAAATAAAGATAAAAAGGTAAAAATTTAATATAAAAATATAAAAATTAGTGTATATCTACAACAATATATTTGTCTACATATATATCAGATACATATACTCTAAAGAACCAAGTTATAAAATTTGAAAAATAGATATGATTCAACAATTAACACTTTCATGAGATGGCACTGGTCCTCATCACATGCATGCATAGATATAGAAATACATATATACATATATACATAAATAAATATATAAATATAAATATATATATATATATCTATATATATATATATATAAATATATATATATATATATATATATATATATATATATATATATATATATAAATATATAGACCCTCAAGAAAAAATTCCAACTTTTAAAACGTTTCGGCACAAGCCTTCATCAGTTATCAAATATATATATATATATATATATATATATATATATATATATATATATATATAATATATATATATATTTATATATGTATACAGACATGTTTATATTGAAATAAAAACGTGTTTTAAAGGAACTTACAGAAAATTGATTGAATTGAAGGTTTTTCTTCCTTTTTGTCTTTCAAAATCATGAAATAGAAATATCTTAAGGTTAAAGGGAATTTACATAAAGAAATCAAACAAATCACAGAAAATCCAATCGTGATTAATTCCCTTAAAAAGGGAATTCTTGGCAGCCACATTATCAAACTAATAATTCTACTATTTGATTGCAAAAATGATATCAGAACAGGGATCAAAGAAATTCCATATGAAAAATAAAACCCATTGCAAGGAGATTTCACTCAATCTTAGGGCACGTTAAAAAATATAATGAAATTGCATGAGGCCTAATTGTGGTCAATGAGAACTAAACCAAATTCAACATAATCACAAATGATACTAGATTAGGTTTAAGAATGTGTCCTATCCATCGCATCTTGGTTGTGCTAACAGAAAAGCAAACAGAAGTCTCAGGGTGCAGTTCATGCAAATTAGCAGCAATTATCTCAAACGATTTTCTCCTTAAACATTTGTGTCCTAAAAATACTCATTTTAATGTAGAATGATTTACATCCTAACAAATACTTTATTTTCATGGCATGATTTAATAAAACACCAAAACTTTTTAGATTTTAAGTGATTCTTCTATTTTCAAATGAATATGCAAAAGGTACTGTAAATAACAACAATTTATGAAGCATTTATCATTTACAACGTATGATAAACATTCGTGAGGTATTTAAACTGACTTCAAATTATGCAAAAACTTTTGTAATTGTCAAACTTCAAAAACAGGTATCGCACTGCTAGTGTGAAACGGCCAGTGTTTATTATTGAGACAAAAGACAGGTTTATATTACTCAGTGGGCAAAAGTTTTCCAAAGAAGACGAAAACCGTATTTATTATTTAAAATTATTTAATATAGCTCGGAACCTCGTAAACACCCGTGTTAATTTAATTTTTATTATTAGCCAGTGACATTACGTTTTTCATCAACATAGAATTTAAACGTACCCAGAAATCCTGATGTGCCCGAAATTCGACGGGCAAAAACTGTTGTAAGAATTGCCCCCTGAAATAACAAGATTTCAACGTTACAATCATAGAGTGACCCATAACGCTGGGGGTATAAACAACTGTAGAAAGGTACCTGCAGCACTGTGTCGACCCAGCTGAATAGATTTGGCTGCAAATAGCGTGGTTATCATTGCTCCCTGAAGCACAATAAAAGTTGACGAAATCACGTGAACAATAGAAAGACAGACCCTAGTGTACATAACTGTAATATAATTCGGCACCATGACTGAGTTAAGATTCAATTACCAGTCGAATAGTATTGCATGTCCTTGCATGTTATTGCTTGGTGTTGCATGCTACTCAATAAGGGTACTAACGGGTGAAAGAGGCTGCACAAAAATTATCGAGGGCACTAAATACGAAATGAAATAGCGATGGAATGCAGCTTGTCATAGGCCAAGAAATATCCCTATGACAATTGGACAAAGAAATAAAAGAAAAAAGCATAAATTATGCATAAATTATATATAAAATACATTACCAAAAATGCATAAATTATGACAACTTATTAGAAACTATGATAAACCGATTCTCTCGTCTCACTTTGACTACACTTCCTAAGACATGTAATTCATGCTTTCTAAAGGCCAAAAATAAACTTAAAATAGTAACAAAAAGCATCTCGTCGCTTTGATTAACAGGAAAACATTGAAAAGATATCTTAAAAAGACTAGAAGAAAAGAGAAGATATCTTAAAAAGACTAGAAGAAAAGAGAAGATATCTTAAAAAGACTAGAAGAAAAGAGAAGATATCTTAAAAAGACTAGAAGAAAAGAGAAGATATCTTGAAAAGACTAGAAGAAAAGAGAAGATATCTTAAAAAGACTAGAAGAAAAGAGAAGATATCTTGAAAAGACGCGTTCTGTTGTAAACAAAGCAAATGAACAACTCGAAATGATTGAAAACATCATCAAATCAAATGTCAATTTACTTTCAGTTTCCGTCTGGCATTAAATTTCTTGAGGCCATCAATTGTTTCTTGTCTATGGAATGTACTGGCAACACGTTGCCTATCCTAAGGAAAAAAGTAATAAAGAAATAATGAAAAGATACTGCAGAGACAACTACAACAAAAGATGACATCACCAAAAATCTGAATTTGAAGAGCTAGAACGAAAACAGGGTGAAAATGACTCTAGAATATTTAGCTCTTCCTCACCTCCCATACTAATGACTTGTGACTTATGACACACAACTTATGAACTATGACCTATTATGTTATTTACATATTTGTTTATCATATTCTTGAACAAAGCGCAGATTCCATCATTGCTTCACATATACTGTTATTCTGGGTAAAATACTTCAAATCTATTTGGCATTAAATCTTTCATAATCATTATCCATTGAATTCTTAGCTATTCAATACATAACATGACATGCAGCTTTCTAATCAAAATTAATAAAGTGAATGGAATACGAACAGCAATCCATGGGTGCTTCAGGGCTTCTGAAGAATTTATTCTCCTTTTCGAATCGATTGTCAACATTCGATTGATCAAATCCTGTTCAAATGAAATTTTAGAAATGTCATATAACGATCTGTTGTGTCAAACCAACACCCGAACTAATGATACTCAAAATGAACAGATCTTCTAAAATATACTGTAAATATATGAAAGCCTTAAACAATACGTACATTTGTCTTGACAGATAAAAAATACCAACGTATCAATGTTCTAAATACGATGAACACAAAAAATGGGAAAAATCAATACCTTAGCCTCTTGTGTTACAGTGTCCCATTCGGGAGAAGGATACTAAGATAACAAAGTATTAAAAAATATAAATATACATATATGTACATTTGTATAGGCATATACATACATATACATATAATAAATATATATATATATATATATCATATGAATAAAGTTATGAAAATAATCATAATGGAAATACAAATCACAGATGAACGATGAATTTCATTTAAGATGAATTGCGATTCGTTTGGAAAGAAAGGAAAAATATCCATTAAGGTGAAAAATTTTCATCTGGAGTCCTGCAGACAGTTACAGTCTGATGCAATTCAACGCTAAAACTCATTCATATCAACAACTGCCTTCCTTGTCTACGAATGCTTGTTTTTAACATCAACTGAATTGCAAATGGGAGCGCAAAAGAAATGAAATGAATTGCCAATAAGGAATGGACGAGATGGTCGATAAAAAGTTGTACTGAGTGATAAAAATCAAATTCTGTGATTCTCACTTCATCAATACAAAATCAAGTCTCTAAAACAAAACAAAACCTCAACTTTACTCCCTAGCAAATAAGCAGACCCAAATTTATTTCAATTGCCTTTTGATTGCAACACCCTGGAATAAACACTCACATCATAAGCACCGGCTTTAATTTGTGCATAAAGACGGTGCTGGTCTTCATCCCAAAACGGAGGGTAGCCTACCAGTAGAATGTAGAGGATGACACCTAAAACATGCAAAACATATAAAGAATATTATTTTGTTTACAAACAAATCGCTTGATTTTGTCTATTTAACACAAAGTTGCAACGAATCAACTAGTCAGCTTAACTTCAAAATACACAACAACAGAGTCTTTCAATCTCTTTCAGATGGAAAATTTGATTACATGGTTGTTCGACATATTTCAAAAGTGGTTTGTATTTTAATCCGTGCTGGTTTTTTGGCTACGCTGTTCAACACTAAAATGTCAATTTTCAAATCATACTGTGAGCAAATCTTTGGAGTTCTTCGGACATTCAACGCTAATTGGATGAGAAGGAGGCTACGCACGGTGATTCAAACGAGGATTATTCATTAACTAAGAAATCACATTCAATTCTATTAGATCATAAAACCACGTAGGATTTTGTGGGTTTATCAACTGTTCCAACGCAGTTCTTAGAAAACCAACAGACAAAACTCTCGTTAGAAAAATCAACATAACCGGCAAAACAATAAGACTGCTTGAAAGTCATGACAAGTTCTTGTTAAACGATCAGCATAATTTTTCAAAACAAAACAATCGGTTTGAAAACCAAATCCTGGTATCCGGCTCCGCAATCTGATTGAAAGGACTACAATCTAGCTTGTCAATTAACCTAACAACCTAAGAAGACTAGAGAAAAGTTGTCAAATTCCGCGAACAAACAATCCATTTGAGTTCGGACCTATTTGACAAGGCCAATAAACTGGCACCCAACATGGAAATCATTCGTATATCGTACATGAAAACTTAACTGTCACGTGAGGCATAGATTCTATTATGCTTTTGAATATATGATAGTGCTGTTCACGTGATACATCATGTACGCAGTAACATGAAATAATGAAATTATGTTTTGAAACCATTACCTTGAGTGTCTCTGAATCATTATGAGGCAATAAGAATCCCACGGAAAACGCATTCTTTTTAGAAGGTACAATATCAGCTAAAATCTTTGGGACGCTTACAAAATACCCCCTTCCCCCCTAGAAAAATGTCTGCTGGTCTATTGGACACTGTAAGTTGACGTGCACGTGAAACTTTTCCATTATTGCGCATGTAATTTTGCCGAGAAAACAAAATTGCCAGGGGGGAGGAGGGGCTGAAAGTTCACTACAAAATAAAAAACGGTGCAAAGTGTCCCAGGACTTTTGGGGACTTTTGGCAAATGGCAAGAGTTAAGTCCAGAATAACTGCAGCAGGATTCTAGAGCGAAATTGAATTCATTTGGCAAAACAACTACATTAGAATAGGAAAAGGTGTGGCCATGTGACATAGATATAAATTATCTTAAACATGGCTCTATTAAAGAATATTTCGATGGGAACTTCCATCATCATCTGCTACGAATAACCAGTGGAAATTTCATTTTATACCAAAAAGAAGAACTCCAGCGAGTGTAAAGAAGACAAAATTTCATCGAGGTACAAAAACCAACTTACCATTACTTATTCTGAGTTGATACTGAAGGAAAATCGAAGACAAACATTGCTAAATACGGCCAAGTCTTAAATCGTTTGTGTCTATGTAACATGGCAACATTTAATTGCTTGCGTCTTTAACAACTGGCTTTAGTCTAATTAGTTGAATATTGTCATAGAATTTGGTCGATAATTATCTTCGTATGAAACTTCGTTCTATTCGTATGAAACCTCGTTTTGGTATAAAACCTCGTTCTTGCCATCGATTACGAGGTTTCAAGAGAAGCATTCTAATACGATAAGTTATAACCTGAATATGTTTTATCGTTCTAAAAGCATCGATTTCAAACTGTGATAATAGTACACAGAAAACATCATCTCAAAAACAAGACTCAAACGAACATACCACATGCCCACATGTCAACGGGCTTTCCATATGGCTCTTTTCTTACAACTTCAGGTGATAAATAACCAGGTGTGCCCGCAAAACCTGAGACAAGAAAACACATTAAGTAACAAGAAGTTAATGCAGAGATGGGCAAACTACGGCCCGCGGGCCGCATGCGGCCCACCAAGTGCTTTTTTGCGGCCCGCCAAAAACTGTTTGGAAGCAAAAATAACTTTGTTTATGACATTGTCCTTTTCGTTTATGACATTCTCATTGAGATTGTCCTTTCTATAACAGATAGTAACTACGTGACTTTGTTTTCCAAATGTATGTGTTCAGTTCAAGTTTCTACTGTTTAATATTGCAGAATATTACTTCAATAGCTGCTTATATACCACTCTGTGTCTTGAGAAATGTTTGGCAACATACTATGCGGCCCTAGAATGACTTAGAATTTATGAATATGGCCCTTGCACTCAAAAGTTTGCCCACCCCTGAGTTAATGCCTCTAAGCGTCCCTTCATAATACCGTTAATTCTCTATTAAACTCCGGGGGGCTTATTGTATTCATGCACTTTAGAGGGGGTTCAACTGACAGGGGGGTTTAATTCATCTCTAAATATGACAAAATTTTCTTTCGCGACAAAATATATGTGTATACCACGCTTCGTATTTTCCTGAATCATGTCCTCTTTTGAAATGTCGCATTCAAGGTCAATTTCTTTTATTTGAACAACGCCTTGCAACTATTGCAAAAGGCTCTTACATGGCCTAGGCGATGAATCTCCGTCTTCAGATCCAAGGAGACTCTATGAAATTGCGTATATTTTAATTGGCTTCTGCATTAATGCTGCTGGGAGCTTCTTCTAATACCTAGAAACCTTGGGTTTGCAGCACATAGACGTTTGAGTTTGACGTAGAATTGGATTGTTGAGTACTAATGAACGTCATCAATAGCATAGAGTTCATGTTTTTTATCAAGATAACTTATTTCTGGCCTTATTCAGATTCTAAGGGGGGCCTAGTAACTTTTTACTTCTTCAAAGTGGGGATTATTGGAGAGGGTGCTGTCAGTGGCCTGTGCTTTGTCATTTTCGAGTTAGCCAATGATTCCAAAGAGGCTCCTATATACTGCTTCTACAGACAACTAAATTCCAATTCAAATTACATCCACATTTATTGTAAAGTACAGATAACAACCAGTGTTCGATTGTTTATAAATATTTTGGCCAGTCTGCCAATCGCCCAATCTGTTAACTCTGAAACATCTTTACAAAACTGTAAAAATACAGTCATTTAAACATGACCCAAACATTTCATGAACTAAATAAAATCAAAATTATGTTTTGTTTGGCAAATTCTGTGGTTCCTCTTTTCATACAAACTTATGTAAAACGTAAATGGACTTGAACAGAAAAAGCAGCAACTGTCGAAGGGCGACAAGTAATTAGCAGATCTTGTGCAGTCAACATAGAATTCTGCTACATAAATCATTAGTCCAAATGACATTTAGGAATACTAATCAATTTTGCGTATTTTATTTAGCCATTCATCACATGTTTAAACGTCTTCGTACAAAATGTTAACAGTAATACCATGCCATGAGTATTTTTCACTGTCGACTTCAACAGCAAGGCCGAAATCTGCTAACTTGACGGCAGCACCTTTTTCTTTACTGGCCAGCAACAGATTTTCCGGCTATTTCAAAATAAATTACAACAGGAATATTACCTTTCAAAAATGCATCAGAAATTATATTTTATGCTTCAAACGGCTTCATGAAAAAGGTATAAAAATTACGTTATAAAAATATACCATTTGTCCTAACTTAAATAAGCTATAAGATTAAACAATTCATCTTGAATTTTACCTTCAAGTCTCGATGGACGACGCTGTTCTGGTGGCAATGTTGGACACTCTCCAAAATTTGTTGTATACAGTGGCTGAAAAAAATGAAAATGTCATTTACAAAGAAGCCAATATTTTT
Source organism: Mastigias papua (assembly GCA_964019165.1). NCBI lineage: Eukaryota > Metazoa > Cnidaria > Scyphozoa > Rhizostomeae > Mastigiidae > Mastigias > Mastigias papua. The sequence continues at coordinate 10,132,289 of OZ025287.1, read as the reverse complement.
ATATAATTGATTAACTAGAATCAATATTAACTAAGTATTTACAAAAGTTAAATCTATATAAAATATATAACTGACAATAGATATTCATTAAAGAACATATGCGTGGAAAATACTAGCATTCGCTAACAAGAGTTAAGCTAAAAGATGCAAAGACTGATGTATACAGCTAATTTGTTAACAAAGCGAGCTTATTCTTCTTCACAATCATCCTGAACTGCTCCAATCTTTACAATGGACTCAAACATTGCCAAGCCTTCTCCTGACCTTTCTACCTTCAAAACTTTTACCGGTAAATCCATATTGATATAATTCTTCCATTTCTGATCTTACCATTTTCCTTAACACCACACAGCCATTCAAGCTGTAACATCTAACTTTCCTACGTTTTCTTTGCGACCAATACCCAACCCTAATTTTACCATTTTCCTTAACACCACACAGCCATTCAAGCTGTAACATCTAACTTTCCTACGTTTTCTTTGCGACCAATACCCAACCCTAATTTTACCATTTTCCTTAACACCACACAGCCATTCAAGCTGTAACATCTAATTTCCCTCTGTTTTCTTTGCGACCAATATCTTTACTCCATACAACAATGCAGGTCCTACAATTGCTCTAGGTATACAATTTGCCATATTTAACCAGACACTAATTTTGTAAACAGAACGAGTAATTTGCGCATATTTCTCAGCCGACTTCTTCACATCTTAACTTCACATAAACAAAAATTCCTCCTTCCTTCCTCCTTCTAATCTACTCTTTCTTGCTATTTCTTCACTCGTCGTGTCTATTTTATCCTAATCTACATACCAAAGTACACATACGAAGCGAACAAAATTCTACCTACCTTGCATCAGCCTCGCTATAATACTCTCGTGCAACAATATCTTCAAACAACTCCCCTCCAGTAACTCTAAAATCGGAAAACTGTATTGTGAGTGGCTACTGTCTGAGGTCACGTGAAGCATCTCTATCCAAACATTCATCATAACTCGTAAAATAGCCGTGTCATATCTAACAACAGCCAAAGGTGAGAAATTCAAAACCGTTTTACAGGAGAAGAAATAAGTTTGCGAGAATGAGAGAACAATTATTCATTGCAATCTGCAATTGCCCAAAAAATATGAGGAAATACGTCTACTGCTTAAAATAGCAGTAAATTGACTTACAGGTCAAACACGAGGTAATGAACACCATCTTCTGGGAGACTTGCGTGTAATCTCACTAGAAACAAAAATAAGTAGGCTTTCTTTATGTAACGTACCAAAATGCGAACACCAAAGGCATATCAACAAGGCATAGTGGCAACAGGGCTTGAAAATAGCTGCCAGGAAATATTCATCAATAATTCCTCATAGGAAATGTCGAGCAGTTTCGCAGGAAATGTCTTAATACTGTGTTAAATCTGTATTATACTTTACTACATGGAAAAACCAACTGGAAATATAACTTGCAGTTGCAGGAAATATGGTATTGTTTCACGGGAAATTCTAAATTCTTACTTTTACTGCAAGGAAGACGAACATTGTTTTCAAGCATTAAGTGCCAAAAGCCATTTCAAGGCACAAAGGTAAAGATGAGTCCAATAGACGCACTTGGTAAAAAGCACTGTCCTATCCTGACCTTATTGACTTTCGCCATTCGACTCAAATATGTCCTATAAATGGGCAGGCCACCCAAGGTAGGCCTCAAAAGAAGACCTTCCACACAACAGACACACCCTTATTCGCTTGGCCAATCACTCTGTCAAGCATGGCTTCTCTCAGAATGCAGCCAAACTAAATAGATACACAACAGAGTGGTGGTATTGTTCATCAGCAAGAAGCTCAACCAAAAACTGACATCGGTTGACTTACCAATGTTTGGATGTTTCAGCATTCGGCATATTCTTGCCTCTCTTTCCAGTTTTTGCAAATCTGAAAAAGAAAAAGCGATAAAATACCACAGAAAAGCATAAGTTTTCGACACGGTGAACAACATACTTTGATGTTAACATTCCAGCTCTCGTCACGAAGTTTTAGAGGTTGTATTTGCTTTCAAACGATATTCCCCACAGTTATCGTTTTACAACGGCGTAAAACAAGAGCTTTAAATATATGCTAACAATTCATTTGGGAAGTAAACAATATAATGTAATGAAAATCTGTTTATCAAGAAAAGTTAACATTCGTTCACATAACGTAAGTAAGTTGAACTTCTTCTAATTAAAATTTCAAGAGGCCTTCACCGTGAATTGTTTACAGATAGGACTTAATGTTACATTTGATCAGGTGCTTCAGCAAAGGGCAGCTGCTTTGAAGTAAAAACGTGTTTCAATTCATGGTATTTTTCGATTATAAATCCCCAATTTTCGTTCATAACACATGCATGAAAGACAATCCTAGAGAAATTTCATTTCCTGTCAATGCAAATATTCTAATAATTTCATTCAATTCGAATATTCCACTGATTAGCCCAGCTTTATGACTGAAATAGTGGTTGCCATAGAGATTTGCACGAATCGCTAGCCATGCAAATTGCGATGATAATATGATTGAAAAGACTTCAACTCTACTATTTTCAACATAGACAAAATAAAACGTGCATTTACTGACAATTCTTTGGCAAAGGTTGAGTGAGGATTGTCACTGATCACCCAGAACAGCTCATTTAAAATTTTGTTTTATAAAATCCACAGAAAGAGGTAATAAGTACAACTCTCCATAGAAACATCAAAAGTTTTCTAAAGAAATATAACAACCATGTAAGGCTACAGTACTTTTAAATATCTTCCTATAAATTGCTGAATTTTCATCTTACAGCAAGACATCAAATAAGAATGTCATTTTCACAGATATACTTATTTCTCTTAATTTAAAATTGTTACTTTCATCTGAGGCATGTTTGCTACTTGCAAGGTGATAATGTACAGCAGGAATTTGATGTTGATCTTTGTAACAAAAACATGGAAGGAACTCTGTCATGCCAACTAAAGGTGGTACTTCTATATCAGTGGGCACAATACTATTGTCTTAATGGAGAAAGAAATGATATCACTCAATTTACTGGCTGCCACATTTCATTCCCAATCCTTGAACTGAACAATGACACTGGTGGGCAAAATGACAACTAAAGTAAAAATGGGATTATAAAGACTTCAGAGGACCACACGAGGCTTGCTATGCACATCTACTAATATTAGACCTCACTACATCAACCCACACAAACATTTAAGTAGCTAAAATCTATAATTACAATGGAATGCATCCTTAATATATTGAACAGAATCATCTCTATGAGAGATTTTATTCAGCAAACAGGCACAGAAACTTTGACGAATACAGGTGGAACTACCTTGCTTAAACATATTAGAAATTGGGAGAGCAAGGCATACAGATTTTAATGACTATTATCACAAAAATCAAAAAGGGCCTAAAATAAAATATGAACACTCCCTAGGCTCAATATAAAATTGTTGTGATGCATTATATGCAGACTACAAGTGAATGGCATTTACTGAGCTTGAGCAGAGAAAAAGACCCTTTTTGCTGTTCACTTGAACTGCAGTAGTTTTATGTTTTGTGACCAAGGTAGTTGCACAAAACAAAGCATGCATCTGGAAGCCTCTTTTCACACTCCTTGTCCATTGTTTTCTAGGATTAATGTCATTTTGCCTAATTCTCTACATAGCAGGTACCATGATAATATAATCAAACATTAGACTTGCAGGTAGAAATATCTTGGATAATGCAAAAAGTTTTCCTTTTGTTACTATGACACACCTAACAACATCCCTTGCGCTAGTGGTGGGATATGATAAGCTAGCATTCAATTATCTGTACATTTGACAGACTGTGGGCAGAAAATATCACTGTAATGTTTACAGTTTTGGCATGAGGATGTTGGTTGAATCTATAAGGTATGGTCTATCACACAACTTTCAAGTTCAAATGACAAAAATAAAACAAATCAATAAGTGATAGGATACTATCGTTGTTTAGAGAAAAATTCATTTGATTTTGTGCAAGAAAATGAAAAAAGAATGATGAATAGATCTGAAGAAAGTGCCTACTAACAATATAAAGTATTGCATCATGGGTAAAACCTAATATCATAGTCAAAGAGAATTAAATCTTTACATGACACTCAAAATAATTGCTTTTTAACTGTCAAAAATCATGACAAACCACTGCAAAACCCAGCAAAAAGAAATATCAACAGATGCCAGACCCTTGAACTAAATGACACTTCTGTGTAAATGCCTATTAACCTTTTTCAGAAAATGGACTTATATGTTTTATTAGTTTCACATAATCACTAGTCATTCAAAACCTGTGAAATTATTGCTATGTGCATGTAAATGAAAAATAAATTGAATATGCTACGACATATGCACTTGGCTTGCAAATTCAAATTGTACTATTGAGGTTCCATGATATTTGTAAAGACAGGTTTGCAGCAGGGGGTACTTTAGCAGAACAACAAACCTCTGGCTGTGAGCTTCCTTGTGTTAAAGATTTTTGCTGCATATTCCATGCGGGTCTCTTTGTGAACACATCGTTTAACAACACTAAATGCTCCCCTTGACAAAACACATAATCATAGATCATATATATCATCGGATCATATATAACAATCATCTTAATCATATCCAAAAATTCTAGGCTCATAAAACGAATACACTGGGATCACTTCGATCACTTTACAGGATCCAGCTGATCAGCATTTGTCGATACAAAAGTCCAAACTAAAGTGAAACTTGTGTGTTGAATGAACATCCGAAATAATGTACTACTATCTGGTTCGTGATATAAGCATAAGTCAGAAATAACATAAAAAGTAGAGAACTATGTGGGTGGCAGAAATTCACAAACAGATCGATACGTGCAACTACCAAACAAAAAATGAAATAAAAACTCTCATTTTCAACTAAAGAGAACAATGACAAAAGACAAGATCAAAGAAAAATGAGCATTTTAATCATTCACTTTCATTAAAGATAAAAAAATAAGGACTTACCAACCCAAACACTACGGATTCAATATCAAATTAACTCGCTTGAGACAATAATCCACAGTTCGAGGGCTTGTCATAATGCAAAAACTGTACTTTATATAAAAATGATGCGAAAGCTGGCCAAAATTTAGCTTACTTTGCGAGATTATAAGCCTTCAATTGATCACGCATTTACGTTCAACCCATTGGTTCAACCATACACAGATCACATTATCAGGATCATGTTCTCACGGAATTTTTACAACAAAGACCATTAATATGGACATGATGATAATTGTAGACACATCAAACCTTTCTTCAATGAACAAACGCAAAATTATACCATCCTCTAGATCATAGAAAATTGATCGCAGCCCTAAAGACAAAAATCCAATCACATCCTAACCATTTATCAAAGCACAGTGGCCAAAATCGGAGACATATACTAACTACGTTAATGTGTGGCAAAGCCCAGAACTGGGAAGGGCAGAGAGTTTAGGCCACGAAACCAACTTGGTTTTACAACAAAGATCTGTATGCAGCTAGCAAAATACGAAAATGACGTGACCTACTTGCCGAGCTCTTCTTTGAGTTCGTATATATCATTGAAACGCGGCCCTGTGTTGTTTGCCATTTTTACTTCGTCTTTTTCCGAAGCAGATCTGAGTGTTGGCCTTCCTTACTCCCCTCTTCGGCAAGAACAACAAACCATCAGTGTGCATATTCCAAACAATAGGCCGCTCCATACTTTGCATAAACAAACAAGAGAACAAAGAACTTAGGCAACAATGTTCTTTGTCCATTAGCCAATAAAGAAATTCCTAGTCTCAATACGGAACATTTGAACGCTGGTAGAAAAGCCTGCAAGGAACAAAGACACTTTCATAGAAAGAAAAGATATTTAACAATAGCATTTGTTTTTAAGCCAATCAGATTGATTTAGCTAGAGCCATCATATCAAGCAAAATTCAAATAATAAACCGTATTTGCATATCTAATTAGCATCAGTAGTTGCCACGCAGAGGCAGATCATACTATTAACTCACCATCTGCCCTACTAACAGTACTTTTCCCAGGGGGTCATGTAGTTCTCTTCCTGTAAAAACCTGGATGGACTGTTTATCGCTTGTGGGAAGCAATCCTGTTTGACTACTACTCGAAAGCGATACTAGGAGAGGACATAGATCTCGTAACATTCCAAGAATGTCTTTGAAATTTTCACCTCGCAGCGTAAAGTTCAATATATGACGAGTCAAGTGGAGATATTGCAACCAGTAATGAAGTTTGAAAGCTTATTGATTCACAATATGCATTCTTATAATCTCATTAGGTTTCATTTTCGGAATATACCAATGATAAATAAAATCATCCTTTTCTGGTAAGGACAATCTCCGGTTACACACATCACATTATTTCACAGCTTCGTCCCCTGCAAGACCATCCCTTACCCACTACACTGAAAAGAAATCCTCCCCCACCCCCAGCTCAGAATCAATAGGGTATTTTATTTTTTACTCTTTCAAACTTAACAATACTTTCAACAAACTTTCAAATGACTCATATTATACTAAAAGGAGTAAACAATTTTTGTACAAACTTGGTTTTAATATAGTAATACACGTTTTTTAATAAGAAACCTAGCTCAAGACCTAGTACTAAAAGTTTCTTAATTTTTGGCCACATTTTAGTTCTAAAAGTTTCTTAAAAGTTTCTTAATTTAATGAAAAGATTGCATTGAAAACGATATAAAACACGTGGATATAGGAGACTATTAGCATGATAGCAAACAAAAGACGTTAGTGCCACTCTAAATCTAAATCAACCTCGTTTCCACATCATTAGTTCCGGTAAAATTCATACAATTTTCACTTTGGTCCTCGAAAAGGATACAGTATTAGTTCAGTTTTGCGCTCCAATTTGCCATTTGTCACAAATATGCTCATATCTTCCTCTCAACCAAAGGATCTTTCTCACATCTTTCTCAATCTATTTTAGTTGACACCTGTTACACCCATGGAGGAAATATATTTCACAAGCCCCAAACTTTGAAACAGCACAGAAATTTCTAAAGTTTCTTAACTCTTTTGTAGTAGTTCTAAAAGTTTCTTAATTTTTTGCGTGTCTAGTACTAGGTTGCTTATAAACTGGTTTCTTGTAAAAAAGCGTGTACTTCGCTTTGCCAATAGTGATATTTGTGTGCGTATTGACTACATAATCGGAAATTTCCTCTAAGCCTTGCCTGACTGTGGAGTCCTTTCATGATCTTTTCCTCACAGAGAAATTTCCATAAAATAAACTCTGATTTCGCTCACTTACAAGCCCAACATAATCGTCCCTGCTTCAACTGCAAAGTTAATTAACATATTAAACTTCCAACTTCTCATTAGTTATTATTATGGAATTATCTCTTTTCGTTTTCCTTAGATCAAGAGATAAATATGGTTCATCTCCCAACATCGACCAGTTCAAAATAACTGCAAGCATATTAAAATCTAAAATCTCAAGTTAAAACAAACGAACAACCCAATATGGAGCATATTTATATGGACTACATACTAAGAAACATAGCATAGATTTTAACATATAAATACGTAGAAACATGTATATGTGTATATACATATACTAATGTATAAATAAATTGTATATTTATTTATATATATTATATATAAATATCACATACCATACATCATTGAATTGGCCTCCCTCGAATAAGCCCCCCCTTTCGAATGAGCCCCTCCGAATACAGTATATAGTAGACACACAAACACACACACACACACATTGTATATATATATATATATATATATATATATATATATATATATATATATATATATATATATATATATATATATATATATATATATATATATATATATATATATATATATATATATATATATATATATATATATATATATATATACGTACGTATGTATGTTACGTATAAAACGGTATGTTGTTTTCGTTGTCACTACAGTTCTCTTCAGTACATTAAGAAACTTTTACGAAACTTTTGAAACTAAAATGCAGCCAGAAATTAAGAAACTTTTACTGCCAGGCCTTGAGCTAAGCTTCCTATAAAAGAAAAACGTGTGTGTGTGTGTGTGTAAACTTCTGCAGTAGATCTAAGATATAAGAATTCTAGACTAGAATTGTGTAAACACAATGTGGCAACAATGACTGCATAGCAGTTGGCAATAGATGCAAATACAAATAAATAGATGCCATTGTGAGGATACCATAACGGTAGAGATATAAATATTTGCTTCTTGGGACAACAAACTAGCATAAATCTTATATATTCACACAACACCTCCGCATTCTGCACCTGTTCACCAGCTGCAAAGTAGAAACGGTCATTTACTATTGCCAGATTTAATAAAAATGAACGCTATAAAACTGAACCCAGCTCTATCCAGTCTACATTTCGTATTTATATCTTTACTCGCGCACAAAACATGTGCAACTGCTGGAGCACTTAGGCCTGCATGGTTCTTTAAACGCCACAATTGATTTGCCGGTCTTTTCTACAAATCAAACGCTTTAACAACTTAACCAAAGTTCTATCATCATACGAACAATCACTATTTTTTATTCTATTTTACAATTTCATTCCCTGTTTCATCACTGCCTGGATCTAGCTTAATTTCATTTTCTTTCTCCCCTTCATATACTTCATCCAATACTTCATTTATCATTTTACTATAAAATGGCAGATAAACGTTTCGATTATGAGTTATGATACGAGCAAATCTCCCTGCAAGTATCTTCAATTCATCTTGAATGGAGGACAAAGCTAACGGAGCTTCATTCTGCTTTGGAGATCTCTCTGACGTCATGCACAGTAGGACATAATCTCGTATTCTCGACTCTACAAATGAACAAATCTCAAAATCAAACATTGATATGAAAATAATATTAGAAATAAAAAATGTCAACAAAACTCACATTTAGAAGTAAGAAACGGATTGTATATACGAAAAGGAAAAGCAATAACTTAGTAACTTAAAAGTTAAAGGAACTAACATATGAGAACAAGAGCAATTCATAATGACACTCAATAGTAGGCCCACGATGTTAAGAGGAATAACTTATTTTCAAAGCTAAGCGCCCAGAATACATTCAATGACACATAGAAAATGGAACCAAACAATGTGATTAACGGCACATCACTTGGCAATAGAGAAAAAAGTGACGCTATGTAAAAAAAAGAGAAAATGAAGGTAAATAGGTATTCTGCAAACTATACTGACTTATTAAACTGTAAACACTGTTTTCCTCGTTTAAAATACTGTCGATTTGTTTCTTCATGATCGACTCCTTCGTAGTATCAAGGTATGCTATACCAGATTCATCGCATGCTTTCTTCGTTTCCATGATAATCTGCTCGTAGAGGTTTGGAAGCTGGTCACGAAGGTTGCTATAGGAACATAAACACAAGTGATACTACAAATCAATATACATCTGTATAATAAGTCACAACTGCACTCACTACGTATATAACTAACGAAACGTTTACCATATAAGGCAGTATACTTCTTAACTTCTATATATTACTATATATATATAAACATAAGAAATTTTGCTGTAAAATCTTGGACTGTACTTAAATTAAATCTCGTACTGGTGTATATTTCATCGAAAATGAGACAACCATACCGGATTGGGACACCATCCAATAACACAAAGAGATGATCCTTAAGTCTCTTGATGAATGCAGAGTTCGTGGACAAATGACTTCCAACGAAATTAGATGTTATCAACATCAGTGAGCCAATAAGACAAAGCCTGCTAAACATGTGACTCATTTCAGCCAATCGCAGTTCATCCATCAGAAGAGTCTGTGGAACGAAAGCAGGGTAGAAAGGGTAATGCAAAACACCCCAGAATGATCCAAAGCAAAGAGATGATTGTAATTACTACAATGAATATGATGAGTACAATGATATTATGTAATACTATACATATACATATACATATACATATACATATACATATACATATACATATACATATACATATACATATACATATACATATACATATACATATACATATACATATACATATACATATACATATATCGAAACGTTTACAACAGAAGAAAGTACATTTTTGAATTATCTCTCTCTCTCTCTCTCTCTCTCTCTCTCTCTCTATATATATATATATATATATATATATATATATATATATATATATATATATATATATATATATATATATATATGTATATATATATATAATAATAATAAGTCAAAGCCGCACTAACTTAGTATATAAATAAAACATAGAGAATTCAAAAATATACTTTCATCTGTTGTAAACGCTTCGATATATTATCTTTATCAGTACTGATGAAGATAATATATCGAAACGTTTACAACAGAAGAAAGTATATTTTTGAATTTTCTCTCTCTCTCTATATATATATATATATATATATATATATATATATATATATATATATATATATATATATATATATATATACATATATATATATATATATATATATATATATATATATATATATATATATATATATGTATATATATATATAATAATAAGTCAAAGCCGCACTAACTTAGTATATAAATAAAACATAGAGAATTCAAAAATATACCTTCTTCTGTTGTAAACGTTTCGATATATTATCTTCATCAGTACTAACATTACAATGACACGGGGCCTACTTAAATTTCCTACATAACAATGGGGTGACAATAGGTGTTACCGTTAGCAACCTCCATTAGAAATGCAGATATGTATCGTATGCAGGTAGGTGAATCATACCATACCTCCGGGAATCCAATGCTGTCATGTTGGCAATCAAGAAGCGTCAAGTATGCATGAGTGAGAACAAGGGCTGGAGTGATTTTTGGCGGTGATCTAGTAGGATTATTCGATGATTTATTGTTACTTCGGTTGAATGATTTCGAAATGAGCTGCTTCACGTCAAGGATAGCCAGCTTTAACCATTCCTTCGTTAATGATGTACCATCTGAAATGTGGATCCATTCAATTAATCAATCAGTCGATCAGTCAATCAATAACGAAACAGGACAGTGTTTGTACCATAGTGATAAGTCAAATCGATCACGTCAATCAATAGCTCAATCAATCAATCAGTGGCTGAATCAATTGATCAATGGGTGAATCTTGGAGTAAACGAGATGATAGCAACGTAAATACCTGGGTTAGCCTTGAGGAATTCTTCAAACTTCCCCCTCTCGTATTCTACAGCTTGGCCCATCAAGATTGGCTTCAGTTTCTGTAACTGAAAATTTGCCATGTCCAATTTCATCAAGTCAAGAAATTCTAGGATTCCCCTGGTTTAGAAACAAGACGAAATAAAATTCAGCTGAAAGAGCCATCGCGGGGGGAGGTAAGCGATATTATAATGTGACACTTTCTTTCTCGGCAGCAAACCAGGCCCGTAGCCAGCTTGAATTCGCAAGGGGGGCACAGCCAATATATATAATACATATATATATATATATATATATATATATATATATATATATATATATATATATATATATATATATATATATATATATATATATATATATATATATATATATATATATATATATATATATATATATATATATATATATATATATATATATATATATATATATATATATATATATATACACATATGTATATATGCATATGTATATATAAAATCCATTTCTGTCGGGGGGCACAGAGGTAAATTTCTCAAGTAAATCCTCCCTTGGCTAAGGGCCTGCAGCAAACATGGAAGGAAATATACAATATGAAAGATGTGAAAAGACAGCTAGAAATATAGATTGAAGACATATAAATAAATATATATATATATATTTATTTATATATATATATGTATATAAATCATATAGCTAGACATATGGATTGAAGTTCTTCGCTTTTCTAATTACATGTAAAATTGTACAGAACTACTTTCAAAGCAAACGAAGTGGTCAAAACAGTTGCTCTGACGCTGTTTGAGTACCCACCTTAACGATCTATATATAGAAATCGATTATACAGCAAGATCCACTGAGATCTTATCTTATCAATAATTGAATAAGTCCATTGTATGGATTCGATGAATTCAAGAACGAATAATGGAAACATAAAGGATAAAAGATGAAATCTCATAGAAATATGCAAAATATACTATTCACAAAAACGCCATATGAAAGATTAACAAGGCCAACCTCAACGTTGAAACGATGTCATGTAGATCGTGTAGATTCTTTAATTGTTCGTCTCTTAATGGTGCACATAATCTGCTCATGATGATTATGATGAATCTAGTGCATTCTCCCATATCAAAGCAGCCGTGATCAATTTCCTGTTTAATTAGGTTCACGTCTAAAACTTCATTTATTTGCTCCTTCAGTGCTCCATGATGAGGTAACATCAACGACAACAGAGTCTGCAATTAAAAAATACGCCTAATCGATAACAAAGAAAAAGCTTACGCCTAATTTCGAACGAAAACTCGCTATATCTAACTCCACGTGTCCAAATGTGGGCCTATTCCCCCCCCCCCCCCCCACTAGAGGGTTCAGTCTGTTCAAATCTCCAACTGCAGTCACTTCTGGGTATTAATTGTCATGCTGAATTAATCTCCGTACTTTAGACGAATACCCACATATCAATCAAAACGATTCCCCATTGAAACCGAATGCCTGTTTGTTACTCACACAACCCCTCGAAACCATAACCGCTAAATGTTGGAGAGCTCTGATCAAGTCTATTTTCTCCCAACCTAATTCACCAATCATCATGCAAGATTCGGACAACACATTCGTTCCAGAGCAAAATTTAGGCCCATATTGCATGATGATTGGTTGGGAGAAAATACACCTGATCAGAGATCTCAAACATTTGGAAGTTATGCTCTCCTCAAATGCTAACATTCAAAAACTAGGATGAATAATCGTGACTCCTTAACCATACATTACCTCCTTAATCTCGCCAAGTAGAGAAAGGGCTCTGTCATATTGTGGAGGATTCTGAGATAACTGTTCTTGCAGGCCATCCCAGAATGCTTTATGAACAACATCTCGCACAGCTTTCTCTAACCTGTCCAAAAACAAATGCTTTGTTTCACTATCTGGGATATTTTTTGACAAAATTTCTATCACAGAAATTCAACAAATTGCAAAACTCACCTCATTCTCCAAGAGTAATTTTCACTAGGCAAACACAGCCCTTTTTGTAAATTGATTTTCAGAATAGCTAATAAGATTTATAATCATCATTCTATTTTATAAGCGCTTGCTTTGTTTTGAAAAGTGCTTTCTCCTGTAAGACTCTTTAATGAATTCAGTCAAAAGTGATTTGGCTATATTACGTAAATATGGTTTTCAGGGAGACAAACTGATAAAGTGTTAAAGGTACAGAAAAAAGTAATTCAAAAGTCAAAAACAAACGAACTTAATGATTTAGAAGGAGCTTTGACACATGATCTCACATATTCCCGGAGTCCTTGCCCCAGCCCCTGTCAAGGGGCCATTTCACATATTCGTTCCATTAAGTCTGATACCTGTATATAATCTGTCCTAAAATGGCTTATTCATCACTGCCTGGACAGCTAATAACTTTATCAAATCTAATATGATCTCGGGAACTCAAAGACTGCCCAACTCGCGGGCATTCCTTCAACAATATACGCTTTACAATTCAAAATTTCTAACCATTTTTCGTCTTAGAAAATTATTGGTTGCAATATCCCCTTAACAATAGGGGGGAAGTTCAGAACCAGTATGTACGAGTTTTCAACTGCGTAAACCAACCCCCGCACATTTGAAGGGAATCGATTATTGTTGAATCTATCGAGACATTTGTCGTAACATATATTTAGAAACTCTACCAACGATCGATTCTTGCTGAAAATCTTCGCATAACAATTCAAACTACAAATTCTACAAGTTTTGTCATACACGTTTTCTTTTTAAGGAACTGAGCTCAACACCTAGTTCTCCCATTTTGGACCCTTTCGGGCCACATTGTGGCACTAAAAGTTCCTTTTAAGTTTCCAGTTTTTAACAGCATATTTAATACTATATAGCAATTATAAGTGCAACATATTTAAAAAGTATACTAAGTGCAATGTAAGTTCCAACGCGAAACCCTTTTTTGAAACACTGCTACATGAATTACACACAATTAATGCGGAACTTTTTGGAACCAATGGAACTGGCTTTCTTATTCTCGATTGTTGTTTAAAGTGATAAAAATATTTGAATTTAGAACACTAGAGTGCAAGCTCCTTAAATCTTTTCGCTTTCTACATCTAGTTTCTAATAAAGCGACTCCAGATAGAAGATGAAAACGAGTATTTGAATTCTGCCATTTACCTGAGTTTACGACGCACTAAAATGCTCTTTGGCTGCATCATTCCATCAACAAATGGAAGTTTGAAATGTGCAAAAGAATAGGTAATTACCTTGCTACACACTACCAAACATTGAAGTGAACAATTATGAATAATTTATGCTCTTTTACGCATAATTATGAGGTATAATTCATACCATCATTCCATGAATACCTTATGGTAAAGGGAAAGCAATAACATTCATGGTTTGGTCCTTATCTTGCTATTTAGATACGTGTGTGACACGCAACCAATTGCTTACTGTCTGTGCATTACAAGCAACACATGAATAAACCCCCCTGATAGTATCCAAGTTACATTTGCGATAAGATACTGAAAACCTGTGCTCTTCCCCTGACGTATCTGTAGAGAGTAGGGGCATGGCCAAAATTATGCTCAACGAATCGGAGAACCCCTAAAATCTGCATAAAAACTAAGTAGAATTAAAACCCATAGCGTACTTAATATGATTTATCCAAACGTTAGATTGAGCAGAAGAATGCATTAGCAATGTCATTTTGTATCCTATTACGTCATCAGTTGTAAGGAGACAATGGGGCTATTCCCCCAACTGAAGTTCTACTAACAAGGCAAACATTTCAAGTAATCATCCCTATTTCCGATGTTTCACGACATATGTTTCCATTATGTATTATACTACACAAGGTATGAATGTTTCCGAGGTGTATCTAGCAACTCTGTTGGTCCTGAACGGATTTCAACAACTGTCTTGATATAATTGAATACAAACGGAAAATATGCAATATTTTGAATAAAAAGCATCCCTTACGTGTTATCCTGAAATGCTTCCAATCTAAAGTCATCATTTATGATCATTTCATGAGCAAGAGCCATATTCCCAATTATCGATTGAAGGCTATTCGAACTATCGGGCCTAACTGTACTGTTGATATTCTCACCAAGTTCCGCAGCATTTCTCTCTTGTCTTTCAGCCATTTCATACAGTACCACACTTTTGTCGCTTAGTAAAATATGACGGAGTCTCTTAACAAGGTCTCCTCTCTTCTCAGCAATCCGTTGTTAGACCTACACCACATTTATCTCGAACTTTCCATCTTGTTTATTTGTGAAGCTGCGATGCTTTTAATGCAGCGGTAAAATCACGTGATTACCACGTGGTATTACGTCATTGCTGGTGTTCTACATTTTTACCTCCATGTGAGAGTTTCAGCCAGACCAGTCAATTTAATGAACAAGTGACTGTGTCCAAATGCTAACGTGCTGGAATGGTAAATCGATAAGTTTCAATGATACTTCCAGTAATTGCTTCAGCGAGACGGGATAGACTACCAAATGTGAGGAATCCAACTCGAGGCTTCACTCGCATCGTAACCAGACAACCCAAACCAATTGAACCAAAAAAAGCATACAATATAAATTTCTCACTTCATTTATAAAAATCGAACCTTAACATTGTCCCAATAAATAGAGAGATACGATTGCTAAATTTCAGACATCAATAAATCCATAACTGACAGAGAACTTACTAAGCTAAATGACAGAAATAACAGCAAATAAAATCCCGCTATTGGCTGTGAATTAACAATGATACAGCATAAAACCATTTCTACATTTCCTATCAAAATCATAAAATCATACTATATAATGAAGAAAGGATGTCACAAATTTCTGCCAAGCTTGGGAAATTGTGAAACCAGCAAATATTTCGCATGGTATATAACATGAATTTGACAGGGTTGAAGAAGTCGATTAAAAATTAAATACTGGTTTGAATTCTAAATTATGGTACGTGATCAAATACGGGCAAAATCTATTATTGGTGAGAGCGGCATGCCATCCACGTGCCAAGCACTCTTACCCGTGGAAGTAGTTTCCCATTTTCAAAACTTTCACAAGAAGCCATAGAAGGCGAGATTCCCTCAGTTCGTTGACAACCACTCTTGTATCACAGAAGTATTTGTATAGTGCAGAAGCATTAGAATGTGTAATGGTATAGACGGATCTTAAAGAGTGAATAACGCATAGAAATGAAGATCATAAGGGTTGTCCTCACGACAATATATTTTTACAAAATTGGCTCTATGATCACAGAAAGAAGGGGAATTTATTATAGCGGTCAAGGTACCAAATAGAATCGCAAAGCTTATTTCAACTTGACGACTTAACTTAGACTTTTGAATCCCGTGAAGTTGAAATCTGAAAGCACTTAGTTCGAATAGATGAGAGAGCACAGATATTTGAACTTAAAAATCAAACAGAAAAGTGAAACAAAGTATAAAACATTTAATAATACGAAAGGCCTTAGATACTAATGGCCTTCTACAAATGCCAAAAATGACAAGAACAAAAGTGAATGATGGAATTTTATGCCATTTTCTCATCGAACTCTAGATATATCACAATCTATTGATTGAATGCTACATAACATATTGTCAAATAAGGTACGAAGTCACGAAAAACTACTTTATTCTAAAAAAAGATGACAAAATGTAAAATGGATGTAAGATGCATGCTAAATTTTACATTATGGCCTTTAGATTACATGAACAAAATTTGCAAGAAAGCAAATTTAATTACTAAACCATGCTAAATAAAAAGAAGAGTATCTTCCTTCCAACAGTTAACTTTACAATCCAAAATTTTGCAGACCTCCGCGACAAGGAAGTAATGGGGTATGTTTGGATTCAGTCAAAAGGAGTGGAGATAAGGATCGTTTCCTTTGTCTTAACCTGTTTATACTCTGGGAAGGGAGATGAAAAAAGCTAAAGGGAGACAAAGCGCTCAAACTAAAATAACAGTGATTGTTGACGTTGATTTAAAACTTAACTATACTGTCATGAACCGGTTTCTGACTTTGGAAAATGAGCACAAGAGGATTCTAAGATTGAAGGGTTGGCAACGCACGAGAGAAAAAGACATATTTTGACAAAGTACGTACATACGTTAAAATTAAATAAATTCTCTCATTATCTTCATTACTAAGCGAGTTTAGTATTCAAACTAACATATATATATATGAATCAAAGAGTCATTCTAAAATAAAAGCAATGAAAAATCAAATCTCACAGAGCTTGGCATGCAAAAAAATAAAGCATGATTGTTTGCTGCAAAATCATGAAAACTTTCTCGAAATGCTGTCACCAAAACCAAGCTTTATTAACGTGTTTGCTTTACAGTTTATCTCATTATCATCAACGGCAATTGTCATTTGTACAACATATTTATCTAAATTTACCCTGATGTAATAATATCACCTGTTCAGTAAAAATTTCATAGATTGACTAAGAGACAAGCAATGCTCTGCTCCAAATATATATTATCCTAACAATGAACAAAGGAAGATAAATTACCAAGTTTATTCACAGGCAAGCTTGCCATCAAAGCTGCTCAGGGCAATAGAGAACGCTTGCAGGGCGCACAATGGGTAGTTGAAATCCATCGTAAAAATGTCATCGGCTACTCGACCGAACTGCATCACTATATAGTCAGCTAAAATGAAAGACAACAACAAAGTAAACAATTAGAATTGATGGATTTTGGATGCCAATGAACTCAATATACAAAATAAATAAATGGCTTTTAGGTGGCAAGCATACGCTTCTTAAGTGAAAAGCATTTGGAAGGCATTTTCAATGAGCCTTGATCTAAGTAAAACTATGTTATCTTGCACAAGAATGTCATGAGAGTTTACATTTATTCTGAAAATAATAATTTGCTATTTGTATCAAAAATTATTAATACCAACACTAACCATTCTGGATTACTCTAACTTCATGTAATTCAACAAATACAAAAATAGATGTATGCAAAATATGAAAGTGAGGAATTCTGTGCTTACGATCGTTTTCGTGAATGACTTGAAAGTTTTTGACAGAAGCTTGTGTAACACGTCCGTGAAAATTCAAAACATATGACTGAGTGTCTGAAAAGTGAAAAAATTGCAAAAGATAACTATAAATCGCCACCTAAAGAAATGCGGAACCCGGGAAAAAGAAAAGTGCTATGCTAAAAGCATTATATAGCCTATTTACCATCATTCCAGACGGGGGTCTTGTTGTGAAGTTCAATGAGATTTTCCATTTGACCAATACGATACCTTTCAAGGAGTGTTTCATGCTCCTAAAAACAATACAAAAATAAGCTAGTCTATAACATGAAATCAAAAAGATTTAAATACAGGCTAAACATGATCTATAAGCAAAAACTGTTTGAAACAATAGCGCGCATAACAATGTTCAAGCTGGTCGAGTTGCTCCTGCTCTGAGATAAAAAACGCCAAAAAGTACTGGATTATCTTTTATTCCAAAATGGCCAACCATGTCAGAGAACAACAACTAACAATTGAATTGACCAATCAAAACAATTAACGAAGTATTTTAACCAATCATCATTAACGAAGTGTTTTAACTAATTATCATTTATACTACAATATGGATTTCCATACATTTCTTGGCCTAACAGGAACGCGTTGATGGTCAAGTCCCATTCCAGGAATAACAACTGTCATTTTACGAGGCCCTTTGAAACCAAGCACATTTGTTTCCTAAAACATCGCAAACATCATAATTAAGCAGAAATAAAAAAAGAGAAATAGACAAAAGGTAAAAAAAGACTAATCGAAGCATGTGCAAACACGCCATCATAACAAAATGACAAAAAACTACAAACGTCATACATAGAGAATGGCGCATAACTCCTCTCGTATATTTGACCCATCCATCATAATTCCAGTTCTCTTTGGGTTATTTCCATTATCAAAACATGTGAATTTCGTTCCAACATAATTAGATCTGTCAAGAGATATTCACAAATAGTAGCAACAGAAGTAAACATACTGAAATAACAGACTGCAATAAAATATATTAAAATACCCATGGCCCTCGTGCTAATACTTGCTCAATTGCATCCTCGAATGCTATTATCCATGTTTATGTCAATAAGTTTCAAAATACAATCCATGAACTAATCAGCTATTATGGAAAATGATGATATAATGGCTATTATCTGCAGGTGGCTCTTTCGTATAATATTTCAATAGAATAGCTAACTAATATTCACTTATTGGTTCGTTCATTCATTCATTCATTCATTCATTTGTTCATTCATTAGTTCATTCATTCGTTAATTTATTCATCTATTCGTTCTAGTGAGATTTTCCTAGGCTAGAAACAAAAAAGAAGACCCATAATAAAACGAAAGAATTATGATTTGAGAATCTGATTGATAAAACATAAGAGAATCTTCTTAGAAGTCATTGATATGTTTACACGTTGCACTCTTTTCTAAGCCCATTCTAGCTTATGATTCCGAATAAAAACAGGCTTTCTAATCAAACAGTGCAATTGTCTATGAACACAACCGGAAAATACCTGAGCTTGCCAGTGAAACTTTCACCGTTTCTTGACATATCCGTAGGGTCGGTTGAAATCAAGTAATTCGATGTTTTGCATTTCTTCCGCTTTCTTCCAGCAAGTAAGAAAACCTAAGTAAACAGATTGCAATCGAAACACAAAATAACAACAATATACATCATTTATCCATTGGAAAATACTATATAAATATATAAACACACACACACACACACACACACACACACACACACACACACACACACAGATATATATATATATATATATATATATATATATATATATATATATATATATATATATATATATATATATATATATATATATATATATATATATATATATATATATATATATATATATATATATATATATATATAAAACAATTCCTAAACAATTCCTAGGAAGAATCGATGATACCACGATATACAATATACAATACTAATATCATCGTTGGGTGATCAAAAAGTCGAAGTAAAACTAACCAACACTTAAAACTATTGCTAAACCAATTTTCTCATTCCTACCTTTTTACCATCATCCTTTTCTAAATGCAAAAAATAGGTTGGAAACAAATTCCGATCGACTCCCTTTTTATCTCTGGTTATTCGACATTTAACTGTTGTTCCTTGTGGAGCTGGCCTAAAAATATATACGAATTATCATGAAATATGATAATAGATGTCTGCAAAGTAAATCAAATGAAGAAGATTCTAGTGCTGATTGTACTCTGAACTCCTAACATCATTCAGAAACCTTTAACTATGCTCTAGGAAGAATACTCCACAAAGGCTTTGCGCAAAAGAACGAAGATATGATAGAACGTAAAGTCAATGCTGTCCTTGGCAGTATGAAATTTCTGAATATAATAATGATGAAAGTGCCAATTATGATAGTTCAGTTCAGTTCAGTTCATTTTCATTTCAACATATAATTCATTTCAAAAATATACGATAAATAAATGCTAGACGAATTTATTTCAGAAAGAGAATATAGCCATAATGAATACAAATAGAATTAATACTCACATAAATGCAAAACTTTCGAGGTCATCCACGTCTAAATTATAGCCAGGTACAGTCCGCTCTTTACCCTGAAAAAATTTATATACAAATAGCATGTGATAATATATGTGACAATATATAATAGGTTGCAAATACAAAGATAACATTGTAAACAAAACGTTAGAGTTGACAAAAAATTAAAGAGCAGTTTTTAAAACGCCAGCACATAGAATATCAATGGAAGATGATAATACACAATAACGAATTAAAAAGAAACAAGCAAAGATCTACAAAATATAGGACTTGAGACGGTCAAAACAAATAAAAAAGGGAAGAGCAAAATGAAAGACGTAAAAACCTCAGGATTGTTGACAGGTTTTGTTGGAGCAGATTCAGTTTGTAATAATGGGGATGACCCATCAACTCGAGTTCTTGTTGGTGTCGGAGACGGAAGAGGAGATGACTCAATATCATCCTCATCTGACGATTCCACATGTGCAGGGATTCCCTTCTCTCTTAGTTTCCGTTCAGTTTCAGACATCTGCAGAGAAAATATGTGAAAACATTGCCAGAAAGTCAAGCAATCTTTGCTATAAATTAAAAAACATCGTACCACAAAAAAATTCCTATCTATGGACAGAAGAGACAATACAAAAAAGGACAAAAATTTGGAAGAATTCTAAACCCAAATGTATATAAAGCGATTTTGGGAAAATGATGAAATCTTTCAGCAACATCATATATTTAATTTGTGGTTTATATCCTGTTAGAATATTCTTTAAATATTTACTTAATATCAAATTGTTTAAGCATATACATAAAAAACTCGATTTTTCTTAATATGGATAAGTATTAATAACTACACTCTAAATGTTTTAAAAGGATGCAAAGTCCACAGCAGATATTAACTTAAAAATATATAATAAAAAAACTTGGAAAAACGACAGCAATAAATAAAATTCCATAAATTATGCTAAACTAGATGAAAGGAAATTTGATTTAATGGAAAGTGGACTGTTTGCAATAAATTCTTGCCTATAAGACTCAAATTGTTTATGGTCATGCTGACACAGGTTCCTACTTACGAGATGTTTACTCACAAAAGGTATTTAGGGCTTAAAGGCTTAAAGGGCTTAAAGGTTTAAAGGAATTGAATGGCCATTTTATTCAATGTTCAGGAAAATGAGAAGTATGAATTTTACTAGTTTCTAAAGACTTCTAATTTCCGCCAGAAAAGTGATGTTAAAACTATGTATTGTTGAAATACACAAAGTGCTGAACAAACAAAACCGAAAGTTTATATAACGACTTTATTTCATATTTGAGAACCTTAAAGTCTTAAGCATCAAGAATCAACTTTATTATCATGCAACGAGAACACATTTATTTTAAAAAATGAAACAGGTTCTTGTTTTCCAGTTGCATAAGACAGGAAAAACACCCTATTTTTGACGGTTCTTTTGTGCACGGATTTCATGCAATTAACCACATCAAGTCAAAAAAACTGTTACCTTTGTTGGCGGCAGGAATGTCGTTGATGGTTCATCTGTTGGTAATAATGTTCCGTCAGGATCAAATGCGACATTCACTGAAGCTCCCGGTGTATCTGTACACAGGGGCATACAATCCATAAATCATATGATTTTGTTGAAAATAAACAAGGACTATATAATTTGCCTATGATATTATTAAAACAAAAAATAAATTTTTCGATAACAGTGAAAATAAAACATTTAATTTTACTTTAATTTAGCTGTATATTTAATCTTGCTTAATTCATTGTAACATTTAATCGCTATATGACCTAATTCTACATTCGCTTGAAATTGAATCGTCAGTTTGCCACTCCCTTCTCGCCTTTGTTTTCACTCTTTTTCACTCCTATCGATGAAGCTATCTAAGAATCACAAATAGTTCACTTCACGATCTATCCTGAGCTACCACTAATGAGTGCGAAGTCAACAAGGGGTGCAAATTCAGCACGGGGGTATAATATCACTTCAATACCTACCTGTTGCAACTGGTTTGTACCCTCCAAACCTGTCAGATTTTGGTCTAGTTCCCCCACGGGTACCAGGTCTTTTCATATCATTTGGCTGCATCATTCCTAAAATTTCAGAAGGAACAACAATAAACATGAAATTTTAATAAAATAAGCCAAAAGCGACAGCTTTGTCCTGAACTTCTTAAAGGAAAGCTTGAAATTCTCCTTCGATACTTAATTGCTCCGTTGTTCTATGCCTCGTTCGCGTCCTCATTCTCAGACTCATTCTCAGTCTCCTTCTCTTTCTGCCATGATTTATTGTAAATCCGACGCTCTGTTTTAAACAAGAAATAGTTTGATAGTACTTTTTTACATTCAAAATTACTCACAAAAGCTACCTGGTCAGAAAATTATGAGGCTGGAGAAATGGACAGGATGTTTAATGGGCGGAAAATGCAATTCATCAAAACAACAAAAATACCTGGTGTATTTCTCTTTTGTCTCAACTTTTCATCATTTCTTTTTTTCTGAATAGAAGATGATACATGACTTAACAAAAAGAAAACAGACATGACAGCTAAGTTGGTTATGCTCTTTTGGGTATAAATTCTGAACATTAATATGTTACTAAAGGGAAAATAACAAAATGACTTTAGTAAATTGCTAAAGACTTTAATGTGTCAACAAGTCCTTAAGAATTATTAAATGGAAAAGAGAACAGCAAGTTCTTCTGATGAAATGAAAGCATCTAAATGGAAAAATGGAGCTTGACAATAAAACTGCCCTGAGACTTCTTTTTTCTGGCGAAAAGCTGACAAAAATCTGACTAAATATCTGTATGAGAAATTCCACGAGTTTTACGGGCAACTGAATGCAAAAGAAACGCGGTAGGACAAGTGGAATCCTTTGAAACATTACTCCTAGTTGAGATCGCTCAATACACAATATTGACGAAATACAAAAAAACGACATACGAGTTCGGCCAACTTCCGTTCTCGGGTTTGATCACTTGATGCAGTCGACGGTCGGTAGTCATCATCATCAATAATACTATCATCCAATGAAAACAAAATGAATGAAAGCAAATTAATATACAATGTAATGTAATAAATAATGCAACACACTAATGAACTTGAAGATAGATACAAGCTCAGTGTAATAATGCAACCATCAGGTATCAAACAAAAGGAGAGAAATTTACAGGTAGATTGCTTCCAAGGGCGGTCAAAGGCTCTGTAAGAAAACCGGATAGAAAAACCGATAGACATGTAAACTAAGCAAAGCAGAAATTAGACAAACCTTCCTGGTGGTCCACTTGAAAATTGACTGAAATTAGAAAAATTTTTGAATAAGAAATAATTGTACAATAGAACCGTTACACGAAAAAAGAGCGCAAATTTCAAAAAAATATTGCAAACATAAATGGGAGCCAAACAAGAGCTATCTCCACTTTGCTATTTTGGAATGATCTTTACCTACGAGCTCAAAAACGCTTATTTGTGTACAAAGAAAGCGTTTTTGCTTTCCGACGGACCTTTTAACCAATCAAAAAAGGAATTGAACGCGTATCTAATAACACAAATGCTCAATGCCAGGCACTACTTCTTAAATCACGTCAGGTCTCATCCACACAATAAAATATCTTTAAAATTAAGTTTGTTCAGAGTTTATGCAACCATGGAAATATAATTGGGGCAGAAGTAACGGGTGTTGCTGAGACAGCAAGTGCTAGAAGTGGCTAGGGTAGTAGTGTTATTATGTTAGGGAAGTAAGGCCTAGCCGAAAATAGTTGAGAATATGTGCTGCAAAGAGAGAAATGATATGAGAATGGCATGATGGGTAATGTAAGCTTAACAAATAGAGGCCTAGATTGGATGAATTACGAGACAGATCCAGCCCTCACAGCGTTGGAGGGGGGGGGGGTGCGAAGAATATGCTACTGCGCTGCTTTAGTCACATTGGCCGAAAGGAGGAGTGTGCATGATTCTGAAGATGTGCAGCAGTTGAGGTAGCAAGGTCAGCTGGTAAAGGCAGCCAGAGTAGCGACGGGAGGAAGTTAAAAAGTGGGATTTGGGAGGAAGATGGGTTTGTAAAGGCCTAGCCAGCTATGAAGTCAATAACATGTAAAACAGACGCTTTAACTGAATTTGACTACTCTACTATTCCACTAAGAAATCTCATACGAAGTAACTAAATGATATACGGAGAAAATATTCAGTCATTTCACGAGTAAACTAAAGAACTACATTCGGTGAAGAAAATGATACAGGTAATCCGTGCAATGAAATGTATTTTCTGCATTACACGACTGAGGAAGATACAATTTTTAACATACTCATCCATCCACATACAGATGTAGACACCGTTTACACGGTATCGGATTCATTTGAATCAGATATGTTTGTCATACCGTCTTGGCCTTCCGTTTACACGAAGACCCCAACCTGATATGATTTCACACAAGATCGATTATGAGGCGAGGTGAGGAGAGGAGAGGAGAGGAGAGGAGAGGAGAGGAGAGGAGAGGAGAGGCGAGGCGAGCAGAGACAATAGAAAGAAGAGCCTCAGTGTCGATCCGGCATGAAATCATTTTGGAATGAAGAATCTACAAGATACAGTATTGAAATTATACCGTATTCATCATCGTCTTCATGTAAACGGAATATGGCATGAAAACATACCGGATTAATATTAATCTGAAACCATTTAAACGTATCCATTACTTGGATTAAAACAACTGTTACAGACTTTTTTAGACCTTACAGGAGATAAACATTAGTCATGAACATAGCAACTAAATCCAGGGACGCTGGAGAGGGGGCAGAGGGGGGCAAGGGCCCCTCGTGCCTGTTATTTGAGGGAGCAGGGAGAGCAAAAGTGCCCTTTTTGAAATGCAAAAGAATCCTTTTCAAACATTGCTTTGATACAACGGAGATACAGCAAGCTATATAAATAAGCAATATATGATTGGAGGAGAGATATATTTGTATGATTGTGAGAAATATAGCCCTTGTAAAACGATGGAACGAAAATGTTCCAAAGAGATGTCTTAGGTCCCAAAGAGGTGCCTATTCTAGTCGGTGCCCT
This sequence comes from Mastigias papua, assembly GCA_964019165.1. NCBI lineage: Eukaryota > Metazoa > Cnidaria > Scyphozoa > Rhizostomeae > Mastigiidae > Mastigias > Mastigias papua. The sequence goes on along the minus strand of OZ025287.1, from coordinate 10,106,504 downwards.
TTTGATCCTGCTTGTCCCCTTGCCCCACTATCGTTCGGGGGCGCCTTATTAAAACTGTTCCATTACTAAATTTTATGTTAGTATTTCAATAACTTTCCATGTTATGACGCTTATCCTAGTCTCTAGTTTTAGTATTTCAATCTTTAAAAGCTACAGGAGCGGCCCAAAAGCATATATCATTCTATACTTTAATAAGTCTGGTATATTCCTTTTACTTCGGTTATAACGTACTTCCGTTATAACGTACCAAATCAGTTGGTCCCTTGAAGTACGTTATATCCGGATTATACTGTATATATATATATATATATATATATATATATATATATATATATATATATATATATATATATATATATATATATATATATATATATATATATATATATATATATATATATATATATATATATATATATATATATATATATAATATTATATATATATATATATATATAATAATAATAATTCTCTTATAACGACATCCCTTCAGCAATACTTACATACGGATACTTACATAAAAACAATTAAAAACAATTAGAATAACAAAGAAATAAACCGCTGATCTTCCAGGGAGTCGTTCTTTGAGGTGGCATAGAATAGTTTCGTCATTCCAAGCCCTAATATCCGCATATTCACATCCTTTCTTGGAAAATTCAAGTTCTACTTTTGGAATATGCAGATCTTTATCGTTTCTAGTATCATAATTAAATAAAGATGATCTAAGTTGGAACGTAATCCAGAGGCTTTCAGGGCATAGTTTGTTGAGAATCTTGTAAACCAAAACAAAACGATCAAAGCGAATAAGGTTCTCAACAATTAGCTAATTTTTAGGCCATGGGTCCTTAAATCTTGCATTTTCGATAATTGATAGGGCTCTACTTTGCAAACGCTGCAGTGTTTTTAGTTCAGCTGACGATAGGCTTCCCATACTACATTTCCGTAGCGTAGGTGACTCTCAAAGAGAACCCGATAAATATCGCATAGTTTGGACTAGGGAAGAACATCCTTAATTTTTTCGAAGGTGATAAACCTCCTGCTTATATATCATCCTATCGCCCAAAAAGTTCATCGATCCATACAGTTAAAGTCAACAATACCGTGAACCAATAAAAAAATATGGACATAAACAGAAACCAGTTAATTTTCAAACACACAAAGTTCAAACACAGCTATAATATAGCTGGTAGAAAGCAAACAACTAGCTGCGTGCCAATTAGCAAGATACGAAAAAGTGTGCCCAAGTAATATAAAACGAACTGAATCATTACGGCCAACAAACATTAATGATTGACGTAGTGATTCCCTAACTAAAATTTTGATAACGCATTCGACATTATATTGGCATAGGTTGGCCGTATAAATTGCACGAAACGCTTACGCAACTCCTACGTATTTTGCAAATATATCGTTTATAAAGCGAAAAATCATAGCAGAAGTATGAATTATGTATGTAGTTCAGCCAGCTATTTCGAAAGATTAAGATGATGAGGCAAATTTGACGATAGGATCGGCGACAATAAACACTCTAATGCCTGACAACTTTTTGAACTTAATAAACTGACTCCTGACAAACATCAATCAGGGAGAAAGTTGCCAAAGGAAACAAGAGAAATTCGATCAATGGCACCAGAAATCACGGGCTACATAAAGAAAACCTAAGAGCCCGTTACCATTTGTACAACATATGAAAATCACATGTCTATGACCTCAACACCTGAATAACTCGCAGTGAAACTACGATATCTGCAAAAACAAAAACACGCCTGTCTTTTGTCCAAAACATGACTGGTAAACCTAAGTCAAATTTTGCCAAAGAGATCTAACAAAGTTATCAAATTTGCATATATTTCGTTTTTGTCTATTCATTTCATGTACTGTTAATGTTTAAAATATTGAAGAGACCTACAAAGTAGCTGAGTTCAACTGTTTCAGTGTAACGCAACTCCTAACCACTTAATAAACATTGAAATCTTGTTTCACCAATATTCTGAACTATCAATCAAGATAGCGAGAGGTCAAAATACATCACACAGCAAACTGATATACTATGAACACCTGCAACCATTCATTTGATTGTCATTTCTCCATGGCTACGGTGCATATCAAATGGACAAACAATAGGCCTATGTATTAGTGAAACAGCTTTCACTGCTAGAACTAAAGTTAGCCATTGCAATGTTACAGAAGAGAGAGGGGAGATAGTAGCAACAAGATGGGGTTTGACAAAGGAAACAAAATCACTTTGTAATGAGTAGCTCTTCAAATATACAAAAGTTATGCATCTTAACTGCAAGAATTAAAGTTGTTAAGTACTAACTGCTAAAGCTACTTAATACAACTGTTTTAACAACTGAACTAAATAGTTAACACATGTAGAAATATAAGTGTCAAAAAGGGTGATAGAACTTAGGTAGCACTGAAGAAAGGTGGATAAATATGAACAAATTGGTACTAGAGGTCCTGAGGATAAGACATGTGGAATATTGCCACAAAGTGGCTGGCATGGAGAGTAAAAGGAATGAAAAACATGGAACATCATGGGGAAATTCCTTGGCTGGTTCAAAACAGCAGAAAAAACACCATCCGTGTATTATTTCAACATACTAAACATAAGATCATGGGCAGTATCAAGTACCAAATGAGAACAAGTTTACTTTTGTACCAACTGATTTGCATTTGGATCTATGAGCAGTGAAAGTAAAGGACTGACAATGCCATTAATTTCTGGGTTTGATACAGGCAGGCTAAGCTCTCCCTTCCACAAAACTATGAAGTATGAATGACAAAGCTGTATACCTGTACAACAGCCCTGAACTAACAAACAAACAACCAGCCAAATGAGAAACCATGCACATCTACTACACTTTTAACTGGTAACACCATTCCCAGTTACATTTGACAACAACAATAACATGAGAAATGACAATCACATTGCTGGAGGGACAGATATTCAACAAATGTAAACAACCTTTGGAACTGATGTACAAAGGACTAGATAATCTGAAGCACAATACGAAAAAAGTATATGCCTGTGTTTCCTGTCCAAAGGATACAAGTGCTACTCAACATCCATGACAATGCATTTATTTAACTTCACAAATATTATTCAAAGTTCATAACAAAACATCCAATGTTCAAACATAAAGAGAATATCACATGTCAAAAATAATTGAAATCTTCATGTGATATTGTTGATGGATGTTAAAATTCTAAAGAGAGCATGCAATTAATCTTTTTGCTTTTTCAAAACAAATGGTTATGTCCGACAGACAATTCTTGATTACCTGTAATCAGTGGTATTTTGTATGACAATGGAAACATAAACCTCAAACAGATGCTGGAAGAACACTATCAAGACAGCAATAAGTCATCTCAAAAATACAACTCCTCAAAACAATAATAATTTCTTAATACAATACATAAATGCCCCATTTGCTGTTCATTTCACAGCAGCGATTAAGAGTGGGCATCCAAAATCTCGAAAAAATTATACATTAAGTAAAATGCAATTCCTCCAACAGATTCATCACTGAAGTGAAATCATGATGAAGATTTCGTTACTGAAGCAACTTTCAAGTTAATATGGAATATCTTCCTTGACAAATCATGCAAAACTAAGTCTAAATTAGTTTTCGTACACTTTCGGAGCAGAAAAAACAAACTTCGAGCAGCTCCTGTTTGTTTTAAACGTCAGAATGAATTGGATTAGCTTCAGCAAAACATCAACATTAGTCTAATAAGTGGGGAATTTCAATTTCAAATAAGAATTTGGCATAACATGGTTTAAGTCTGGGTGGATATAAATTCGCTCAAAAATAATAGTTTTTCAGTATGATTACGATGAACAAGAAATGCTTTCCATAAAACGAAGCAGCTAGGTCGACTTCAAATGACCTCCCCCTAAATACTGGATGCATCATCAAACGCAAAGGAGGCAGTAGTGAAAAGGTCTACTAACACTTTCCTAACACAAATGGCAATTGCGATTTTGCAAAACATGGCTAGCTGACGATTAGTCATCATTAGCAACCACTTTTGTTTATATGCTTGAGACCAATGACTTCCCATTTCATATAATCTGGGCAAACGCGGCCTATAAAATTAACATCAACAGTTGTACTACTTACCCATTTTCATCCCCAAAATACATTTTTTACTATATGAAAGTATCTGCAACTTTCACTTATTGTGATAAGATCCTCTCGGTTCAATTGATCTCGCTAGTAACTGGCTACTGATCCGCAATCTCTGATTCCAATATCTCTACGCTTCTTCTCCTTCCCCAATGCCTGAAATTCCCAGGTGGCTTTGCTTGTGTCGCGGGTCACGCGGGATGCTGATTCGTTCTGAATCTGCTCTAGGCTCGAGTAAATCTGCTAATGTAACACGTAGATTTCCTAATCTATATACAAATGGCCTACTTGTAACGAGAGAGGCTAAAAGATATCATAATAAGGTATCCAAGAGATCAGAAGATGAGACAAAGCTTAGGATGCTTAGTAGGTGCGGTCAGGCCCCGGTGGTGAAGTTTTGAGCACCACCCGCGCCCTGTTCCCTTGGTAGCCACCTTGCAATTATGATCCCAGACTACCCCTGTATCCCAGACAGAAACGAACAACTCTTCTGCTGCAAAAACAACCATATCACCAATTATGGGATACACTGCAAATGAGGTCAAATAGGCACCCACCTTTTCAAGTTTTTTTTTAAAAAATGATATCACACTTTAAGTTTTAACTGTGTTTGGTTCTAGCAAGTTATAAAACTTCTAGGGTTTTATATGACTCAGATCTATTTATTTAGCTTTCTTTTCCTAAGCACTGAATGTATTCAAATTGGAAGGCATCTGTACAGTCAGCATAATAGCTGCAGGGTGACCCTCCCTAAGTATCTGAAATATGAGATAAGAAAATCACTTCATCAAAGATTTAAGACGATAGATGCTAAAGATTATAATCAACATACGTAATTTAACTTGTCCGTAAAGGTAGTGTTACATGGTGCGAATTTTTTTGCAATTTGTGTCTCAAGGCCATTGCGATACAAGTTGCTGGCCGATTGCCCCGTGTAACATGTCTTTTCTGTGCTATGCAATGCAGCTTTTTTGCTCTCGAAACAATTGCCTGAAGTAGACCTCTCCTCTACTTTTTGCAACGATTGCCAGCAATTTTATAGTCATTGCACTGTGTAACATCGATCTTTGCAACTTGCAAAGATATTGTACGCTAGGCGCATGTGCATTTTCTTCATTAAAATTGGCATCATAATAAAAATGATAATACAATTTACGTAAAGTTGGTCAGAAAGATAGATAATGCTAACAAAGGCCAACTCTACCCTATTTACAATATGTAAGTTTAATTACAATGAGCATTTACTAAAAGCAACTAAATACAAATGCTGTAACTACATCCAACTCCCATCCAACTTCTGATTTGCATTTTTTACTCATTATCATTTTTTGCAACTTTATCATGCCTTATATTTCTACACAAATTGTCCTGCTCTAAAACTTCTCTATACAATTTATTATAAATCTACTCGGAAAGAGTTTCTTTAAATCAAAGTGCTACACCGTAATTACTCGAAAGAGCTGATTTCCATTTGAAATGAAAAAGTGGTGAAAATGAGCTAATTTCGACCTAAAAGTAAGGCTGTGACGCTGCATGATAGACTACGTTTTACAGAATACAATTAGCATTGCTAAACTATCGTGGATTCTGCTAGAATGCCAGATTCTATGAACAAATTCTTTACTAATATTGGTTTAAAGCCCTTATGGTTTTGGAAATGATAACATTTTCAGCTACATTCTGAAGATAGGCATACCTTTTCTAGTCCCCACCCTTCATCAAACATTCAATTTATCTTTCTTAACGGGCACGATAATTTTCAACTACCTTTTTTTCTAGTAGAAGCTCTTTTAATGTAAGATTGCGACCATGCTTTTTAATTCATTAGGTCTTATTTTGAATGTTTTTATTTTAGTATTTTTACAAAGCAGTTTGTGAAACAGTTTAGCATTTAGCTGAAACTTGTACCCCGTTTCATTTTAAAGATAAAACTTTTGGTGCTATATTGGAGTTCTGTAATGCCAACAGACTTAAATGTTCAAAGATAAAATAACATGAAATGAATGAAACCTTAATGAAGAAGACTACGATATAAGTTCATCATCGTATTCATCAGTAAAATCATTTAATAAATCGACGGAATCCTTTTCTACGACCAAATGTCCACTGCATTCTCCAGTCATATTCTCCTTTTTTCGAAATTTATACCCAGTTAGATTCATGAATGCTTCGCAGCGTCCTTGAACGAATTCAATAAAGTCCTCCCCCGCATCAGTATACCAGTTAAGCCAAGCTTTGCCACTACTATGTCCTTCATTTCCATGGCAGCTTATTTTCTTTCTAATTTTCAACATGAATTTGTCAATATAGTCATCCGAGATCTCCTTGTTGAGGAAGTTTGATAAAATACGAGTCGTTTTTAATGGCTTTTGAACAACATCTTCATATCGCAATATCACTATTTTTCTCCTTATTATTTCGTTGTTTACTCTTTCCAGTCCTCTCAGATGTAGATACATCTCTTTGCATCTAACCGTGATGTATTCCTTGAACTTATGATTATGCTCTGAAGTAACCCATCCCTTCTGAAGTACTGACCAAAACGAGGCTCTCGGATCTCGTAACAAATATACCATGCGATAGTTCACATTCGAGGCCATCGAAATCAATGTTGATAAATCAACTGGGAGTCTGGGTTCAAGCAATTTAACGAACAGCGTTCTATACTTACTACATACATGGTTAAAAAGCTTTGTTCTTTGCTTGTCGCATAAATAAATATTTTCCCTTGTTAATTGTTTGCATATGTTAGCAGAAGCTCGTCTAAAGAAGCCATTATAGACTTCAGAAAGAGTACCTTCAGTGGCAGAGGTGAAATGACAGTTGAGCAATTGTTCTAAGAATAATTTTGCTTTTAAATTATACTCTGTTGACTTTCCATTAAAATCTTTAAGTTTCAGAAGTGCTTGCAAAGGTTCGTATATATAAAACATTGACTCAAAACCTTCTATAAATTTACCCAAAAAAGTTGATCCAGACCGAGGCTGTGATACTAGAATGACAACTGTGCTTATCGATGACATTTTGAGCCTCTCTTCATGTTGTTGCTGCTGCCTTCCTAAATGATTAAAAAACGATGTGGATGTGCGAAAACGCATCAGAGACAGAGCATAAAAAAGAATAACACCAAAAGTTAGGAGCAAAAATCCTGCCGTTCTTGATAAAAGCAAGCCCATTGTTGCTGGCAAAATGCATCGATAGTTTAAAGTGAAGTATGGCTACATTAAAATGTTTTGCCCAGTAAATCTTTGCTGAATAATGTCAGAAACACTTTCAACAAAACATTTACAACAGCTGCAACGTCAACCCATTTCAATGTTTTCGCTGTAGTTCGATCCTAGCTGGAACAGAGATTCTGTTCGATTTCTTTACAACGTGTGCTCTTTATCGTAAAAATGATACTTCGACTCGATCTTGCAACTTGGAACCGTCATTTACTCCAACAAATCAAGAACAACAGTTTGCAAAAATGATACTCCAATTCGATCTTGTATCCATTGGAACTGCAATTTACTCCAACAAATCAAGAGGAGAAACTTGCTCTATATCACATCCACCTAATCGAGTTCAGTCTCGGTAATACCTTTAACTTTTGACGTCATTAGAAGCAACATAATGGACACAATTAGACGAAAATCATTTCCTAACTGAATTTCGAGCATTTGACGTCTTCAAGGATTACATTAATGAGCTTCTTTCCAGTGAGTATGAACAATACGAATCGGAAAAAAGGAAACGCATTAAATATGAATAACTATTGTACCAAACAGCTTCAAGAGAGATAGCGCGATCATATTTAGAGCTCCTAGTTGAATAAACATTCTGTATTGACAACCAACGGTTGCCTCTTTCATCAACATTTTCAGTTGAATCGCTCTGGCTCTTTCTATGCAAAAAGTTATCAGCACCTTTTTCGCAAAATAGTCTTTCATTTTATTCATTCTTATTTAGGTCATACCCTACTATATTCATTGTATTCTTTCTATGATTAATAATACTAAATTTATTGCTAAAATCAATGGTACTTTTGTGGAAAATCTGCTGAAAAATACTTAAAAACCAAGGGTTTCAAGGGTTTCAAATCTGATCCCAAGTTTGGTACTTCACTTGTAATTAAGTTCATACTTTGCAACTGTCACAGATTTAACTACCTTTATAAGCTTTTCAAGTTGCTACGGACCGGAGTAACTGTCAAATGGGGTTATTATAAGACATGAGGTACCATGGGACAAATTTCAATTGAACCAGAATGCCGATATGCTGCAACGATTTGTCTGTGGCTGAATTTACGTGTGTTTTGAATACTATGTGTTAGACACTACTCATACATCATTAATGACAGTAAATAACCGGATAGCAGGTGTTTGTATATAGGATTCATATAATGGGACTTAGCGTCGATAAAACAGCTGAATAATACAACAACAGTATTTACCATATTCTCCCAGTGGCTAACTGTGGGCGCAAGGGAGGAGAACTTGATGGGATGATATCAAGTCCAGGTGCCTTCTCTCCTCCGTAGGGGGCCTGATAAGTTATTGGTAGGTATTGTTTACAAATATCAAGTGTCAGGTGTTCACCTGAACAAACTGGTACAATTTCATTCGCCTTTGATGAATAGTAGAGAATTAGATATGAACGAAAAGATAGGTTATGGAAGAGTCATTAGAATGTGGCTGGAGGACACACATATAACAAATTACAACAAAGTTCATATCTGCATTCAAAATTATAACATTGAGGCGCCTCCACAATGTGACTTTAAGTTTTGATGTATGTATCTTTGTTTGCATGTGCACTTGCGTGTATTCGCGCGCGCGTGTGTGCGAGTTGCAGACATTTATAAGATAGAAAATACTCGAAGATGAAAAAAACAATTAAAAGGAAAGGTACAAATATCACTTCCAAATGAAATTAACTTCAAAACAATAATCGATAGATTAACAAACAATCCCGAATGATTACAGTTGCAAAATGAATGAATAAAATGTGAAAACAGTTTAGAAAACTAGAGCATGTCAAACTCACAATAACCATACTCGTACTGCACGTATTTGACTTCCCAAGATCTCATAAATAGTTCCGCTTTTACGTCACAAACCAATAATCCTACACTGGCCACCATAACGAAATTTCCATTGTTCTCTAATAACAATGTAGAAACACCTGTGTGTCGCTTTCCATTCATGATTAACCAGATGGTTCACAAATATTTTTATTTCTTGTTTCTTGGTTTTAATTCATCGGCGCATTTTCTTAGATAAATACTAGGCTTCTGTTGTGGATTAAAAAACTCATGGCCTTTTGCCCAATCATAACCAATGGCATAAGCAAAGATTTCCCCACTAGAATTAAATCCGCAGCACGTGATTGCTTGAGGGCACTGTTCAGAGGTTTTCAGCTTGGTCCTTGCGTCCTTGTCCCAAAAGCTGAATTTTCCATCTGAGCCAACAGTAGCAAGTGTTCCATGGGCTGGGTGAAATGCTATGTCATTCACAGCGTAAATATCCTGTGTCTGTCCAGTGTTCGTCACATCAGTTCTGTGACACTTAAATGTGAAGTTATCACGTGGATTAGAGGGTTGTATGTACTGAATCGCAACGCGTCCTTCCACAGATCCCAGAGCAAAACCAGCTGGAGTGTTTTTCTTATCCTTAAAAATTGCAATGCACCTGTGTTGATATTTCAATGGAGATTCAACTCGCTTGAATTCTGATGGGGTATTTTCAAGTTGATAAACAATGATGCCTAGGAAAAAATATCAGATTATTGATTTCAGAGATTTCGAGCAGAGCGCTGGCAGTAAATTTCAAAGTCTCATGTGAACTTTAAATAACTATAATGTATTACACCCAACTTTAAATAAATTCTTGTTACGTTGGGAAACATAAAGAAAATTACCTTAATTCATCAAAACTCTCATCTCAACTGTTCCAAAATTTGATGCAATTCAGAAAAAGCTGTCTTTCAACTTCACTACTAGAGCAACTCAGCTTTTCTCAATCAGCATAGGATCAGAAAAAGGGCCACTGAGTTTTACAGCAGATTACATTGCATCTGCGTTGCAGAGTTCACATGATATACATTCCTTTTAGTTTATTCCTTCATTTATTATATATCAATTTTCTGTCGGTTTATTTTAGCTAGAAAGCTACCTTAACTTTCTTGCCACTCTTCAATATCAATCAAGGATGAAAATAACACACAATCTTCAAACTTACTGCTTGAGCTCTGCAAACCTTTCTTGGCGGAAACTCTGCTTGTGGAAAATGCTGGGGGGGGGGAGATATTGCACGGAAAGAAAAGTAGGAATGAACAGTGAGTGTGCTAGAAACCAAGGTTTAATAACAATATATATGTATTGAACAGAAGATAACACACACCTTTCTGCGCAGTGGTTACAACGGCCATTGGATATACAACGTCAGCAGCGTAACATCTTTCTTTCAAATCAAGTGACAAAACTGGCGTTGACTGACGAAGGTCCCAAAATCGAAGTGATTTATCCCAGCTGCCAGTCATCAGACATTGGTAATTTGGCGCATGAATCCAATGGCATGTCTTAATTGGAGCATCATGTTGGGCTACCTAACAAAGGACAATAGAATGACAAACAGACCGCATTAGCGTTTTCAACTTGGAACATAGAACGCTAAACAACAACCGCTGCCCTTTTATTAAAAAAGACAAAAAGGACCCAACTTCTTGGGAAGAACTGCTCAGCATATTTTGTTACGTAGATTTGCTAATAATCATCAATAGACTAACAAGTAATGAGATAATGAGACTTCCTGTATTGTATCTTCCATTTCTTAATACCAGAAGCGTCACTCCCAGCTATATCCTACGCAAAAAAAAATATATGCCTTTCCATGGATTAGACTTTGACCTTTTAGAGATCTTGCTCTTGAGCACCAAATAATCAGTGGGGGTGGGAATATCCAGGGGGCTGGAAACTGTTCTGGAAATTAATAAGAGGGGAACTCATATGTCGGAAAAATATTTGTGGGTCCACTTTCATGTTGGATATTGCTAACTGTTGAGTAGTTTCAACAAAAAATATAAAGTGAAAGTGGATCAAAGTCAGTGACCTGTGCAGGATTCAAACTTGCAACCTTCGCTTTTGTCGTTGAATCAAGTTTTCAAACCATCACTCAAGGGTAAGCACTTTGCAGGTGATATGACGATAGGGCCCCTGTGAATCTGTTTACTAGAACTATTTACTACTTTGTTTACATAACAAAGGACCAGGAGTTGCTGTTTTGTAAACTTGTAAAATGTTGAATAAAGCCTTGGTCAAGGTATATCACAATGAATCTTCTATATCTTTGAGTATACTCCTACACCATCTCAGCTGGCACTGGTTTGAAAGCATGACTCAATGGCTCAGTGGAAGAGCACCTAATTGATTAAGAGTTTAAACCCTGCTCTGGTCAGTCACATTCTCATACTTTCACTAGACAATAAATATATAAATGTATAAATACTCATATGCAATAAAGAACATCTGGCTAACTTGAGTTGCTTGATTAGACTGTAAATCCCACATTTTGGCCATATTATCAGCACCAGCAGTGAAAACTTTTGTGCCATCTTCATGCCAGCATGAATCCAAGATTGGTTTTGTATGACTCTGCATTGCCTTGGCAACAGATTGACCAGTTTGCTGAATTTCCCAGCATCTTATGTTGTTATCCCATGATGATGCAATAAGGAAATTTGCTTTAGGGCTAAAACAAAGGGAACTTATTGTGTCATCTCCAGGCTGGCTGACTTCAAAGTCCTTGTTTAAATTTGCTAGAATATAGAGAGAGAAACATAAAATCATGGCTGTGATATTCTGCAGGAGAAACCCAAATTAAAAAATGAAGAAATTAAATTTAGGCCACACAGTTATCAATAATCAAACAGATATCAAATTATCACACAAAATTATTGTCCTCTGCTTTCATATTTCACAGCAATTATGAATCATAATAACCATCAAAGTATAAGCACAAACTTTGCAATTCGTGTGTGTGTATGCTGAGAAAACATTGCAAATGTATGCAAGTATGTGTCTAAATGGTTGCCACAGAAAATGAAAAGCAAAATCCTTGCCTTTTCATGGCCAACAAAGGTGGCACCAGCCACCACAGACAGAGGGGGGAGGCTTTAGCAAGCTACACAGATTAAGGAATAGGCCCTTTGTGGCAACTCCCACTTTACTGCATGCATGTTCACTATCCTAATATTTCAGTGCAATGGTATTAAGACTAACACATAATATCTTATTATGGTATCAAAACCATTAAAACAAAAACATTATGCCTGGACTTTATGTTGACTTATGCTTTTCTAGAGTTTCCATGACTTTTCCAGGCTTGCATTGACTTTCTCAAAAATGGTCATTTTCACAGGTTTTCTGGATTTTCCAGGTTCATTGGCAACCATGTGTGTCACAAATGACAGAAATGCAAAAGAAAATGTCACATTTTCAAAAATGCACCATTACACAATAACTTGAAGAGAGCAACATGTTTGCTCAATTGTCACTTCATTGGTTAAGTTGCTGATTGTTGATGCCCTGTCTCCAGTTTTACAAATTATGATTAATGCAAACAAATACTCCATAATGCACAACACTGCTGGGGAGCTAGGGATCTAGCCCCTTACTTTTTGCCAATAACTTAAGTCTATTTGCTCTGGTCTACGTTATAATGTAGATTTTTCCTGGATGCACACTTGAGCTGTAAACTATTTGGTTAACTTGAAGTCTGGGAGATGCCCTTCCAGCCATTCTAAAGGGTTAAATTGTTAACATATTCTCCTGCATCGAATCCTACCACGGTGGGCCTTCCCTGTTCACTAAAACGACATTGTCAGCGCCCCTGCCCTAAGTACCTCTTGGCGCCATCGTTGCGCCAATTCATTATAAGCCAAGACTCAGGTGTGTACAACGCGCCATTTGCATACACAAAGTAGCACACATGACACACATACTACGATACATATGCAAGCATTTATTTTCGATCCGTACACATGAAATATTTTGAAAAACTGTGAACCTCTGCAGGCTGTTAAGTTGTTAAGTTTCCCTCGCCTTCCCTTGGCAACAACATGGCATATTATTTATAATTAAATATAAAAACGATAAATATTTTACTGGATGCTGTAGATGCACCAAACAGGCCTGCTGAACTTGATGTTGAACCAAATGAGCTTGTCCCACCAAACAGGCTCATTTTAGCATCAAATATGTGGCTTCAATAATTCCACTAGTTCTTGTTCATGTATGGCCTAAATGTTGAAACGATAGTAATCTCGTAATGGTGTAAGGCCCAGAATGATCCTTGGGCCCTGGGAGATAAGAGCAAATTATGCTGGCCCACACAGTATCTGAATAGTTGACAATGTTACATTCGGGTTAAACTATTAATGTTTCTTTTATGTTTTTCCTTTTTCAACGCTGACTTTTCTGACATTCGTGAATAAATGATATGCAAACGGAGTAAGTCAAGTCCTGTTCTGGTACCAATACGAGGCTGACACTTGCATAATCAGAATCTAAAATTACCACCTTTCCTCTGTAAAAGCTCTCATCTAGGTAAAGGACCGTCGCATCATGAGGTAGAAATCTTGATCAATCGCGCAGAATAACTGTTAATTCATGTAGATTCTGACTTCTTTGATGCCTAAGTATTTCATTGTTCTATGATATGAACCTATTTAGCGTACGAGAAACTTTTAAAAATTCTTTTGAAACTAAAGGACAGAATTGGGATGGCCTAACTTTGTCACGTTGCTATTCCTCGTTTAGAAATTATGATACATGCCTATTCTAATATTCTAGCTTCAAAGTTTCCCGCGAAACTCTATACGAGTGTGTTAAAGCCGTCCTCGATGGATCAAAAGAGAAAAAAAGAAAGTTCATGGAAACAGTTGAGCTTCAAGTTGCATTGAAGAATTACGACCCTCAGAAAGACAAACGTTTCAGTGGAACAGTAAAACTGAAGAATATTCCAAAGCGCAGCATGAAGATTTGTGTGCTAGGAGATGAATCCCATTGCGATGAGGCAAGGGCAAATAATGTTCCATGCATGGATGTGGAATCATTGAAGAAGCTGAATAAAGACAAGAAACTTGTGAAGAAACTCGGTATGGTAACACTGATGGACTTGCACCTTCGCTGACTAGAGGGCAGAAAGCGTAAATGAAATGCATATAGGGAAAGATCCATTCCCAAGGGTGATGTTTTTGAAGACGCCCTGGAAGAAATCACTCTAGCATATCCTAGACAATAATTGAGTCCGTTCTGGCCTATGCCAAATGATGAATTTTCTTTTTGATTACCAGTGATATTCAAAAACCACTCTAATTTTTTCCTGATGGCATGGGCTGAGTTTTCTATAAGGTGAAATTGCCAACCCTACACAAAACCATGTTGTTGATGCAAAACCACACCTCTGCAATTGTCCTGTGCATAACAGGCAATTTGGCCTTATTTTCCTGATGACCTTTCAAGTATAGCACCAAAATATTTCACTATCACAGAAGAAAGTGGAGGCATTTATTAGTACACTTAAATTACTTCTCTAGTTGGACTACAATCAAATTATGAAGCATTGGATATCAATTGAAAGTTAAATGTTCTGACTGATGTGTTGGTTGTTACCCCATGTTTCATTCTATGATGAGTACTAGACTAAGAGGCTCTTTGGTGTAGGAATGTTTCCACTTTTTGTGCCATAGTGAAATTCAGTAGTGGAAACCAGAACAGACTATTCACAAGAATATTCCTATATTTTATGTTAAGCTTTTATATAATGTCTTCCCTTATTATTGTCATTGTCAAAATTTTGAGAACTTTCTGCTTTGTTTGCAGCAAAGAAATATGATGCATTTATTGCCTCTGACACTCTGATCAAGCAAATTCCTCGGCTTCTTGGTCCTGGTCTTAACAAAGCTGGAAAATTCCCTACTATGTTGACACACAATGAAAACCTGATGGTGAAGCTTGATGACATCAAATCAACAATCAAATTTCAAATGAAAAAGGTAAATTTCACCAGAAACATGGCGCAAGGCAAAACTTAAGTTTCATCACTCATGGCAAAAAACCAAAAAACTAACTAAGCTTGGAAGACCATGCTCTAACTATGAAAACTTTTGCTCAGTGTCATTTCTCTTTTATTATTCAGAGTCATTTGGAAATCCCCGTTATAGAACAAGCACTTTTATTTTTTATCTGATATATTTTGTTGATTGGTAATAGAGTAAATGAAGCAGACTGAGATATTTTTATTTCCCATGAATTTTGAAAGTAATTCTTTAAAATCCAGAACAAATTCATGAGTGTGTTGAGTTTTGCCCTGGTAAGGCCATCGTACTGGGAGGTCATTGAGACCGGACTTGAACCCAAAGTCTTAAAAAATATGGGGAGACCATTTTGGTCAAAACTAAATGCATTCTCGAGTGCATTCAAGAACACAGGTATTGTACACATTACTGTTTGACAGAATTATCTGTTTGATGTGTTGCAGTGCAGTATTTTGTTTGTATTTTGTTGAGTCTATGCATTATTGTTGCAGATATATTTTTGAACTGGATTTTTGTTTACTTACAATTGCAGGGTTGATAGTTATTGCAAGCCTTTTGTTTGTTTGCTAAGATGCAAGTTGCAAGATTTTTGAATTTTTATATCACTTTTACTTCTGACTTCTTTACTTAAAATCTATCATCCCAAGATAAAGATTTGGTTTTGAGCTCCTAACCTAGAAAAAGAATATCGTCAACCAGACCCTTCACCTCTTAGTTGTCATTTGTTTTTTTATTGTTTGTCTCATAATTGTGTGTTTTACTTAAGGTTTTATGTTTGAATGTTGCTGTGGGACATGTGGAGATGACAGATGATGAATTGGCCCAGAATGTCTTCCTTGCTATCAATTTCCTCATTTCATTGCTCAAGAAAAATTGGCAAAATGTGAGATCACTGCACATTAAGAGCACCATGGGAAAAGTGCAAAGATTGTATTAGTGAATGTATTTGAAATGACATCATGAATTGATCAAAGTTCATATATTGTCTATTTGTTTTGCCTTTCACACTTACATTCATGACATCTGTTGGCTTTCTTGGGTGGTTTAAAGATGTACCACTGTATAGCAAATTTGGACGTATGCTTTAACAGCTATTTATCATGGAGTCAAAAGAGCACAAAAGTTTAAACATCTGAGATGTAGATCAGTTACACTGAAAGACATTTGGCAACAGACCCTGTCTCCCCAAAATTTGCATGCCACCCAGTAACTGAATTTCATTAGGTATTTTTATAAAAGTTGGTAGTACTTCTTATTGCAAAATATCCTACTTGTCAGGAATTAAGTTAAAAAATCCCCTTGGAGACCATCCCTCACCTATTTAGAGTTAATGTTTGACACCTGACTTTAGTTAAAGGTGGAAAATGCTGTTTGAAAGCCCAATGCATTAGATGGGACAGAAAATTACTAAGGACAGTGGATTGTGACCTATTTGGTGATTTATATAGTTAATGAAATAGCAAACATAATGCTCATTCAAAAAAGGAATTTGATTACTTGCGCTGCGTTCTCGCAAATGCAATCATCGACTTGCTCCCATAAAATTGCACTTAAAGTGGGTGGTAATTGATTTGGCAAAATTTCTATTGAGGAATGAATGATGATGTAATAAACAACTTGAATCAAAATTGGCCTGTGATATTTAAATATTTAACAGATTCAATTTTGGAATATGATTTAAGGTCTTATATGCAAAATTGTTACTAATGAATGACCCTCGGGTTTTATTGAACCATCACTTCCGTGTGATGAAAGCCCAAAGAAAATTAGGCACATTAACTTAAAGTCTATTTTCGTAGATCCCATTGGAATGAAATCTTGCATTGTGTTAGACATTTAGCTTTGTAAAAAACACCGACGCAGCAAGAGCTCTAGATGTTTCTTCTATAAAAGTAAAGGAACGCCAGATACCCTTATCCTTAGGAGGATGGGACTTATCTTGATGTGGCTCTCTGTCCTTTGCACCCACTTCTTTGGTGCAAGAGGTGAGTTCGACGACCGTAAGTTGTCTGGGACATTTTTTAAACCGGAAACTGGGTATGTGAATGACAATGACAATAGTATATCTATGATGTTCGAGAACGTTTATCATCGATGTGGAGCAATGCAAGATTGCAATTTTGTTGTGCTTCATATGAAAGATGGCAGTTACAAAACTATTTCCAGGATGGCAGATTTACCAAAAGACAAACAAAACTATAAAGTTTGGAGGAAGATGCCAGAAGGTAATTCATACATACATGCACACACATATACATACATACATACATACATATATATATATATATATATATATATATATATATATATATATATATATATATATATATATATATATATATATATATATATATATATATATATATATATATATATATATATATATATATATATATATATATATATATATATATATATATATATATATATATATATATATATATATATGGAAGTCAACTTACTGAGCTTTGCAATTCGCAATTTGCCTATGCAGATCTTTGCCAATAGGCTGTTTAGCATATTAAGTATTAATATGCTCAATTTTTCGACAAATTTATTAAATCTATAATTATAGCAAATCCATGAGCTGTCTTCTACGCAGTACTTAATATACTTCTGACTGAAATGGCAAACCTTGCTTATTTACGACAGACTTTTGTCTGGTAAGAGGGTAACACCCTGAAACCCACTGTAGGAACATGTCTGACAGACTATTGATATTTTGGTACAGTTAGCTATATTTGTAACTATTTTTTTAATGCAGGGTTTTCCTTAGATATACTATTACTACAAACTTGATTTGGCTAGTGACTTTGTCTACAGAGTTAGGAACCGTCGGTTATCATTTCCTTTCAAAGCCACGGTGACCTTAAGAATTCTGCAGCTTTTCAAAGTGTTAAATTGAAGCATTAAGAAAATGGTCTCTGTGGATAAGAGCCGTCATTGTGACTGTTCCATGAGCTGCTTATCAATCAAGCATTGGCCTCCATCTCGTCATAGGCCTCTATCTCATCATGGGACAAATTCTCCCTCACTAAGATATTTAGACTCTTCAGCTGTACTGTCCACGCCGTTTGATTTGAAACTCTCTGTGTTTATTGTATCATTTTGTTCAACGATCATATGTATAAAATGGAAATAAAATTCATGATTAAATTAGTCAGTGGTTGGTGAATATTAAAGGAATGCATACCTTATTAATTGACTCACATTGCACCTTTCTTGTGATTCAGAAATACGGTCCTGTTCTGACTGGTACAGAAGTGGAGCAGTTGAAAATGGTATATATCCAATCTTGGACTTCAATGCCGTCATATATTCTGTGTACTGTGATCTCAAATCTGAAGAAAATTCAACATGGACATTACTAACATCGTTTTCATTGGAAAACATTGAAAGTTTTAAGATACCAATGATGGTCGATTCACCTAAAAGTGAAAATCATCCAAACTGGGAAAATTACAGGTAGGCTGGAGGCGTCACTCGTGCCAATAGTACCCTTTCCATTGCTTACTGGTCGAATGATTGATCAAATTGAAATGATTAGCTAAATGATTGATTGGCTTGCTGTCTGATTAATCACGTGATTTGCTTGATGAATGATTGACAGTTGGTGATTGGTGGCGACATTCTACGACACCTTCGCGATTGCGTATCCAGAAAAGTTGAACTGAGGTCAACTTTTGATACCCTTGCGACCCTAGCCGTTTTATGGAAACATAAGTCACCGACCGTCGGCGACTTCTCCTTGTTACTGCAGTGGAGTTGCTGGTCACTTTTTAGATAATATAAGTTAGATAGCAAACTGCATTACTGAAAAAGACGAATTGATGTTAATAAACTGCAATCACATTTATGGTTGTTCTATACCCGCTTCTAAGAATATCATTCTAGCATATTGCTCCATAAAAATGTACCAATCTTAGACCATAGTGCAGGATAGTTAATCAAAGATAGGACATATTTCTTGAGACTTTCCGTGTACCATAGTGACGAACACATTTCACCAATACAAAAAAGGAATGAACACAAGAAGGAGATAATTTGTTAAAACAATTATGCACAAACCAAGTTATTTCAACTAAAGGGGATCACACAGCCCTGGTATCTTTAAATTTGAGAAGACAGACATAGCATGGTCAGTAAAAATGATGAAAGCGTAATAGACCTAACAACCCTATGCGACCCCAAATGCGCAATGTTGAATATACTTGTGTCTTGTTTTGAAAATTCTGCGCAACCAAAGTCTGTGCCTTCTTCCCCTTCTTCATGTACACTTCCTTGCATAGGTCACAAAGGCAAGCAGCGAGAGGAAGCATTTTATTGGTACCTTACTTGTAGGCACAAGAAAGAGAACGCGGGTCTCTTTCAACCCCAAGATGCATTGCGACTGACATGCCCATTGACCATCGCCCATCCACCCATGCGATCCTTGCGGTTTTGTGGAAACATGTCCTTGAATAAAAGTTACCGATGGTCGGGGATGGTATCGCCACTTCTTGCCATTTTATGGAAACCAGGCTTTTACCAATCAACGTGTTCATTTATCTAATAACCACTGGACTCACTTCATTCTTACAAAACTAACTCTTTTGATGCATTATGTGTTCGTTGGCTTTGTGATTATCAATTTTATTTAAAGAATGAATTTATGATTGAATGGTTTAGAGAATAACTGATTGCTTGATTGACCAATTGATCACTGATAGACTTATTATTACATAATTTGACTAATTGCAGTATTTATTGAGAAATCTAATAATTTCAATTCAATTTCTCACTTCACAAGGCTCAGCAAATCAAGGATGACAAATCTCAGATCAATCTCGACACTTTGGAGAGCAACATGTGATTTTCCTATTTTTGGAACTGACTATCGGGATTACTTGCGGGCGGACACGAGTAGCCTCGATCTCTTTGGCAGCTACGATGGTCAATGCAAAACAGTCCAGTATATAGATGTTGCAGGTAAAAGTGGGTATCAGGCACAAGTACCATTTTACCAAAAAGTGGGTGTTTTCCCTTTGCACATTGACATCAGCCATGTGGATTGTGGCTTCATAGTAAACTGGGGGTCAAGCGAGGATCTTTTTGGATTCTATGGCACTAAAAATATACATTTTAGATGCACTCAAAAGCAGGAGAGCACCACACAATATTGGTTCGGGAACAAGAAATGATTTACTATCATGAGATAACGTCAAGAACAAGGACGGAACAAGAACAATATAAAGAACAAGGAGTATGTTAGTAGAAATACTATCTAATTAAACCTAGCATTTTTTATCTATTTATAACAAACTGCAAACTGCATAAAACAAGAACAAGCAAGCTATTCACTTGCCATCCATGCCGGAAAAGAACTAACTTTGATTTCAGCATGAAGAAACCAGTGATAAACATTGAATGTAGAATGAAAATAAATAATTTTTCACATCTAGTATTTGTAGTTGTTTCTATGTGTTTATATATGCCTTATTTGCAAATCAACGCAAATATCTTCCGGACAGTATACTTGCTTGTTTCAAAAAATTCTCTTCATCGAATACTGGAACATTCTTAGCTTTTTCACATGATTTCAGTACTAAAAATATGACACTGAACTACATACATGACAGGACACCTTCACAAGTTAAAGAAGAGATGATGGCTAGAAGGAAAGTCGGAATTTTGTTATCCTGCTTCAAATATCCAGTACTGACCTTTCTTAGCATCTAGAGCAACCGAGTACTGCATTCGTATAAAGCAATGTGTATAACTGTTTGCAAAGTTAAACCATATCAGGCTCAGGGATGTTGTGAAGTACGGTTTGTGTGTGTGTGTGGGGGGGCGGGTGGTGGTTTGTCAGTAATTATGCTGCCATTCCCACTTTGTCGGATCTGTTTACCCTGTGCAGTTTCTCTGCATTGTTAAAGTGATAGGGCCTTCGCACTGCCATGCACTATTTATTCAAATTCTAGTGTGAGAGACGTCTATTCAGCCATTCTACAGAAAGGGTCTGAAATGGAAACAACTCGTGTTTAGAAGTCATATTAAAAATAACGTCCCTAACTCAAAAAGAATCATGATTTGATATCCATCGTGACATATGATTAGCTGTATACTTGACCTTTTAGCAACATTTTTGAGTTTATACAACGTTAAACTGTTACACGAACAAACAGGCACTGCACAAACATACCACTGAAGTATATTGGTTATTATCGGAAGAAATACATGCAAATTAGACAAAAAAGAGAGATAAGCGACTTGCGTGAAAATTGGAATTTCACGTGTGTATTACTTTATCACCTTTCTTAGGTCTCAGAAATGCAGAGATCAACTTTCTTAACCTTTGAGCAGTTGAGTAGAGCTTTTTTGCGAACCACTTTGATACAAAGCAACAGATGTATTCTGATAGTCCATTCCGGCATTTCTCAGTCAGTACTTTCATGATTGCGAGGCTCGACATCAAAACATAGGACTGAACCACAGAAGCGCGGGAAGAACCACTGCGGAGATGTGAGTACTACTGCTGGGTACACACGTGGTGTCGGAATGGGAGTGATAATACTTCCAGGTCACAGGAAAAATACGTTTACACGAAGAGTTAGAGCTAAATTTGACTACAAAGGTTATTGTATACAAGACCATGCAGAAAACCAGTTCTAGGAACAAACTCAGGACGGGAAGTTTCAAAGATGGCTGACATCAACAATAAAATGGACGAAGAGAAGGCATCAGGTAAAATATGGTCAAATAGCTAACTTCTGAACGTAAATCAAGCATCAATTTTATTCCATAACGCAATATATTTAGTAAAAATTTGTATTACAGCTCTGTCTCGGACCAACTTTCCAAAGCACGGCTTTTTGGGGGGCCGAGCGTGGTTGCCTATTTGGAATCTCGGACACCTTTGTACGACATCTGCGCCACACGCTCAATTACTTACGCCAGTATACTCTTTACTTACTCAAATTGCACACATAACCTCCATTTTCCTTATTTAAATACACCGGACACGGCAAACTCAGGATGTACGTACATCACATATCTGTGGCGTGACCACCCTCGATTCCAGTTTATATCGTAGGAGTTGGGTGGTAGGACCTCCAGAGTATGGGCCCCGGGAATTTACCCCCGCTGCGGTGCTGGTTGGGCGTATAGCACAATGGTCTCCAACAGGGTAAAACGGCCCCATTATTACTGATAAAGCTCCATAATCACCGACTAGCCATCAGGCCCGTAGCCAGCTTGAATTTGCAAGGGGGCACACCCAATATATATATAATACATACATACGTACATACATACATCCATCCATATATAAATATATAAATATATATATATATATATATATATATATATATATATATATATATATATATATATATATATATATATATATATATATATATATAGCACTTTTTGGCCTGCACTATAAACAGTTGGCATAGCATTCATGGCTAGTAGGCCCGTAGCCAAGGGGGTCAAGGCCCTTGTAAAATTTGACTCTGCTGTGCCTCCCATACAGAAATGAAAAATCATATATGTATATATATATATATATATATATATATATATATATATATATATATATATATATATATATATATATATATATATATATATATATATATATATATATATATATATATATATATATATATATATACATATATATATATATATATATATATATATATATATATATATATATATATATATATATATATATATATATATATATATGTGTGGATGTAGTGTGTGTGTGTGTGTGTGTGTGTGTGTGTGTGTGTGTGTGTGTGTGTGTGTGTGTGTGTGTGTGTGTGTGTGTGTGTGTGTGTGTGTGTGTGTGTGTGTGTGTGTGTGTGTGTGTGTGTGTGTGTGTGTGTGTGTGTGTGTGTGTGTGTGTGTCACACACAATTACACATCCATATAGTTCTCACATTTAGATGTTTTGATTCTATATCTCTATCACTGCTAGTATCAAAGATATAAAATTGAAATGTTGAAATTTAAGAAAATTATATAATTGATCTATTCTATTATTTATATTTATATATTATATGGATGCGGCTCTGATTTTGCTGTCTTCTTCCCTTCCATGTAGTAGTGCACTCACCTACTTTGCAGCATGCCAACTATCAATTCCAACTGCTTGTTTAGGAAGCAGAAATTATTCCTCATTTCACATCCATTTGACATGGTAAATATTTTTCATAACCTATTTGATGAAACATAGAGGCTAACTTTGACACTGGTGATTTTTCACAGAGAGTGTGGTTGTGGACCATAGCTTGACAATCAACACTGATCATACATCAATAACAACTATTGAAGTTCACTCTGGAGGAGCTGTGGCAATTGGAGAGCATGCAAAAATCACTATCAACCAAGGTAGAATATTTTCAATTTACTATTTCTTCTGTTTATTCATCACATCAATTATATATATATATATACATACTATATATGGATGGAGTAACATTCAGATCATACTGAAGTTGACTGCATAAGATATGTATCAATTATGGTAATCATTTTGAATCATCTATTGTCTTCAGTTGTCAATTATTTTAAATCATCAATCTCCTTCAATCAATCAGCATACTCATAAATAAATAAATAAATAAATAAATATATATAGGCCTATATATATAGTACTAAATATAATAGTACTCATAATAGTACTATATATATATATATATATATATATATATATATATATATATATATATATATATATATATATATATATATATATATATATATATATATATATATATATATATATATATAGAATTCAAAAATATACTTTCTTCTTTTGTAATTAGCAGTAGATATACATGTGATTCGTCAGGGGTAGTATATTTATTAGGTTGTAAAGTTTGTGGGAAGCAGTATGTAGGTAGTACTTTTACGTCATTTAGGGTTAGATTTAATAATTACAAGTCAGCTAGCAGGAGGTATTCTAAGGGAGAAGTAGTCACACAGGCAGATTGTTTTAGACATTTTACTGAAGCTAATCATCACGGTTTTATGGAGGACGTTAGTTTTCAGATCATAGACAGGGTTTTTGGGGAGTCTAGACATAGAGAAGGGTTTTGGCAGTTTAAGCTAGGTAGTTTTGCACCAGAAGGACTTAACGTCAGATTTGTAGACTCTTAACTTCTCTTTTAGAATGCCTGGTTTCTTAGTAGTGTCTGCCTATTGTTTTCAACTCTCCAGTATTTCCCACCTATTTCTTTGTCTAGGGTTCAATTTACACTTCTTATATGGCCTTTGTCTACACCTTGTCACTCTATTGTTTCTTTCTTCACAGCTTTGGCCCTCCCCTGAATTACACTCTACCACTGGAACAATTGTTAATAAGCAGGATCCCCTTGGGTAACACCTATTGTCACCCCATTGTTATGTAGGAAATTTAAGTAGGCCCCGTATCATTGTAATGTTAGTACTGATGAAGATAATATATCGAAACGTTTACAAAAGAAGAAAGTATATTTTTGAATTCTCTATGTTTTATTTATATACTAAGTCAGTGCGGCTTTGACTTATTATTATATATATATATATATATATATATATATATATATATATATATATATATATATATATATATATATATATATATATATATATATATATTTAGTACTATCATGAGTACTATTATATTTAGTATTATATATATAGGCCTATATATATATATATTTAGTTATTTATTTATTTATTTATGAGTATGCTGATTGATTGAAGGAGATTGATGATTTAAAATAATTGACAACTGAAGACAATAGATGATTCAAAATGATTACCATAATTGATACATATCTTATGCAGTCAACTTCAGTATGATCTGAATGTTACTCCATACTTTATTCTGGCTACTGTGTGTTAGATAAAAGACAACAAAATAACCACTGTTGGGATTGATCATGGAATGATTGCATCAAATTTGTTACATTTTAGGTGTGGAAGTTGAACGTAAATTTTGGTGGAAGGTGCCTAGGCTACAATCCACATTTGTGGGGAGAACAAGAGAGCTAGAAGATCTACACAACAAAATTGTCAGAGCCCAGGGGAGTGCTACTGCTCTAACTGGACTTGGAGGTATTGGCAAATCATCATTAGCAAAGAAATATGCCCACCTGCATGGGATTTCATATTTTAATGGTAATGTTGTTTGGATTTCAGCAGAAGACACGACATCCTTATCAAATTCATTCGTTGGCTTGGCACAATACCTAGGAATCGATGAGAAAAATATGGTTATGGATGCACGGTTGGAAAGAGTCTATGATGTCTTCCACAATATAAAATCACTGTTTATATTTGATAATGCCGAAAGAATGTCTACAATTTCACCTTTCCTCCCAGTTGCTAACCCGGCCAAAAGGACTCCAAGTGTTATAATTACGTCACAAGTTATTGATTGGCCTGATTATATCAAGCTGGTTAACCTAGACAATCTACATAGATCCGAGGCTATTAAGTTGATAATGCAAAATCTAAACACCACGAATACCATCCAGGTAGATGAGACAGAGGCTAACTTATTAGCAGTAGAATTGCAATGTTTTCCGCTTGCACTGCAACAAGCTATCGCGTACATAAGGAAATATAGACGGCGGCGAAAGTTTACTGTCAGCGATTACATAACAGCACTGCAGTGCAAAACAAGGGAAGTCCTAGATACATTGCCTCCTTGTCATGACTATACGAAAACAGTTTATGTAACATGGAATGTAACATTTGATCGGTTGAAAGATTCAAGTAACTATGAACTGGTTATGAAAGTGTTGGCCACAATGGCCTTTATGCATGCTGATGATATACCTTTAAGCACCTTCTTTGATTATGCTGATGAAGATGCCGTTTGGGAAGCATTGGAAGTTTTAGAGCAATACTGTCTGATCAAACAAGTCAACATAGATGAAACACAAAATGATCAAAGCGAAGCTCTATTTGGAATTCATCGTCTGGTAAGTCCCCTGTCCTTGGGATTTTATCAAATGAGACTTTCTCACGACACAGAGGTCTTGAATCAAAGCAAATTTCACATCCACTTCATATCTGCTGTTGCTTCCCTTTGGGGCGTATTAGTCCCCCATTCCCCTTGTAATAATGCTTAAAATACTTTATCCTTTTAATTTTGTGGAGCATCACGAAAACCACGCAGATTTTGTCTAAAGAGCAAGTCACCTTCACGTGTTAATGCAAAATCTACATACCACCAATAACACCCGACAAAATCTAACTCTCGACAATTCAGCCCTTTATAAGCAGAATGAAAAATTATTGTCTTCTGTCTCAATCAGCTTTCTGATCCCTGGAAACTAGTTACTGGTATTTTGATGAGTTCAAAAAATTGAACAGAAGCGGCATACTTTAGACGTCCATTGCAAATAAAAATGTTATGAATACATCTGAAAAATCAAGTGTATTGTAAGTAAAATTGGAAAACCGGGATCAGGAATTTCAATTTTAGGATAAGATCTCCTACTTACGGAAGAAAATCTAACTGTATTTCTAGAACTGAGATGGAAGTTAGGCCTAGAATTTTATCATAAAAATTCTAGGTTCAAAAAGTGGTACAATTGACATTGGAGCCAAAAGATGTGACGTACCATTTAGAGAACACATTAAGAGTAATTCAGAAATTTGTTCGTGGTGGCTATGGCAACTATGCACGTGATAAGCAATTTATGTACCATGCCATGCAAGTTTGGGATCATGCAAAAGGTTTTGAGTCACTTCAAAAGGAATATTGCTATCTGCCAATCAAAATTGCTGATGCTCTGCTGTATCAAGGACGGTATGCAGAGAGTATGATTTATACGACTGACGAATATGAGTATCTAGCAGAAAAGTTGGGAGACAAACATCACTCGACATTGGCGATGATTTTTAACAAAGCAAGGTATTGAATGTGATAATTTGTATCTAGCATCTGATGATTCATTGAGGTTAAGTTTCTGTAGGCCTGGAAACTAGTGATGACGTAATCTCATTACCTTAAATACGTCATTACTAAGGCTCCAGATTCAAGTTTGTAGCGAGCGTTGTCCTTGTAACAAACAGTTGACATACATCAGTTTCAAGACTTCTTGTAAGGTTCATGAATCTTAAAGCAAATTTGTTTTGTCAAAGTTATTGGAAGCTCAATGAACTAACTAGTTGAAGATCCCAAGTGCAAAACAACATTTTTCTTTTATAAGGAACCATTATGCAAGGTCAAAAGATTTGAGGAACTTGTACCTCTAGCGACAAAATCCCTAAGAGATTTTCAAGTTCATGAATTTTTTATCAATGCAAAAAAGCGAGAGTTATAGAGCCAGTTTCATTAATTGTAGTCAAATTCACGAGACTTAAAGTGTGATCCATGAGGCAGCTGCTTTATAGCAGCAATTCAAAGCAAACTCCGATTATCAACTGCTTTTGTTCTTCTGTACTATTGTCAGCGTACCAAATGTGTAAAAAGATACCAAAAATGGAGAAACTTTATGAACTGGGTCTTGAACTCGACTCATTGTAGAAAGCATTTAGTTCTATGCAATTATTCGAGTTGGACAGGTTGCATTCAACAGATTAAATCAAATTAGTTGCATGCAATAAGCCACATCAAACCATATACAATTGGTATGCAATATATTTCAAAGCAGATTGTGCAGGATTCAATATGAGGGGCGCTTGTTAAGCCTAACCTTAATATACGACATATTCGTCGGAAATTGTCATAAGTTCGGTCATGTCACCTGTTTTCCTGTTTACAATCCGTCTTTCTTATGATAAAGCCCTGGGCTCTTCACATATATAAGCACCTCGAAAATGGCTGATGGCATTAAGCGCCGTGTCTCTATACATTGTATCATTTGTCTCTGTCACTTATTACACGGGCGATTCTATAAGAGCTTGCATGCAAGAAGAGGGCGTTTATTCAATATACCAAGGGCGTAATCACCTCTTTGCTTATCAGACGACATAGTATACGACCTTACAAAGACTGATTCATTATTTCAGTATTTGCCACATTGCATTAGAACTTTTGATTGTTGCATTTGATGATTTGGACATTGCGTCGAATGGTTTTTTGAATGCTTATGTGCTGATTGTAGATCTTACCACTGCCTCGGCAAGTTGCAGGACGCTTTGGTATTTTATGAGGAAGCAATCTTAAAGCTGAAGGAAACGCTTGGAGAAATGCACTGCGATACACTTGCTAGTGAAATCGATTTGGCATTCTGTTACATCGATCTGGAAAAGCCTGAGGTAGGACGCAAAACTGCTTGATACATGGAGGACAGGAAGATTAAGAGCAACTTCAGAGACATTTTAGTGAATTAACCCAGAATTTAGCAAATAACTTTTTAACCTAGAGATAATGGTTTCATATGAATAATCATGATCATCATGATCATCACCATTATCATCATCATAACCATCACCATCATAACTATAATAATAATCATCATCATCATTACCACCATACCATCACTGGCTAAAGAAACACAATGGTCCTGGACTTTGGCTATAAATAAGCAGGTACCATGTCGAATTTTTCATTGGATAAATTAAATGAGACTAGTCGATAATTTTTAAAGTTCTACTCTCATAACATTTAATGTCTACTATACAAAACTTTAAAGTTGAATTGTAACTGTGTTTTAGGCTTCACTGAAGATATTCGAGGAAGTTTACTTCAAAAAGAAATGTTGCGAACGGGCAAATTACTCAATTGAGCAAAATACAGTTGAACTGTATCGCTACAGAGATATTTACACTGCCATGTATGGCATAGGCCATGCCTTGCAGTTGCTAAAACGGTACGATGAAGCGGAGGAGCATTATACAACCTTCTATGAACAAAGACGACAAACAGACGGCGAATGCCATCCAAGAAGATTGCATGCTGGGAATAAATTGGCCGAGGTTAAGATTGAAAAGGGTGAGTACAGTGGAGCGTACGAACTGCTACAAGATGTCTACAAGAAACAAGTGAGCGCATTGGGTGACCGCCATCCCCATTGCATGACGACCTTAAAGACAATCATCAAGTGTTTAAAATTAAAAGGAGAAATTGAGGAAGCAAGACAAGTGCTATATGATCTTCATGGCAAAATCCTTGGAGTCCTAGGACCTGAACACGTAGATACAAAAAAGGTAGAAAAGATGATAGCCGATTTTGACAAGGTGAACCCAATTGAAAGCGCCTCCTGATAGTATTTCTCTTGAAAAGTGAGAATCCCCATAAAATGATTTTCCTTAGGGCCATTATTAGAAAACACCACACAGAAAATCTCCCAATTCTAATGTCAGTTTTCAATTGGCCATGCAGTGCATAATTACATTAATCCCAAACTGTTAGCTTTCTTATTCTACTGAAAGGAATAGAAATTTCTGTATTTTCAAACCTCTACTGTGGACAGGTTAGTGGAATCTTCATGGAAAGTTGGGTGGAGGGTAGCAATGTTAACTTGTATTTTTCCCATCATATTTAACAAATCCTGAAAGTTGTAAAACGTAATGTATTAATATGGTAGTCATATTTTATTTAAAAATTAGGATGTAGGAAATCTAATTTACCTGTGTTTAGAAAAAAAGACTAGTGAACTGACTTCACTTTAAAGTAATCATATGTATGTACTTTGTACTTTGTGTTTATTCCAGTTATTTAGGTTGCTCTACATTTTATTTATCCAATCTTTGTTCTTATTAGGTCTCTTTGCTCTTTATATAATCTATTTCAGTTTGCGATTGGCTTTCTTTCTATTGCATTCCTTACTTACCTTTGTTTTGCATGGTATTCTCCTAACTCCGGCGGGAGGGACAGCATCATCCTCTTTAACACCCCTATCTTCTGTGCGAACTCTCATTTCCCCTCTTTTCAATTTTAGGTGTTATTCATTGTAGTCCTATGGTATTGTGTAGAGTACGGTTTTGTTTTAACATAATTATATATTGGTCCTTTGTGCTATGATTATAAATGCGCAAAATGTGGCTGGTATGTTATTACTAATGAAGGCTTGTTTGGAATTGTGCAATTTCTTGAATTCTCTTTATACTTAAAATTACTTGGTTGCTTGTAGCTTTTTGACGTTTGTGTGTGTGTGTGTGTGTGTGTGTGTGTGTGTGTGTGTGTGTGTGTGTGTGTGTGTGTGTGTGTGTGTGTGTGTGTGTGTGTGTGTGTGTGTGTGTGTGTGTGTGTGTGTGTGTGTGTGTGTGTGTGTGTGCGTGCGTGCGTGCGTGCGTGTATAATATACTGGAAATCACCAATCCAAGCTTTGATTTTAAGTGAGATTTAGAACTCAAAACAGACTACAAAAACAAACAAACGTAATATCTTTCTTTTGAACTGTACACTAGAGCTATAAAATATAATTTCAGAATTTTTGGAAGTAATCACGGTCGGAAATACGAAAAATAACCACCCTGACTATTTGCAACAATCATGGACAATTGTGAACTAAGGTGTGGGGCAGACTAGCAAGATTGTGATCGCATCCCAGGCGGGCACGTCTTACCTATTTTCCTTGCGGACCTTCTATTAAACCCAAAGCAACTTGGTTGACCTATGTCCTACAAGTTGGTAAGTAATGAAAATAAATCACCCCACCCAATAATTGTATTAATGGGGGCTTATTGGGGCAACAAGAAATTGTTGGAAATCTCAGTCGATAATTACGAGCCAAAGAGCAGGTCTTCTATTGAACAACAGTGATATCCTAAAATTATATGTAAATGAGACTCTATTTTTTCTAGATAAAAATCTAATTTAACTTGTTTTAACAGTTTAACTAGTTCTACCACAGGTAGGAGCGGAATGTTAAATTCATGGGCTCCAGAGTTATAAGCTGGTTGAGGTTCCTTCGTTACGTCAAAGCTAATGGCACGAGGAAAACTGAAATATTATATTTACAAGAGATATACCATACAAATATATATAAAAAACTCATTTGATTTACTATCGTTTTTAGAAGCCAGCGTTTCACTGTGGGATAAATGTTCTGTCAAGGACATAGCCCGGCCCAACAAATGTCCGGACCCTCGGTCTACGTCTGATTTGTCCGCCTCTAGTCACGGGGTCAACATACAGAATAACCGTACATTGACACCATGCACAAAAAGATATTTATCCACCATTTACACAAATGTCATACTTCTAAAGAGGACAAAATATCTAACTGGGAATACGAATCCTTTCAATTTTCTTTCTTGTTTGCTCCTCCACCTACGTGAACTGTACTAAACAAATCGATGCGCATGCGT
This sequence comes from Mastigias papua, assembly GCA_964019165.1. Taxonomy (NCBI): domain Eukaryota; kingdom Metazoa; phylum Cnidaria; class Scyphozoa; order Rhizostomeae; family Mastigiidae; genus Mastigias; species Mastigias papua. Next base: position 10,075,041 of record OZ025287.1, on the reverse strand, counting down.
GAAAATGCAACATATCAGGACCGCAGAGAGCTTGTAAGTGGCTAGGGGCAAATGAAAACTGTGGCCCCTCATGACGTCACTATGCAATTTCATTCCACCAAAGAATCATTTCATAGATTTTAGGGGCAATCTGCCCCACTTGCTCACCTCTCAGTGGGCCTGCTTAATAGAATAACTAATTTCATTGAAAGCTAAATATTACCAAATATGGTCAAATCAAAATAAAATCTAAATAAAACTTCAACAGGAAAATCTCCTAGCGTCGGTGATTAAGAAAATATAGGTATAACTAGGTCTAACCAGATCTCAAATATTGTCGTTTTACTTGGAAATTTAATTCATACGAAAACTTCATCGTCTCACGCCAAAAGAGTTAATGGCACTTCACTCTGTGTATGTCTAAGCCATTTGCCGTTTGTACCAATGCTCCACATTCCTCACACATGATTGACTGGAAAGCATTCTGAACAGTTTTAATGCTATGTGCTTGTAACATATGTCGTTGGAGAGTTTTTCTGTTTATATAACACGCATTACATATTTCACAAACGGCCCCTTTTCCACCGTATTTGTGTATGTTCTTAAGATGCCTGCTTAGCGATGCATGACTACTAAACTGTTTTGAGCACAAATAACAAATATACTTCTCCTTCGCATCGGATGATGAACTATCCTCAGGTTTACTAGAGGCGTTCAAATCATCACAACTTTTCATAGGGGCACTCAACCCACTACAATCATTGCTTTCACCATTGAGCAAGCGATCTTCAACTCCTTTTTGCTCATTCTCCCCACTCACGATTGCAACTTTGCTGTACTCTCGTTCAGGTTCCTCAGCGGCGGACAATGAGTCTTTATTGACTGTATAGCGCCTCTTTTTCGATTTCCCCGGTACATTAGCATTCTGATGGAAATTCTGCACTTTTAATAAGTTCTTTTCATGCTGTTTTAGATGTCTATTTAACACATCTTTCCTCAAAAAAGTAGCTTCACAAAAACTGCACGTATGTACTTGGGTAGACAAGCCAATTTTGTGGATATTTTTTTCATGCCTGCGTCGACTGCTATGCGTTGTAAACGACAAATCGCAGTAATTACACGCAAACGGTGTTGCCCCACTGTGGGTCCTTTCGTGATCCAAAAGATGGTATTGCTGTGTAAAAGCTGCCCCGCAGAGGGTGCACTTGAACGGTCTCTCTCCACTGTGAATCCGTTGATGGATATGAAGTGACCTCATTGTTGTGAAGACCTTACCACAAACATTGCATGTGCGCATGCTCAGTCGCTCAGCATCTCTATGTTCTATCAAAATCTCCTTTGTTGGGAATCTTTGGCCACAGGTAGAACATAAAAAACCAGCTTTGTGATGTTTTCTCTTATGGACATTTAACTTATGAATTTCATTGTAACTTCTTTGACATAAATCACATTTGAAATGCTCAACACCTGAGTTGAAAATAAACTCTAGACTGATTGGTGCTTCTATGCCTACTTACAACAGCTACTATCTAACAACACAAAGGCCTTACAATACATTATAACACACAAACAAATACAAATCATACCTTTATGGTTCTTGTAAATAAATATAAAAATGACAACTTTGTGTATCTTTTCAACACATGCAAGCAGAATATTTCCTAAACCCTCAGCAAAATGTGCCTAAAGCTATAAGGAGAATTTCTAAAACCCTTCGTAGAACATACCCAAAGCCCTTGGCAGAATATATCTCCCCCTGTCTTCCATTCCTTGTAAATTATACCTGAAACCCCACAGAAGGGCTTTTGTTCTTAATACACATTAGACATAATCAAATTACACAGCCACTGCTTAATTCTCAAACAAATCATATTCTTCCTGTGTTTCTCCCACTAAAGATTGGAACTACATGTCCAGTAAAGAAGAATGCTTTAACATAAACTATGTCATATTGGAAAGAACCTGTTCCATTGAAATTGCTGTTTCTATTGATTATAATAGCCCAAACAACAAATTCTGGGAAAATTTTGCGCTATAATTTACAAGACTTGATATGTCAAACAAACCTTTGTGCTTCTTCACATGCAGGTCAAAATATAACTTTGTCATATAAACTCTGCCACACAGATCACATTCATATTGTCTCTTGTTAACTTCACCATTCAGCTTTTCAATTGGTCCTAAGGATGACAAGCATTCTGGTTCACTGCTGCTTTCTTCAACTCCTTTAGGGGACCGGTCCTCTGCTTTTATGACAATATCCTGTATCTCCTCTGTATCTGTTAGGGAATTGAGAGTTTGTCACAACATTGAGATAACCAGATGGTATTGATGATTATGATTATAATGGTAACAATAATGATTATTATTATAGTGATAATGTTGGTACCACTATACACAACATCTTATTGAGAACAATCAACCAAGCTGTACAATGAACCAATCTGTTCAAATTAAGGCCTTCTAAATATCTCTTCCTGGCATGTTCCATTGGGACCTATCTATATTATATATATGGCTTTTGTTTACTTTACTTCTATTTAATTTTTTATTTCATTTGCTTTTATTTGAGGCTTTATTTACTCCTCAGATTTATTTGTCTATACTAGCTCTGCTACTACATTACTTTTCTCCATCATTCTTTCAGATTGCTCTTCTATAGTTATTATATTTCATTAATTATATACTTCTATTGTTTTCCTTTTACATTCCTTCTCCTCAAGTGAGATGGGCAATATGATCTTCTCCAAACCTCTTTCTGTCAACCCAATTTGCATGTATGCAGTTATGAATATAAATGTGATGTGTGGGACTGGGAGGTTTAATACTGATGAAGACGTAAATCGAAATGTTCAAAAATTTGAAACTTTTTCTTATGCCTATTTATGTTTTTCAAAAATTTCCATGTATAAGTAGCTTAGAGTGTATGTGTGTAAATATAATATTCACAGCAGAAATCGATCAAAAATTAAATCGAACCTGTAACACGTGCTCCATCATCAGTTTCTGAATGTTTGCCCCTAAAGCTCTCCTTCGTTTGTTGTGACCTTACAAGTACAGAATGGAACCCACAATGGCGTACATAATTCGCAATTTCTTTGAATCTTTTACTACAATTTGTGCAATGATACTTTCTCCCCTTGATCTCTAGCTCCATATGATGAATCTGCTCGTGTCGTTGTTTCCAGAATCCTGATGGAAGTCGTTTGTTGCAAATATCGCAGATATCTCGCCATCTTGCACAAACTTGCCTCTGCCTGTCACACCTTTGCGCTCTAAACATAGCACAGTTCACATTTATTCACGCTGAGCAGAATCTTTCGCTTCCATCGCACACATCGAAAGATATTTTTCCAACGGATGGTTCACCATCAACTGACCACTTGACCACAAGGCATTGGCAGGAGTCGAACCAAACCCCTTCTGTGGCGGAATTGCAGCCGAAAAGAGACTGCTTCAAAATGGCGCGTGGTTACGAAGTTAGATACTACTGTACTTTTTAGCAAAAATAACGTAATTTTCATTCTGAATAAGACAGAAAGTGAATTTCCATTAAATATATATATTTTGAAATCCCATTACATACAATTTATCAGTTACAGTACTAAATTGCTACATACAATAAAATGTCAGCAAAATAAAATTACGAGATACTAATATATAGTGATTTGTATCAAGGGGAATCTCTTTCTCAAGGAGGAACTTCCTCAGGAGCTAGGCTAATCGAAGAGGAGCTAGGACTACAATACCTCAAGAAGTATTTCTTGAAAAAGCAATGTAAGAATACAGTACTCTGCACATGATATTTTCTGTACCGTATCTTGTGGTCACAGATTTTGGTAAGTGCAAATGACTCTATCACTTCTTAGACTATGTTGCTGCAGTTTTCAAAAACGCATCTTTCATGAATTCTGGACTGTAGTTGTTTTCTGCCTTAAAAATTTCGATCATTAACAATAGCAAATTGCGTTGACAACTAATCAGCTTTTCACTTTTTTCACTTTCATTTAATTTTATATGTTTTAGGAGAGTTGCCATTCATCATAGCCGGTTTTCGAGGGGCCCTCCTTTACTACTATATATATGCTATATACTATATACTATATATATATATATATATATATATATATATATATATATATATATATATATATATATATATATATATATATATATATAATATATATATATATATATATATATATATATATATATATATATATATATATATATATATATACACTAAAATATAAAGCTGAAAATATTTATTATTGTTCTAATACACAATAAAAGTAAGCAAATATGTAATGCCATACATGTCAACCATATGTATTTATATATATATATATATATATATATATATATATATATATATATATATATATATATATATATATATATATATATATATATATATATATGGTTAGAATTGCTAGCTCGGTTATAAAATATCCACACCAAAGGACAATAATCAAATTGCCACTTAATCAAAGCGCGTATCAAAATCTCTACTTTAGTTGGATAGATTAAGTTAGATACTCGAGCAATGCCACGTAGCTTTTGATTAGCTTGTTTGCATAGATCTTCGGCATGCATTTTAAATCTTAATTTTAATAGAATTTACTGTAAGTAGAGTGTTAACTTCACAAATAGATTTGTCTTGAATATAGACGGCTTTCATAATTTTCATAGGGCACCAAGATTCCCTCTTATAAAAGGTTGAAGTTTCTTTATTTAGTGAAATTCTCACACATTTTTAACATTGAAATTTGACAGGCAGGTGTCCGTCCTAATACCTGCTGCTACATATAATAATAATACTTCTTTGTACTCTCATCCCCACTTAAATGCATTGCTCAATGTCACTCATCAGTTGTTCTTTGCTTATATTACTTCGTGAATAGCTCAAAGAATATGTAATGCCCGATGCTGCGTGAATAGCAAGCTCATTCCTAAAACTGATCTTTTGACTCTATGGTATTATGATCGAGCTTTATAGAACGGTGTAAAATTTAATGAGATTAATAAAACTGGTGATCCATTGACCAACTTTGAATCTAGCGAGTTATTTACTTGGAAAAGAACCAACTTTGCTTTGAGAAAATCTAGATTACATCCACAGTATTTCAACGAAATTCATGACAAGTGAATAAGCAGGAAAATGCCACATAATTCTATGGACAATGATGCTTAATTATTCATCAATGTCGACGAAATTTCAATTTTAACCCAACTCTGCATATTTTCCCATTTCACGATATTATGCCTAAAGAACAGGACATCTGACAGGTTGTCACATGCTCTGTAGCTCGGGATGGAAACAGTTGAAATGAAAAAAGAACTGAAAGATAGCACAGGGCAAGTGAAGAGCCGGAGAATGTGACCACTAGGTGGTGCAAAAAGCCAAAAATATTTGGGACAAGGAAGAGACAGGATTCACAAGGAGAAATGATGGATTTGAAAAAGAAGAGCAACCTCAATGTCATGAAATCTGAAAACAAGAGTTTAATCCCAAAATATCGACAATTAAGGGCAACAACAAAGAGATTGCAGTTCAGAATGAGCTTTGGTAGAAAAAGTCTGTCGGAAGAGAGTGACCACATAGGGTCTGTCCCAAGCGGAGAGAAAATGCAATCCAAAGATAAAGAGGATTTTGAGTGCATAAAAGTATACTCCTTTTACAAAGAGTTTAAAATTGAAAATAAGTCTGATCAGAGAAATAGGCGCTTCCCATCAATGGACGAACATTTTGATAAATTGAAAGATTGTCACTTAGGCCATCTTCATAGAAAAATAATAGGACAAATGCACCTATGTTCATATATGTACAAAGGGAAAAGGCTGTTGTATCCCTCCGATTCATGTATGAATATCCAACATTCACAAAGAAAGATTTATAGAGGTGGGGGGTACTGTTCAGGAATTGCTGTTTGTGACAAATATGGAAATCCGTTGGAAAACTATGACAATAGCGGAAGTCATATCGAGACAATCAAAATGGCTAACGAGAAAAGAAAAGAACCTCTGCAAATGACAGGACATACAGGAGGCACAAGTAGAAACAAAGAATGCGATGGTAAAGTGGAATTTAGAAACGAATTTACCTTGCCAAAAATTGTTGCAAACGAGAGAAGCATTGTGAGGATCCAAAATACGATACCGAATGAAGGAGTCGAATGCAGGAAGAAGGTCTCCAAAATAAAGGAGAACAGGTCAACATTGAAAAAGAAAGCGAAGACATTGAGGACAAAAAGAGGGAATAACATGGAAACGGAATGCAATCAAAAACTTCCAGCTGATAGTAAAGTACCCATACCACACGAATTCCTGTTTATTAAAACTATTAATAACTTCACGAAGTAATTAGGAAGTGCATATTGTTATAAATATCTATGTGGAAGAAATTTACTACTAAAAGGCAATGAATGAAAAAATTTTATAATTAGGAGAAATTCTCTACAAGACCACTTAATTGGTCAGTATTTCATTTGCATCATTGCAACCGAAATCAGAAGTTGATTATGAAACAAACAGCGCTCTTCAACTGCAATTTCTTGCAAACATCACCGTACACTTTTCATTTTGTAAATCTAGGCCTACATTTGACACAAATTTCTGATGCACTCCATTTTCAGATAGACATGAAATCTGTTGATTGATTGCTTGATTGATTGATTGACTGATTGATTGACTGATTGATTGACCGATTGGTTGATTGGTTGGCTGTACTAAAGGGGGCATACTGCTTCATTCCACCTGGTAGCGTCATACGCACTGGGCACTACATCGGCACGACAGCAAATCATATACTAAATGGCGTTTTTGATTGATACGAAAAGCAGCATGAACGGTGTTTCTTCTGAAATCCATTGTCATCTATCTCCTAATTAAGAATTCTATTTGAAAATGGTCTGCACAATCTTAGCTTTTGATATATGAAGAGAGGAGATGAAAAGAAAGCACAAGTTATCAACAGATCATTTAATTAATAATGCAATATAAATTCGTGCTGAATAGTTTTCTATCATCTTATTGCACTATAATTGATTCAACTTTTTCAAGCGCACGAGCAGATATTTGAAGGACAGTGCCCTCGAGCACAATTGGCAACACACCATCCATCCATATTAGCATTTCCTGTCCACACACCAGTTGCTTTGCAGCCAGAAGGATTCGGCGGTGGGGTTGGTGCAGCTGTATCAGGGTTTGGTGCTGCCGTATTTGGGTTTGGTGGTCCATCTGTGATAACGGGTGCATCGGTAGGTCCCGGTGTGGGTGCAGGAGGGAAGGTAGGTAGAACATCACTTTCAAGCGCGTTCTTGACGGCATTCATCAATGGATAAGGTCCTTGACCGCAAAATTCTCCATTGAAGTCATCTAGATCATAGGCCCAAAACATGGCGCCAAGGAGTCCCTTCTGTTTGATGATACCAACCTTTGTCATCAAGCTTTCTCGTGTATCAAAACCAACCCATTGGTTTCCTTTGTATCCGTATGGAGAACCAGTAGGATTATCATGTACCATAGTCAGTCCCATTTGGCAAATTTCATAATATGCCAAGAAGCCTCCCTCTCGTGTGTATTTTCCCCGTTGACCAGCCTGTCTTGAAAGTGCACCAAGGCCGTTATTTTTGGGATCTGCAAGAGTGAAAGTACGTCCATATGTACCAAGACCAAGAGCCAATTTCTTTGCAGGTGCACCAAGTTTCATCCAATAATCAACAGCAAACAGTACAGTGAGTTTGTCATCGCCGTATAGAGCTGTGTGGTGTCCAGTTTTCTTGTCCCAAACTCCATGAAGATCATAGGCCATGATGTTGATAAAATCCAAATCTTTTGAGATTTCGCTTACCTATCAAACAAGATATATTCGATACATTTCATCTTAGCGATAAAACTGCTTTATTTCATCGTATTCTACGAAAAGAATTCTCATGATAGAATTAAAATTTAGCTTGGATGCAAACCTTGATTGACAATTTGTTTGATTTCTATCAGAAATACTATTATATACTAGATAACATTAATTTAAAGCATTATAGAAATAGGTATGCAGAAGAACTTTAAAATTGATTGTATGAATGAATGATGTGCGCAAATGAACAAAAGAGGGTAAAACTAACTTAAGCATAGTAAATTATGCAGGCGATTTATGCATAATAAATTATGAAACCGATTTATGCATAATAAATTATGAAACCGATTTATGCATAATAAATTATGCGACCGATTTATGCATAATAAATTATGCGACCGATTTATGCATAATAAATTATGCGACCGATTTATGCATAATAAATTATGCAACCGATTTATGCATAATTACCTCGTATGCTTTATCAATTGTTGGTTTTCCTGCAGAGACAGCTGCAGTCAATAGCAATCGATCATTCCCAGTCGAGGCTGCCTCTTCTTCAAATGCTTGCCTTAATTCTCTGCACAATAATGTGAAACGATGTTTGTCTTCTGGTGGGGAGTTTCCACGGTTACCAGGATACTCCCAATCGAGGTCCAAACCATCAAATCCCCATTGTCTCAAGTGTGCGATTGCAGAATCGATAAATATCTTGCGTTTTGCAGCTGTTGCAACCATTTTGGAGAATTTACTGTTAATAAAGAGCAATAAGTTACTATAAAACTAACCATATTTCGTTGACATAATCGATAAAAGTAGCGGAGTAATTACTTATTTCCAGGAATTGCAAATAAATAAACCAATCCTATGACTTTAAGTGCCAATTTCAAGGGCAAAAAACACTAAATACATTATTGCACCTCCCATCTTTGATTATGGCCAGTCATTCCATTCTAGAATGTAGACTGTAAATGAACATTTTTGTATCTTAATATCTGTCACCTTTATTTCTATAATCATCTAGGTTTGATCTCTTGATTTACTGGAAGGCAAGGATGAAGCCAAGGGTCATGTGGAAGCAAATGTAAGTAATTTTAAAAATTGTTTACCTTTCATGACCATTTTCATGATTCCATCCTCCGATCGCAAGCAGAGTCTTCAATTCTGGGTTAACCTTCTTCAAGTCCTGAATTTGAGCGTACAATTTATCATCATTCCATTCATACATGGCAATTTTTCCATTGTGAAGCTTAGCAAATGAGTACATCAAATGCGTGCAAAGGAATGGGTCAACATTGTGTGGCTTATATCTACCAGCACCCGGTCTGTATTGCGCCCAATTTGTGAAGTAACACACTCTGTAATACGCAGCCGAGTAACTGGCTAGGCCGAGTAAGATGGCGGCAGTTAAGAGCGAATTCATTGTCACCAAAGATATCACCAAACGGAAGTAGACAATTCTGAATTTTTTTCAGTTTTTATAGAATATGGAGCATTGCAACAAACACTTAGTGACCACGTTGTTTGTCGGAGGGCACTCTTGAATTTTACCAGAAAAGCGACTCAGTATTTCATACTTTTGACAGGTGTCAAGATAATGTTTTATGGCTACTTGCGACGAGAGAAAAACTACAAAAATCAAAGCAAATATAAAAACGTTTAGTCAATTTCTATTATTTAAATATTAAAATTAATCTCATGAAACTATCGCAACTTCTTATAAAAACTATATGCTTAAAAGAAGATCTCCTCCACTTAAACTTCAGCGCCACTTGACATGTTTCTCCTGCCAAACAATACTTTAAACTTAAAGAAGTACTAGAAGAAAATCAATCATTTATCGGCTGAGTACTTCAGAACATAGGCCACGCTGTTTGACCAGCTTTTGAGTTTAGCGGTAGCTTTCTAAGCTTTGCCAGCAAGTCAAAAAATCAAACTTAGGTTACCGATTCATTACCAAGGAATCATGACTTCTCAATTGATTGACTGACTGATATATAAAACATTTTCTCCTTCCAAAACAAAATGAAAAGAAACTATGATCAAACTGGTTCTTAAAATATTTAACTTCTAAATTAAAAATACCTTATGGTGACATGCGAGCTAGGGCTGTTAGCTGAGAGAAAAGATGAAAACTGTTTGAAAGAAAGATACTCAAGAATGTACAAAAACATGTCAAAGATCTAAGTAGCAAAGTTAATTTGTGCTTAGTTAAAAAAAATCACGTGCTCACAAGAAGCGTGTAAAGATTTTCTATGAGCAAAAAACCGTGCATGTTTACGTGTAAGTTTGCGTGACTATGTATAGAAAAATTTAAGTGATTACATGAAAGATCGTGTCTATGAATACATGCATTCATATACTTATTTGCACAAGTGTAACTATCACACAGTGTGCACATTGAAACACAGAGATACTAAAACATACTCAGTGTGCAGAAAAAGTCACGGCTGCACGGCTCTGAGAAGGGGGAAGGTTTTCCTTTTTATGTCGTATTCGAGGAAGGTTTAGTAATATGTATCAACAATCCAGTTTCATTAACGTTTTCAGTTAATGTGACATCGACTGTGAAAGGCATAGCCCTTCTACAGTGAAAGTTTCTGAGACATACACAAGCAGAGTTCAAGAACTTTGATTAGCTTTGATTGTCTTAAAAGAGGAAGGTTTATGATGAAGATTTGACGTCCGGAGGATGGTTGGACGTTTTTCTGGACTCTGAGCATACTGTTACACTCTACAAACAATTAGACAGATAAGAATAGATTCCCTTTGAAAAACTAAGGAAAAAATTAGAAGAGAGTGGAACATCCCATCACTAGAGAGTAGAACCATGATGATCTGGTTTCATGAGAATGATAAAGCATGAACTGATAAGAAGTTAAGAAGACACTGAGGGGGACTTCATGTCATAGCTAGTGAGAGGGCACTGGTGTTCCAAAAAGCAGTATACGCCTGGAAAATTAGCTGAGCAATTTCTTATAAATATGGGTCAAATTGTGACAGTAAAATGTTTCAACTATTGAATGGAACAAACTTTGGAAACAAATCCCTTTTTCACGACTTGTGCAGCTGCAGTATTTTGCTTCACTTTCGATTGTTTAATTTTTGCAATATATTCAAGGAATTCATAAAAGTCAACAGTTCCATTATCATCTTGATCAAGCTCCTTCATTATCGATTGTTTTTCCTCTGAAATAAAATCAAATTTAAATCAATCAGTGGCTGCTATTACTAATAAATTTAATGAAAACTGACAAACCTGATAATGGATAAAGACAGAATGAAATCAAAATGAAAAGAACGTTTAAAATATACTTTATCCGAATCTTAGAGAGAAGATTAATGGAAATCAGATGGAATAGATAATCAAATTAACATCGGATTGAATGAATTAATACCGGCTTGGGTGAATAAATACAGAGAATGAATGAATGAATGAATAAATGAATGACTGAATGAATGAACGAACGAATGAATGAATACAAAAATGAGTCAGCGAAAATAAGAATTAACTCAAGCAGAAACTAATGAGGGCAAAACTCAACCTTGTGAGCAGTTCATATTAGCAACTCTGAGAGCAAGCTCAAGCTCATTCATATCTAGTTCATGATTCCCATCGGTGTCATATTTATCGAAAGCCTACAAAATGAATGTTACAGTAAATGAATGGTACAGTAAATGAATGTTGCAACAGATGAATGTTACAACAAATGAATGTTACAACAAACGAATGTTACAACAAATGAATGTTACAACAAATGAATGTTAAAAACAAACGAATGCTGCAACAGATGAATGTTACAACAAACGAATGTTACAACAAATGAATGTTACAACAAACGAATGTTACAACAAATGAATGTTACAACAAAGGAATGTTACAACAAATGAATGTTACAACAAAGGAATGTTACAACAAATGAATGTTACAACAAACGAATGTTACAACAAATGAATGTTACAACAAATGAATGTTACAACAAATGAATGTTACAACAAACGAATGTTACAACAAATGAATGCTACAACAAATGAATGTTACAACAAATGAATGTTACAACAAACGAATGTTGCAACAAATGAATGATACAACAAACGAATGTTACAACAAATGAATGTTACAACAAATGAATGTTACAACAAATGAATGTTACAACAAACGAATGTTACAACAAATGAATGCTACAACAAATGAATGTTACAACAAATGGCAGACAGTAGAAGGTTAGGCTGTCTCACAGCATTCCTTGTGTAGAAGAAGATTACAAAATGTTGAAACGAAATAGCTCTGTAAAATATTCATAGCTAAAGCATATGATAGTATAGTGTTGCTAGAAACAAAGTAAAAGCATTTGATCTCAGAGTTGCAGTTTTGTGAGGGGGGATTGACAAAATGAAATTCGCTTCTTGTGAACATGGGAATTACGTAATGAAAATGCCATTTTAAGGAGCAGAGTATGTATATTATAATCTTAGAAATGTCCTTCTTCAAATCACAATACTTCAATTTGGTAAAGTTAAATCATTTAAAGCAAATACTTGCTTAATACTGCAAAAGGCATTATGTTTTAATATCAAGTAGCTATACTCTGGCTATCATGAAATATACAATATTACAATATATAATATTACATTAATGAAATATTACATTGGAGGATTAGAAATCACATGATGGAATATGATAATCATATATGGACATTGGACTTGCATGGAATCGATAGATTTGATATGGGTCTTCAATCGAGGCTGACTATTGACATGATTTATCAAACGAGACTCTATATTTTGCATACCTCCTTATAGGAAATTATACTCATCTCAAGGGCCTCTTGTTTGATACCACTGAAAGCAACTTTCACAATATCATATGCTCTTTTCATGTCCAAGACAAACTCTTCTGTTGGGTTTTGATTAGATCCTATGCCCCGCAGAGGCTTATCTCTGATACCTTTAACAGGGTACACTGCACAGTCATTGGTCGTTGAGTAGTGCGAAAATCCGATGACAAGGGCATTCACTTCCTGACCAACTGGATGTTCCCACGGTGTTTTGTGAATACGACAGACACCTAAAATCGGAAACATTACTTGAAACCCAGTCCAAATGGGAGCATATGGCGAAACAAACGTGGAAAACAGGTGAGCAATGAAGAATGTTGGATGAAAAGAAATGACAAAAAGGAGGAGGAAACAAGGGGGAAAAGATAAGAACGATGAGAATGTGAAGCATTGGGAGGGGGTGGGGCTGGGACAAAAAAGGCAGTACGAAGGAAAGACGGAAAGAGGAACTGCGTTTAAAAATAAATAAATGGAGAAAAGAGATGAAGAGAAATGGAAATTAAGCAATATTAGAAAAGAAGGGATAAGAGGGAAAGAAACAAAACAGAAGAAAACATTAGAAATTTCCTGTGAATCCTTCATTATGCTTACAATATAATAACATTAGATATTTCCTGTGAATCCTACATTACATACCTATGATACCACATGATACCCTATGATATTACTAACCTGCGAATGAATTCGCATCAGCTGCAACTTTTCCATCAATTGTGTATGTTATTGCAATTCCCTTTCCTTTGTGATGCCCAACCATATGTACGTTAGAACCATGACATATTGATACATTTTTGTCCAATGGTATATCAGCATTCGCATACTTATAGGACGTCATAACACCTTCAATCTCTGCACCAGCCGTCGAAAGGATAGATAATTTTGATTTTTCCTGTTCATTCTCGTTACCTATCACGACATTCCAGTCTCCTAGCAACGATAGACAAATGGATATATGCACACTAACGAACGAAAGTTCAAATTGACGCCCTATAAGGCTATATATTCAAAAATGCAAAATATGGCTTTGATTTCAAAAGGGATTGGAGGGTATCAAATTAACAAAAGGGCGTTATAGGGCGTCAACTGTAAGGCGGTAGATAAAAGAAGTAACTGTAATTGAAATGAATGTTTTTCAACGTGGTTTGAATTTCTCTACGTCAAAATAAAATAAAATCATAAAAATCAAATCAAGAATGGTATATTGTCAAAATAACATTTATATCATTATGATTACAAAATAACATTTATAGATGACAAAAATTAACATAAGGTAGCAAATGAATTGGCTTTTGCATGATTGGAATAAAGTAATACTGCGATACTATAAGAGTCAATCAAAATCAATCAATCAATCAATCAATCAATCAATCAATCAATCAATCATCTAATCAGATCATTCATTCAATCAATAACTCATTTCACTAACTAATCTATTTACCTTGTAAATCAACAACTCTTCTGTGATTGCTAAGTTCTTCCAATATTCTCAAAAGCGATTCCAGGCAGTCTCCATATTTGTTTTCAAAGCTCTTTACAGCTGACGGATCAGGGCGATCAAGATTGGCAAGTGGCCTAAAGTCTATCCATGTGATGTCAGAGATTTCATTTGCTATTGTAATTGGAAGGTGAGATTCCTGTCAAGTGAACACAGATGTAAATTCTGGAGTATGAAATTTGAAACACGGAAACATGTGATAACCATAATAATCATTTTGTGATCACATGCAAAATTAAAATTGAACTTTGACTCCACTAAAGTTCAAAGTTGAAATGTTTATTCCTTAACAGATAAGACGTCTTGTTTGCAACGTACCTTATATGAGCTTGACACAAGTTTTTCCGTGGGGTTCTTCTTTGGGCATGTTTCAGGCAAAATCAAAGGGATCACAGGCTTGGATATGTCATGCGCCATTCGGACTTCTTTCGTGCATAAAACTGAGGTTAGGTAATTCTCAGAAATAGCAGCAACAACACAACCTGAAATAAAGAACCGATCGTTCAGACAGAAGTAAAACTTGTGTTGGTAGGGATGTCCCTACAGAGGGCATTATCATCATCACCCTTATAAGGGCATAGCTAACAGAACCAAATGAACTGCTGGGAAGTCCCCAGGATTTCTTAATTATCATAACAATAAATATCAAAATTTTCAGAAAAATGAATCAAATGAAATCAAAATGAAACTTTTCATTTAAAAGACTGTAAATTGCCTGATTTTCTGACAGCCTTTGTTATATCTTCACTCCAGTTTACACCCACATCCATACGTCGATCACGCCAGACCGAGTAACCATTCTGCTCTAAAAACGATTGCAACAAATCCACCCATCTTGCATCCCAACTTCGATAGCTAATCATGACATCATACTGACTCGAATCCATTAACTCAGCCTCCTCTTCATAACTTTTGATTCCTTTCAAGGATAGAAATAATAATTAAAATTTCTGATAAGTGACATTATATTGCAACGATAGGTGGATGTGTACACAGCAAGAGTACACCTACTGGACCTTTGAATATTTCTTCAAGCCCTACATTAAACATTACTCCAAACTTTACTTTTAACATTTCTCTAAACATTTCTCACATACTTTTTGAGCATTTCTTCAAACACTCTTTCAAACATTTCTTCAAACATTCCTCAAACACTCCTTCAGATACTTCTTCAAACAATCCTTAAAATATTTGGTCAAACATCCCTTCAGATATTTCTTTAAGCATTTCCTCGAAAACTTCTTCAGACATCTCTTCAAATACTCCTTTACATATTTTCCAAACATTTCTTGAAACATTCCGTCAAGCATTTCTGCAAATACTCCTTCAAGCACAATTTAGGCACAAGACAGCTGGCACCTATGCTTACTTGAATCAAACTAAAGGTCTATGCAAATACTAAACAAGCAACATACATTCATTCTTGCGCAGCATTATGGTTTCACTGGTTAAATCCAAAGAACAAATGTTTACAACCAAACAGGGTGCAACGAGAATCAAATAAATAAAGTAAAGTGTCAAAATTTAAAAAAAAACAAACCATTTAAAGATCTGTCAACATCCATGATCATAATTGAATAATCAACTTTCTTGCATTTGTCAAAATCAAATTTGAAGTCGTACTTTGTGGCTCCTACAGATTTCCCCATTGTTACCTGGGCTTTCTTTCCGATGTAAACTCCCGACTTCGGAATGTATTTCCCCATGGATCGTTTGCGCTCAATGACCAATTTATCAAATGCTTCCTTTGGAAACTTTGCTATCATGTCACCTGTGGATACTAAGATTTAAGAACAAAAATCAACAACGGGAAAATAACTTGGCAGCAAAAATATATATATAAATATATATATATATATATATATATATATATTTATATATTCATTGTAACTTGCCTGATGAGTGTGATCATGCTATGATCATACGAAACAAATTTGTAGCAACAAACAATGAGTTTCTTTGTTTCAAAGTCTTGATACAATTATTGATATATTTATTTATTTATTTATTTTGCTATATATGCATGATTAATGATAAATAAGGAAAGATATGCAATAAATGAAGAGAGAAATAGACGGCTATATGGGTAAATCTAAGATCAATATATGATGATGCATGAAAGGAAAATGAAAGCATTACTGGTAAAAATAAAAATAAATACTTTTGAGCAGTGCTTCATAATCACCAACATCCATGCTTCTCCAAAATTCTTCTATAATGTCTAACAACCAATCTTCAGCCTTTTCATTTTCAGCTTTCTTAGCAAAGGAAGACACAGAAAAACTACACTAACTGGAAGAGGACATCATGAACAACAAATTACATTAGCATTGAGATTTAATAACGTTTAACCTCGCAAGTACGTTCTTCTATAGAAACATTATTTTCAATGCATGACGAACTGTCAAGCGGCACATTGGTTGATGGAAAATTTTTTTGCGGGGTCGGAGACTCAAAAGCAAACCGACAAATCAAGCTGCTTACCTTTCCTTTAGAAACCTTAAGGGTACTTCCAGCATACTGTTTGGCACCAAATGCATTCCTTGGAGTTGTTGATTTCGATTGATATGAGAAGCCGTACAAGTAATTACCATCAGGCTTCAACAGAATTTGAGCTACAACAAACAATAAAGTTTTACAAGAAGCAGAAATTAGTAAAATATAGCATGAT
Organism: Mastigias papua; assembly: GCA_964019165.1. Lineage (NCBI taxonomy): Eukaryota > Metazoa > Cnidaria > Scyphozoa > Rhizostomeae > Mastigiidae > Mastigias > Mastigias papua. The sequence continues at coordinate 10,058,203 of OZ025287.1, read as the reverse complement.
TGAATACAAAACACAAGGTAACAGCACTATAACGCTACACACATTGAGCTAATCAACCAATGAAATCAACTCTATTTCACCAATCAACCAATCAGATTGAACCAGGTATAGCAGTCTACCTATCATGTCAAAGGTAACAAGGCTCAATGTAATAATGTAAAGTGCGTTTAAATGCAGGATAGAATAATGACGTTTTCATTAAACGTCACAATATTAAGTAAGAATGATAATTACAATAAAGGATATCCCTAAAACACAATGTGCCTGAAAGGTAAATATAAACAGAAAATGGGAGCAAAATGCATAAAACACAAGTCAATAAGTGAAAGGAAAGTTTAAATGATTACCGGCATAAGTTAATAAGATGTCTTTTTGGCCAGGACAAGGTGCATTGAAAACAAGTCTACTATTAGCAATGACGGCAGGAAGTGTATATCCACCGAAGATAATATTGGCAGTCTTTTTGCCAAGTTGAACGATTCCAGTTGGAGTTTGCTGTCCGTCCATTACGTAGAAACCGCTGATACCAGTTTCCGCTTTAGTCACTAATATTGTATACTACAAAAAAATCGCCAATCACAATAATAATAAGAATGTTAATAGCAATATTATGGTTATTTCAGTGATGTAATCTGATTGGACAAAAATTGATACCTACTCACTGCTTGAAATGCAACTTTCATTCGTAACTTAAAAAACAAACCAGTAAGAAGCCAGCTGGTCACTTATTCACTTGCAAGGAGCATCATATGAAAAAACAAATGATTGGATGATAAATTCATCACACAAGAAACATAATTTCTATGAATTATTTCAATATTACTCTATCCACGGATCCACAAATCAATAAAGCAGTCGATCGATGATTAATCAATGCCATGTAATCGAGCAATCATTTGTTAAATCATCGAATCATCAAAATCATTACCTCTTTATTAGCTCTTTTACTCCAATATTTTCCATACAATTTGTCCATGTCAGCATTCATCCTTAGACTGTAAGATCCGGCATCATTGCTCATTGATAGCGTAAATGTTTCTGGGTCGATTTCACCTGTTAAACCCTGTACAATATAATCTGTACCCATTTGAAGTTTGGTTGACGAGGGTTCAAGGTAAAGATACATCATTAGAGGACGTTTGATCATCTGTGAAAATAAATATCAGCATCATTGAATGATCGTGCTTGACTGTTGAAGATTACAGACTATGATATTTTCAACAGATCACAATGCCAGTTATGATTTGTTGTAAATGGATGGTACGTGATGCAAACTGATGCAGGTGGATGAGGAGTGATGGCATGAAAAGATGCAGGCTGTTTTCTTAAAAGTTCCTTTAACTTCTAACGCTGGAAGGAGGAATTGTATCATGTGTTGTATGCACAGGAAATTCCTTATCACAAGTTAAACAACGCGGAGTATATATTTGCTAAGCAAAGCTGAAATGAATAACACCACACTCTAATAAATTTCACTGATATGTCAAACAAGGGAAAAGAAAAACCATTGAATACGAAGAAAATGAGAAAACCTGAATTGTTTCATCTTCAAAATCAGAATATTTTGCTATCTTCTCAGGAGGATTTGAACCAACAACTTCGACTCCAAACAGGCCTACCAATGCGAACCTTGGTGGCTCAATTTTCTTGCGGATTCCTAGCAAGTGGAGTCAAACATCAATGAATCAACCGAATCAATCATCAAATAAAACAATTAAATAGAACCAAATGATGGATTCAGCAGATATGGAATCAATACACCTGTGGGATAGAGAAAACGCTAAATGATTGTGTGATTCAACAAACCAACTAATCACTGTAATTAATCATTTCAATGATAGACCAGTGGTTTAGTAAGCGATTGAAACGATCGATCAATTTGAATAAGAATCAAGTTAAGAAGAAGATTTCAAACAAAAAAAGGATGGAAAAAATATTACCTTTAATAAGTCCACGAAAATTTTGATGATTTGGATCTAAAGTTGTGTCGGGCGTTTGATTTAGTCTAGCTAAGGCGTTCATAAGTTTTAATCTAAGGTCTTGGTCGCTCCAGTTATCAGGGCCAAATATACTAAACCAACTGTCCAAACCGATATTGAATATTGGCACCTCTTGCTCTGCCGCCTCTTCGATGGCATCTATCAAATCTGATAAATTGAAAAAAACGAACACATAATTGTAGCAAGGTTTTAGTAACAAGGAGTCATTCTTCTACAGATGATCTAAATAGAAATGAGCTACATAAAAACTGATGATAAACCATGAAAATGAAACATATAACGAGAAATCAAAATATTTGTTAGCAAACTCAAAATTATGACATCGACCATTCCGATAAATTAGCCCGGTTTCCGTTTTTCTTATCTCTTTCTCTTGTCTCTACTAAACATTTGGCAGAAAGAACAACCATTAATAAAATCTGACAAAAATTCATTGTCAATACAAACCTCTATCAGTTTGGGTGAATTTTGATAACAATAGAACAATTGTTCTTGATTTCCTCCAATCAGATGACTTAATTGATACCGGGGCTATCTCCTGCACATCTTCCAATTCTTTTTTCAGCCTCTCTGCCTTCTCTTCTTCGTGTTTTGTGCAAAATATGACAACAGGAAACTCGTCACTTTGAAGAGGGGAGTATGAACCAGGGGTGAATGGAATTCCTTGTAATCTACAAAAAAGGGATAATTTATTTCACAAATCATTCTACCAAACAAAATCAGTCAAATATTAGCACATCAATCAATCAATCAATCAATCAATTAATCAATCGATCAGTCGATCAATCGATCAATCAATCAATGGGTAAAACATTCGACTGATTTTAGCTCATAAGAACAAAGATTATAACACTATTTTAGTGATCATCAGAGTTAATGATTTATTTTACAATTTAATCATAAAATTCCTTAGTATAAATAAGACACCTTTCTGCGATCGAGTTGTGAATATCTTCCAGGAGATCATCATCGTCATATGAAACAGGTTTAATGATGTGAATTGGATCACGTGTCAATGCTATTGATTCAGGTACCCCTGTGAGGCCGAATTCACAACCATAACTAAGACATTGAAATGCAGATGCTCCATCGCAATCCTTTGTAAACTTGCCTTTGAAATAAAAGACAAGAGATTGAAACTACAGCTACAACGTAAAGCAATTCTCGCAACTGAAGTGACTTTATGACCCTGTAAATTTGAAAATTTTAAAACTGTGATAATTTGCAAACCTTGCTGATAAAATTCTTTTTAATACATAATATACTTATCATAAAACAAAAATGATGCCAGGAGAGTACAAAAAGGAGAAAAAGAGAAATAATTAACAAAGACATCTTGAACTGAGCAAAGAGCTTATACTACGTCAACCGTCAGAATTTATATCAATATATGATAAAATATGACACGACATGATATATGATATATGATATATGATATATGATATATGATATATGATATATGAAATATGATATATGATATATGATATATGATATATGATATGATATGATATGATATATGATATGATATGATATGATATGATATGATATGATATGATATGATATGATATGATATGATATGATATGACATGATATGATATGACATGATATGATATGATAAGATAAATGATAAATGATAAATGATAAATGATAAATGATAAATGATAAATGATAAATGATAAATGATAAATGATAAATGATAAATGATAAATGATATATGATATATGATATATGATATATGATATATGATATATGATATATGATATGATATGATATGATATGATATGATATGATATGATATGATATGATATGATATGATATGATATGATATGATATGATATGATATAATATGATATGATATGATATGATATTATATTATATTATATTTTGTCATATTATACAATATTAAGTTGAACTACAATATAAGCAATAGTGGTCACAATAAATCTCTAAATAATCGAAAGAAACTGTAGAACCAGATTTAATGCATATTTCTAGACATTAACATAAATAAATAACGAGTGAGATCTACCGATAAGTGTTCTGGTCATATTTCGATTAGCACAAGAATTCAACTGCAAAGTCGAAGATGACAAGTCGAAAAATCCCACAGTAGTTGAACCAAATTCATGTGGAAATTGAGCAATTATCTCGTTTCCTCCGCGATGAACAATGGCGAATGTCTCGTTGTAATCCGGCGTACTGTACCAATACGCGTTGTAGTAACTAATAAAGAAATAGGAAAAGAGCCAATGTTAGTTCAGTGTAGGAAAAGAATATGAGCTAAAATCAATGGTATAAGATTGCTGAAGTTTTAAGTGTGTCTCCTCTGGTAGAAAGGGAATGTCACGCACAAATGACGGGAAGTGCATTGAGAAGCTAAACATGCCAACGGAGTATGGGCGTATGCCCCCACAAGAGGGAACATCTTTAATAACATCCTATATTATTCAGTTACGTTGGCTATTGCTTATATATTCATTGTCAAACGCCGCAGGCCATCGCATAAAATCCTAAACAAATAAAAAGCAAATGATTTAACAGTTTTAATCAGAATGATTCTTCGTTATTATTGTAAATTATTGAAAGATAAGATTCTTCAAATCAAAAAGCAAGGCACAGTTGTCAAAAACATTCCTCTATTGCATATGATCGCATCTTCAAAAAGAATTCAAGCAATGAAATCTATACATCCCAAACTGATCAATAGAACTGAAGAGATCTGCTTATTAAATGGTTCAAACTTCTAAAAAAGTTTGAAATACTGCCAAAATATTACACCGGCATATGGTCAAATTGTCAGAAGATATGTCACTAAAAATGAAGAATAACCTCGTTCGTAAATCAAGTCTTTCTACTTAAACAAAAACAAAAACGACGAATGGAAAAGAACTTTACCCTGAAAGACACTGTCTTTCCAGTGTGGCACTGAATGGTCCTAAACACTTATCATATTTAAGTGCCATATGTTTAGTCTCTGTGCCACAATCAGTCTCTTCAACATACTCGCCTTCTAATCGATATCCTGTTTAAAATAACATCAGAGTAAGATTTCACAAGAAATTATTTGAGAAATACACTCCCGAGTCAGTAGTTTAAAACAAAATAATTTACTCTTGAGATCAAACAAATAGCCGTGGCAATTGCTTCATATTTATGGTTTATTATTTCCAAAGATCTGCAAAGGTCAGGTAAATTTCGCTGTTTTTAATTCTTGAAGTCAAAATTAAAAGAAAATTGAAGCTTCATCTCTCGAGAAATTTCATAGCAGCTTGACATAACAAGGATTCTACTTTCACAAGAAAACAGCTCCAATAACAGGTACGAACGCTACGAAAGAGAATTGTTTTTACGAAAGCACTCTTTCTCTCCAGCGAATATTCCTGCAGCAAGCATTCACAACTTTCGCATACATTCTACTTATTCGACAAAAGGCATTAGATACTATGAAGAATAGCAATTAGAATCTTAAATTTCAAAAAAGTACTTAATTAATCAAATGTCTTTTGGATGAATTACAAACAGCCTAGAATATCAATGTAATTTGTTAATACATTGTTCAATTAATTCTTACAATATCCTTTTACAACAATATTTCAATAATTTCTATAATGTCCTATTTACAGATATTTAAAAATAAAGCACTAGTAAATCATAAAAAATTAAGAATTAACAAAAATCGAACCTTGATTTGTGATAATCGCTACAATTTCTGCAAGGAAAAAATAATCTTTTTCTTCCCATGATTCTAAATTTTGCTTATATTCTCCTCCGTATGATAAACGGAGCTTCAAGATATTCTTCTGTACATCTCCTTCCACTTTAAAGTTGTCAACAGTTCTGCCTGTAATCTATAAATAGAAAATTGAGAAGGTTCTTTGTCATCAGTGGCTTCAGGAGGTTCTTTAGAATTATAGAGTTTCATTAGTAAACAGGAAATTAAGGAGGTTCTTTAGTATCAAGGAGGCTCGTTAGCATTAAGGAAGCTCATTAGCAGACGTGACCTATAATAGTAATAATACTAATAATTTAAGTTTGGCGTAGCCTATAGCTCGAGGCTGATTAATGCCAACCATTTACAATAGCATTAATAACAAAAAAACAAACCAGAAAAGTACATACAGTGTCTAACTAAATATATGCGAAATTTATAGCAAAATTCTAATATAATCTACCGTTGAATTCAGAAGGTTCACTAGCATCAGGGTCTTTAAGGAGGCTCGTGAGCATCAAGGAGGCTCGTGAGCATCAAGGAGGCTCATTAGGATCATCAGTGACTTAAGAGGTGTGATGAGCATCAGTATCTGAAGGAGGTTCGTTAGCATCAAGGAGGCTCGTTGGCATCAAGGAGGTTAATTATTTTCATTGGTCTCAGAAATGGGTCACGTGATAAAATGTTGTAGGTAATCTGATGTGTGGATGTGTGTTGAAGTCAAGTCTAACAACAAGAATACCATTAAAATAAATGATAAATGGTATTGATAAATGAAAGTTACCTTTGTCCCCTGTTGTTTCAGTAACAATGTAAAATCTCTGCTTGTAGAATATGCCGTTACGTTGCTTGTAACGACAGCCTGGCACAACCAAGTTCCAGTCAGATCGTAGTCATGTGAATCGTCTGAGTTGATACGGATTACCGCTGGAATTATGATAACCAAAACAGAAAATAGCAAATGCAATTTTATACATGAAGAGTGTATTAATTCAAAATGAGTTTAAGACAAAAAACCTTAAATCTATTAATAAAATTAGATGATGTAGTGACTGAAAATATTCAACATAGTTACAAGGTAATTTAGGATACGATCTCTCCTTGTCTCTATGCATGTATATAATATAGAAAATTGTGGGAAAGTATGATAAATTATGACAAACTTTGGTAAACTACTTAATTTTGGATGGAATGTAACATTCATCTTAAAGTGATACAAAAAGAAGTTCTGAAAGTATTGGAAAATGTCTGAAAGGGAAAATTCAAGTTTGAATAAAAAACAGAGCAAGTCGAGATGATACATACACACGAGGTCAGACATCGTTTGTCTTCGTCCATTTTCAGCTGCTTCACCAAACAAGTCGAAATGAAAAAATACAACATTTGAAAGAGAGTACGCAACTCTGTCCGGGATATGATCAATCTCTTCTTCCGGACAGCCCGGTCTACAATGTAATTAGACTTTATCACGATCACTTGACCATTCCTATATTGTATGCATAATGATCACTCAAATCATTTCAAATCATTTCAATCTTCGCATTTTTACTTTTACTAGCATTTTCATTCACATACAAATCATTTTATGAATATTAATGGGAAATACTCAAAATTACTAGAGCATAAAACATTAGCTTCCGTATTCACCCTCTCCATATTTTTATGCCTAAACAACGATGAGTAGCTGGCATTACAAAATCCTTCATAAATTAACGAATTTTCAGATCTATTAATTATCCATTTTCAACAAAACAAAACAGGGTTCAAAAAGATGAATTTTTGCTTCAGTCAATCATTCAAAAAGCTAAGTCAACTAATTCACAACACCGTTAGACACTTACCTAACCAAGGCGACAATGATCGTCTCCCCCATATTATACCTTTCCGCAGCCCGAGTTAGATGACGGATAATGTTCTCATCCATATTTACACTATCACTATAAATAAGTATGAATGTTCTAGAATTGTGCAAGTCATCCTGATTTGTAGTGACTTTCAGGCCACGTTTGGTCAACGCACTTCCTACCATTTGAGCAAATTCAAGATCATCTCTACTCGCACCAATTGCAACATGGTTTTCATTTGGTGCAATCGCTTTCCCTGCAAAAATACACTTCTTCATCTCGGATGCTTTCTTCTTCAATTTGTCAATTGCTGCTTCTGATATCAAGGTTCTTGAAATAATTTTCTTCCATTTTGGATTGTCCTCTGCAGAAAGAAATTATAAAAATATTATACGCTACTAAATTTACTTACATCGCAGGCAAGTAAAATTTTATTATCGTACATGTACAGAAGATGGAGGCCATTTGACGGGGTAGACTGCTGAAATGTGATTATGAGTTATTACTACAAAATATATTAAGACATATTTAAATACAAAACTATTGTTTCACTTGGGTACAATGATTAGTACAACAAACAATTATTAAAATTGGTTTGCTACGACCAATTCCTGAAGCAAACTAGTATCGTTTTGCTGCTTCTGCTTAAAAAAGAGTGCAGTTGATTTCAAAGCAAGCTAAAAAAACTACATCAGAATTACAAAGATACTAAAGTGACAAAAAATCAGGTACTTTTATCATATGTTACATTTGGTGGAACTTTTCGTCTCGGCGTCTCATCTTTGCGTTTAACTTGAAGAGATTCTTGTTGACAAGTATTGATGTGTTGCATTGCATCCTTCAAGGCTGATTGCAGTGCATCTTGAAGAATATCTAAAAATAAATTATACTCTGCAATAAAAAACAATTTGAAATAAAAAGAACTGTCATTACAAAATTGGAATAAACAATAATGTTTATTACAAAAACAAACAATACTCGCCAAAAGCTATCCTTGGGACACTTATACAAAACGATCTAAAACCATATTCCTTTTAACTTCATGTTGTGCTTTAGGAGCACTCCCATTCTCTCCCCAAGAACAATTTTGTTTGCATTGTTATGCAAGAGAAAGTTTTCCATAATCACATGTAAAATGCCCAAAAATATCATTTCATAGGGGGGAAGGGGGATGAACGTTGGTGCATAACAAAAAGTGCAGAGCCATACGACTTTTGGTGACTGTTGTATATTCCAAACATAAAGTGATTATCATTCAGTGTACACTTTATCCTCAAAACTAATGAAAACATTTGTAGCTACGAGAAATTTCTAAGCTGACCTATTTAGAAATTGATGGAAAGACAAACCTCCCGTCAGTTGGGTGCTATAACGAAAAGAGTTGGCAAATGTTTACCATAAAAAGTCGACGATTAAAGCAAACGAAATTCGCCATACTTCCAGTTTGTTGGTTATTCTTTTTCGTAGCATTTTCAAAAACAATTTCCTTTTCAGTAACCCATAGTGTGTACTCCTTTGGGTAGCCTGTTGGATTGACACGTGCCAAGGCCGTAGATGTACCAAGGACAGTCCCTTCATAACAGCCACCATCAAGCCATTTTACTTTGAGCTTGCTATTCATTTTTACCTACAAAATCGAACAGTTGAAAACGACATAAACATACAGGTGAGCTTTAATTTAAAGCTACTTGCGAATTGGCAAAAAACTTCCCATAACCTATGTAATTATTTTTCTTTTTGGGTGACCGTATCGGTATATTTTTTTGTATGTTTGTGCATCCCTGTTTGCACTTTTGCGTGTGCTTGCGTGTGTTCGTGTAAGATCGTTTACTCTTATGCGTGTGTCTGCTCGTGTGTTTGAGAACCCCACCTCTGTAGGACGCCAGAGTCACCCTCTGTATATCTGACTGTGAAAATGTGAAAACTAACTTCTAGTGGGTCATGACTATTCTTTATCTGGTTACAAAAATAAAGATCAAATACCTCAGAAATATTTGAAATATCAGAACCAGTTCTTGCGTCTGTGCACTGACCAATCTCTACGTACTCATCAAAGACTTTGGACCAGCCATTGTAGGTGACCTGAAACAAAGACAGAAATACAACGAGATAAGAGCTGCCTATTGATTTTCAATGAGATTCACAATGGTATTAAACAGTGGCAGTAAAATATCTACTTACAAATATAACAGGAGTTGGGCCCGTCTTGATAACATTTGCTTTAACGACTGAACCATTCATTAATTTAACACTTATCTGACTGCCAACTTCAATTGATCCTGCTCAAAAAAGAACAAAGTGAGAGGAATAAAAAATTTGTTTGGTTTGAGGCATACGATGATAGAAAGCAATAAAATATAAGAAAAACAAACAATATCTTTGCCCAAATCCGAGCACCGTATAATTCACCGTTTAAAGTTCTAGTTTCACCGTTTTCAGTTGCAGCCACGTTATTCTTATGAACCATTATGATTACGAAATATTGAAAATAAAGAAAATCAAGATGTCTCTATTTGCCGTCGGTTCAATAATCAAAAAATCTACTATGAGCCAATGGGGACACTACTAGGCAAGGGATGACAATCTACACCCGTAGTCGTTAACAAAGAACTGGCCAGAAGTTCAAAACAGATAAAAGATCTGGCTCTGACCATTGGACCATTTGATTCATTGCTACAGCCTTACTATATACGAAAATCATGTGTCAATATGATTATACGAAAATCATGTGTCAATATGATTATATGTCAATAAATCTAAATACTTTTACTGTTGTTATTTGAAATTGCTTCCCCATCTAATTCATAATCTCCAACTAAATCATTTGCAGTTATCCAAATTCTGTATTCTTTTGGATACGCATCGGGCCGAACACAAGCAACTGCAGTCTCTTTGGCAAGGACTGTGCCAACGTATGATGAACCATCAAGCCACGTCACCTTTAATTTATCTCCATTGTTCACCTAAAAGAATGACACAAACAACAAATCATAGGGCACTGACATCTCCATCAGTTCAACCATGTGTATATATTAAAAATATGGATGGAAACCATAAATGCATTTAAATTATATACCTATCTTCTTTATATATTTAAAAAGTTATAAATATCTGTATGATATTTCATTGGGAATCATTAAACAAACAATTCCATAATTTACTTTGGTATCAACAGTAATTTGCTCTCCACTGTCAGCATTTCTGCAATTTTCTGGTATAACATATTCATCATAAATGCTTGACCATCCATCATATGTAACCTGAGGAACAAGTCATCTTCAATTTATTTCATATCAATGAAATTTATCTATCTTAGCACATAATCTATGAACTTCACATTTTAGGTTTCCCACTGACCATATTCATGATTCGCTTCCATTTAATCATCTATGCATTTCTATCCATTTCTCAAAGGAATAAATTACATGACAACCATCCTGTCATCAGCACATATAAAGTTCGTATTTGAAAGGCCTAATACTGCATTTCCTTCAGAGAGCGGCCCGGGTGCTCATTTAAAAGTCAGCCTTCGAGAGGGGACGCTCGTTCGATGGGGGGGGGGGTGTTCATTTAAAAATCAGCAAATAAAGTAACAGCATAGCGATAGCATCTAACAACTTCATTCAACACGACAATAAAATTATTTTACACTGAATGACTATGACCATAATGACTTAAATAGTGACTGTTTAATGACAAAAAGCATTACATATGGCACGCATTACGCAAAACCAACAGAATGATAACAAGATGCAATGGAACGATTGGGTAACGGCATGAAAACATAACACACTAAAGAAAATACACTATGCATAGAACACCACGTGATGAAGGAGTAACATGATAAACTATCGTTTAGCAATAAAGATGCCGAAAACTCATTGCAAATATAAGGGGGCACTCATTCGAGAGGGGGGAGTTCTTTCGAGGGGAGGGCGCTCTTTCAAGGCAATATGGTCCTTACAAATCAGATACCTTAAGTAATAGACATACCTTGTAAACAGATTTT
>OZ025287.1:9846641-10044141 GCA_964019165.1 Mastigias papua | reverse complement strand
TATCATATCAATCATATCATATCATGAAGTAAAATTACTTCCTATGCCCTAGATAGCAGACAATGGCTTTCTTTGACAATCTCAGGTGCACACAAAAAAGTTCATGTATGCAAGTGTGCACCCCGCAATGTGGCTTTCAAAGTAAACCCAGTCTAGTTATTTTTTGTTGTTTTCTCACTTTGAAAAATTCTGCACTGAACAGCATGCACATAAAAGCAATTCTTACTGCATTATTATCAACATGATAGCTTGAAACTATTCAAATTAGCCAATGATATCACACCCTTTCGGCTTTCAAAGCCCAGCCTAGCCACGCCCACTTCTGGATATAGTATCCGTTGAGACAAAACAAACTCGACTGTGCACTTGCCAAATTTTACGGTATGGCCTATTCCTGTAAGACTGTTTGCAGAGCTATTGGGGCAAATAGCTTTGTGCGTTCAGAGGCTATTCTCTGCAAACAGGCAGACAACGATGGTGTCGATCTGAGACGATAAACTTACTCTCCTAAATAAGCAAAACCGAGATATCTGCAATTAAATTAACGAGTACCTTTACGCAAGCAGCTTTCTAAATCTACTCCCAAGCAGTTTTTCCATGGCATCATCTTGTTTCCATGGTATCATCTGCTTGCCTTCTATGGCTATAGCCATTGTGGAAAGAAATTGGAAAGAATTAATAAATCATATGGCCTCACAGTCACTAGCTCTTAAAGTTTATGCCTAACTGGAAACGAGTTCAAAACAACATTGTGGCTTGTTCGGTTGTCACGTGACAACAACACGCTAGGATTTTCTAATAGGACAGTACCTGAAGAAAAGAACTCAGCTCTTTGTGAAAATACGTCAAGTTAGTCATGAAAGATCTTGGAATTGTTGAAAACTGGACATGTGATGGTGTAGGAGCTTGGCTTGAAAGCAGAAATTTAGGGGAATATAGTGATCTTCTATGTAAAAAGCACAAAGTAGACGGAAGGGTTTTATTGTCTTTATCTGAACGAGATTTGAAAGGACCTCCGGTAAACATTGCTGTTCTAGGTGATGTTAAACGACTGGTTCAATCGATTGATGATCTTAGGAATGATGCATTAGAATCATCTTGCAGCACATCAAGCTGCTCGAGTGTAGCTGATGAAATTGGCCCACGTAACAAAGCAACATCGAGTCAGGCTTCTTCGGCAAGAACAGATTCAGTCAAAACAGCAAGCTCATCTCGCAGATATAGATTAGATCATAAGCGAAAACCAACGACAAGTAAATTCTATGAAAGAGTGGATTCCTTCAGTGCTGATGAAAGAGACACCGTAGTTGTTGATGCCTCAGATGGCACAGGAATATCCGAGCTGTCTAGAACAGGAATCAGCATGGCCTATCTTTGGTCATCACTTCTGTTCACATCATTTATAATGACATTAGCTCATGACCGTGTTCCTGATATGAAAACTTACCCACCTCTGCCTGATATCGTGCTAGACAACATTCCTCTAATTCCTTGGGCATTTGAGCTCTGTGAAGTTTGTGCAGTTTTGCTTGGTCTCATGTGGCTGTTTGTCCTTATTTTTCACAAGCACAGGTTGATTTTAATCAGAAGGATGTGTGCGTTATCAGGGACGATCTTTTTACTACGGGCATTTACAATGTATGTTACATCAATGAGTGTTCCAGGTGTTCACTTGGAATGTAACTCCTCAGTAAGTATTCAAATGTGCACCCTAACCTTGCATTCTACATTGCTCCCCTTTTCTCCATTAAGTATAAGCATTGTAGTCATGCAAAGGATATTATGGTATAGCCACATCATATCTTCTTCCTTATAATTAATCTTGTGATTAGGAAAGTCAAAAGAAGGTATTTTTTATTCATATGCATATCTGTCTACTCCTTATTCTTGATGACTACACATTTTGTTTTATACATTCTTGTAGTGTATGTCTTATGATATAATTTCATTATTTTTCCAGGTTTATGGCACATTTAATCATCGTTTTAAGAGAGCACTTGAAATCTTCTTTGGAATGGGGATGTCCTTGAGTGGTGTGAGAACTTGTGGGGATTACATGTTCAGTGGGCATACATCTGTTGTGACATTACTTAATTTTCTGATAACTGAATGTAAGCATTATTCTTTGTTCTGCAGGCACACAAGTGAACATTTTAAACTTGCTTGCAACTTGTTGAAGATTTAATATATATAAATATATATATATATATATATATATATATATATATATATATATATATATATATATATATATATATATATATATATATATATATATATATATATTCCCGGTGGTGGCATGTTTTAATTTTCTCCTGATTTTTCTGAGAATAATAATGTTTCTGTCTGCACTGAAAAAGGAGAAATCCTGGTTACTCGCAAGCTGCTGAGTTCATATATATATATATATATATATATATATATATATATATATATATATATATATATATATATATATATATATATATATATATATATATATATATATATATATATATATATATATATATATATATATATATATATATATCACTGAATCAGAGCCGCATTCACATAGTATATAAATATATGTAAGAGAACAAATCCAAAATGTACTTCACTTAAATTATAATTTAATATATCAGTCAGTCAGCCTTCATTATAAAGTTGATGGTATTCATGTTGATAATAATTTTCTTTTATTATCAATGTTTTTGAATTTTTTTGTTTTGAGCATTCATTAATTAATTGTTTTTCAGACACACCACGTCGTTGGTATTTCCTACATACATTCTGTTGGCTTCTAAATGCATTTGCAATTTTCTTCATTCTTGCTGCACATGAGCACTACACAATTGATGTTGTCATTGCATTCTACATATCATCTCGATTGTTCCTCTACTATCATACTCTAGCATGTGCCCCATTTGTCAATAAGAGTGACATTGAGCGTACCCGCATTTGGTTTCCATTGTTTTGGTTCTTTGAGAGTGACAGCAAAGGAAGAGTTCCTAATGAATTTGAATGGCCTTTTAAGATTGCTGTAATGAAGGAGTTTATCCATGGAAAAGCAGAAAAGAAGAAAGATGATTGAATATTGAACAACAGCCTGTTATTGGAGATTTCCATGTCGTATTGCAGTTCAACTGTATACTTCATTGCGTATTGATCGTGGTTGAGTAGTACTATAGACAATGTAAAACGATTACTTTTTACACAGATAATGTGTGCCAGATTAAGTAGGAATGTTTCGAAGGGGATGGGTCTAGCACTTGCATGGAAGTCATGTTTTTCAAGGATTATAATCCTCTTAGCTTTACTGTATGGAATATTCTAGGCTTAGGCTATTGATGTTCTTTGTTATTTGATGAAGATCTAGAGGTTCACTTTGAAGGAGATTCATACAATTTTTTTGCCTAGTTTTCCTGTTGGTCATCAGTTTTTCATATTTTGCAAATTTACTGAGAATCAGACAGGAACTGCACTTACTTTTTAGTAGAAAAACATGGGTTGTTTTACGTATTTAATACAGTCATGCTTATCTTTGGAGTAGAGGGGGGATGAGTCCTCATAATTGCCTCTGATATGAACCCTTTGAGGACTTGGCTGTCGTAAAAAGCTCGTCCTCCTACGTCCTGTACTTTGGAGTTGATTCCAAATAACCTTATTAAACCAACATAATGAAAATTGTGACATATATGACATAACATGACATGAGAACTGTATATTAGTATGTTTGGCATAAAGATCTTTTTACGTTGTTGACTGGAATGCATTAAAGCCTTGGGTTCATATGTTGCCATTGGCAGAGTGTGCATGCGGTCCTGCACGAGCAGAATTCTCACCGAGGCACTTTCGAAGCTTCGTTGTAGCGTGAATTTCTTTCACAGAAACTGATCTAAGTGAAAGGGAGGTTAGAAATGGTCTTCGTCCGTCGAGCTCTTATGGCTAAGGAAAAAGTAGGGATTTTACATAAATCACAATTTAGGCTAGGAGAAATGACATGCCATGCAACGAAATAAATCTCAATTATCAGCAAAAGAGAGGAAGTATTAATATTTTAGTAAGTTGGTTTAGTGAGTGACTTTGGTAAGTTCAAAAGTGAGTTGGATTATAAGGACTGTTATTTTGTACTTAACAGAGTGTTGGAAGTACCCGATTTCAATAAAGAAAAAGGGAAGAAATGGTCGAGAACATATCAGGATGAACATAAACTAAACTTAGTGCAGTATGACGTAAAGAGAATGCAAGATTGAAATACTGGACTGTCATGAAGGCTTATGAATTGCAGAAAATATTTCATCACTACATAATCGTAGTGATTCATATTCAACTCTTCAAGTCATTAGTAAAACCGAAGAGATTAATAATCTTTCACAGGGGAAAGGCTACTATTTAAATTGGTAGTTTTCTGACTGGAAGCAATTTCCAAATGTTCTTTGATGTTTTAGAATTGAATTCAATTTTAATTGGAAATGGAATCTGATTCAGTTGTCACCAGTTGCATAACTAAATTCGTTTTTTCATCGTAAAATGTCGCCAATAGCAACTGCACTAGATACACACTTAAATGGTTAGACTAAGAATGATAAATTGTAGCATAACTTGAGGTTTGCCGCATTTCAAAGTCGCCACCGTCAATGCATTTTGATCATTATGACAGGTACTTTATATAACGGATAGTTAAATATGATTACCAATAAAATTTTCACTGTAGACTGGTGAAAGTGTGATGAGCTGGTGCAGAACTTTTTGTAGTGAAAAACTACTTTTCCAGTTCGTCAAGTTGGTAATTTTGGGTTTTTAAAGCTCAGAGTTGCAAAACAAATTGCAAGCGAAAGAAAGCAGTCATTTATTGCCCAAACACAGCATTCTGAAGTGCAAATCATTGCTGCTACAAAAAGATGGAATCCTTTGTGAAATATAGAACAAGGATACTACTCTGGTTTGTAAATCTGATGCCTTCCTTCTTCTATATTGATATTTTAATGAAAACAATGCAAATGATAATAAAATAGACTAGTTGATTTTTTAAAGTTCCCCTATTTTACACGACACACTGCAGCGCGTCATACATGTTATAGGTAAAAGTAAATTGCTTTAAGTTAAAATAACTGTGAAGCAAACATTGCAGGCCTTTAAAAATTACAGTATTTTTCAATAGACGTGATAACTTAAAAATTAGGTGCCTATTTGTTTAAACTGACTTCTTAAAAGTGGTGATAGTCTTGGATTGTCTGATATAGAGTATGGAGTTTCTTTCATATCAGCTATGCTTCCGACGTCGCGCGCTCCAAAGTCCATGCCGGTACTGGTTTACTAAATATTCTCATATTTGCATTTTTGCTAGTTTGCTTGTCATGATTTCATCTTTCAGATGAACTTTTTTATTCGCCCCAGTCGTGTTGAATTTGACCATAATTACGCCAAGTTAAATTAAAGGATATTCAATTAAAGCTTTTTCTAAAAACTTAAGAGTATGGGATAAGGAGAAGGAAGTTAGAAAGGGGAATTAAACTGTAAGAACAGATTTGCATTCCATTGAGTTTGCAAAATTGGTCATATTGAAGCTGGTTGATCACGAAACTCGACTGCTTTGCATAATTTTTGTTGTTAATGACAACTTGGTGCATATTGTTGCAACGTAGACAAGGAGAGGCATGGATGAACTTATGTAAATACCAATCGCTTTCTATTTTAGCTCACCTAACTTATGGGCTTAAATAGCATTTCGCCTATTTTATACTCATAAATACTCTTTAGTGAAGTCACAAAACTGGATTTAGTCTTTTTAATCAATCTCGCTCTCTACCTGCATCTAATTTTGCTTTGTCAAAATACTTGCCTAAACATATTTACCACAACGATATCCTCGTAAATCAATTTAGCGCTCAGATGTACTTGAAATCTTTTACACATTAACTACATGTTTTTCAAAGAAAAGTTTATAAGAAAATGGGACTCAAAATGCAAAAATCTTAAGAAAATGTTAAGAATATCATAAGGCTCAAATTCGAAAGTTCACCTGTTTTACTTGCCAGAAATCGATATTAGCTCATTATTTGCAAGCTCCTTTACACAGATCGAAGCTTTTCTTTGATAATCCTGGTTAGCAAAGATCTAATTTTTTATAACAAAAAATGGTAACCTCTTTTAGTCAGTTTACTCCAACAATAGCTAAGAAAATCTTGTGTATCCTGTGACACATGTACCCACACCTGTCATTTGTGCCTTTCATTCAATCCGCAAAAAAATTGCAGAATTGCAAACATGGGATATTAGGACTTCATAGAAAAAGCCTTGTCTTTGTTGTTAAAAGTAGAAGAGAAATACTCAGAGAAAATAATCCTCCTCTGGTCATTTCACCCTTCCGTAAGACTGGTTTTCCGTAAGACAAAAGACGTAGAAAAACCCCATTTTCTCTCCTCAAGTAAGGACAGCACATGCCATATTTTTTTATAAATAGCTTGTAATATTTATTTATCTACATATTTATTTATTTATTTATTTATTTATTTATTTTACAAGCTGGACCACTATTTATATCAATTTTAAATTGTACAGTGTTATCCAGTCTAAATAATCATATACATACATACATACATACTGGAAGCGAAAGTCAATGTCGACTGTAACTTTTCATGTCAACTATAACAATCACTTTTATAAGAGGAAATGATTGCGAACAAACATTATTATTTTTTGATTATTAATTTTTGCTAGTAAAAACTATTTTTATAGAGCTGGTTGATAAATTCTACTGTAAACTGAAATTATCAATAATTGCTTATTATTTTCCAAATTCAATCGTTCTATATTTTTGATATATCTATTACCACAAATGACTTCTTTTACAATCGTAAAGTAAATAAAATATTATTTATCACAATATTGGCCAATGCTTTGAAAGATTTCCAATGAGTAGATTATACCACATGCTAAAGGATATCGCAATCGGTTTAGAGCCAAATATACTGATGAGAGGGAAAACTGTGACAGTATGTTACAACTGGGCTTAAGAATACTACTCCATGTTGAAAAGTGTATGGATCGAAATTATCAGCGCAAAGCTTGACTTAGCAAGGTTTAACTTCGTCAACCCATGAGGGATAATGATTCGTCATTTTTCTAAAGGAAAACTTTACTTCTCTTAAGCTCGCTAAGAATCAATATGAGATCCTATGATACATGACCCATAGGCAAAAAAAGCTTTAAATATCAGTGTAAATTAATGCAAATACGGAACTTGGCAACTCCTTAATAACAAATAATTTGCTATTAATTTGTAGCCTCGTTTCTATATTATTGGTTACGATTGACTGCTGGATAGTGAGGCTCTCGTGTCTTCGTGAGGAAGATAGGATGCCATTCATAGTTAATATGGGTGAGCAAGCGCTCGAAGGTCACGTGATCAAAACAATCCAAGACATATCAATGAAGGAATGTGAGAATGAATGTTACGACGAATTTGCTTGTAAATCGATCAATTGGTCAAATGAAAAGATTTGTGAACTGAATAAGGAACTGAAAGAGACGAAGCCAAATGCTCTGAAAGGAAAACTAGGATGGAATTATCGAAGCACAAACTATGAAACTAAAACCGTAAGTTATTTTTGTAGCCTCATCTTTGTCACCATTTGGTAATTAGTACATCTTGATACCCTTCCTACCAAATGCCTAAAAATATGTAACATTTTATATGAAGTCATACACCAAAACTTTCAAGTATTCTATTATGCATTACAATGATTTGCTTTGATCTGGTAAAACCAGACAGAGATCCTTAATTTTGTACTTTTATACAGAAGACAAAAGAAATTCAAAGCAGATTTTCTGTAAATACACTCGTGTCCCCTTCCATCACATATCAAAGTTAGAAGGTATTCGAAATCATAGATCTTGTAATTTGCTTCTTATGAGTTCATACACTGCTGCTCATTACGTCATTTCTTTCACGCATTACAGATTGGTCCAGTGTGTCAATACCTTAACCCTTGCACTGAGCAGACGTTTTGCATTGATACATGCTTCCATCCTGGATATAAATGTATCCAGTGTCCAAAATATCATCAATTGCGATATGAACAATATTGCCAATTAAAAGGTATGAATAATACATATAACGCTGCTGATGTAAAGAAATCATGTTTCATAATTGGACCGTTGTGTTATAAGAAGTGAAGGATGTTATCCTATTCAGGTCTGATCCTATTGCATAAAATTAGCTTCGACAGACTGACAGCAGGCCCGTAGCCAAGGGGGACCTGGGGGGCCAGGCCCCCTTAAATTTGTGAGAGTTTGACTCTGTGCCTCCCCTAAAGACATGAATTATATAGATATATGTATTATATATATTGGCTGTGGCCCCCTTGTGAATTCAAGCTGGCTACTGGCCCGACCGACAGTAATGGTCTCCATATATGTATTTACGTATATGAGAAATATGTGAAACTATGCCTGATGAGATTTATCTCACGACAGTTAATTCCCTTAAAAGTATGCCTGATGATCTCTTGACAAGGTGGAACGTAAAGTACAAAGCAAAGCGGTATAAATGAGCACTTTCAAGAAAATATAGTCCAGTCTGATAAATGATAATTCAATTAGTGTTCTTTGCGTGCGCGCGCGTGTGTGTGTGCGTGTGTGTATTTCAATACTGTTAAAGTCTTGTCACATCGATATCCTTTTTTTTCTAATCAGCATTCGTGGATAGGTTTTATGAGCTGAAGAACATCGCATTGGGAAAAGACTCTTGGGGATCTAGTCAACACCAAGAGCATGACGCATCGCGTGCAAATAGTGCCGATGAGACCTGCGCAAAGCAATTCATATCGGGGAATCACAAAAACAACTACTGGACTGTTGATCTTGAGAGGAGAGCTGTTGTGCTTAACGTCACAGTAAAGGCTACAAGGCCAGAGAATGAACAACACAGTGTTCACTTCACAATTAAAGTAGGTGATGATGGTGATCACAATGGAAATAACAACCCACACTGTATACATAATCAACATTTGCCACTTGTGATGCAGAATTTTACATGTGCTAATGAAAACGAGGGAAGATATGTCACTATTCACCAACATAATGGGAACCATCACAGGCACTTACGATTGTGTTACGTCAAAGTATTTGGCATTTATTTGTAAAAATCAACAGAACCATATTCATTTCATTTTGCATTTTGAAGCTAACTCATAGCACAAGGTGAAGATTTTTGAGAAAACCGTTACTCATTAAAAATAATTATTTTAAAAACCGATGAAACTGGGCTTCAACTAACAAGAAGCTCTTGCAAGAAAATATTCAAAAAGTTTCGCTAAAGAGGATTGATAACATTTTGTTATTAGTTGGTCATTGAGTCTGTTTTCTTCACATTCAAAACCAGATTAATGAGCAGCTCCTTAAGACCCAAGCTAATCAAAAATTGTTACCTGTTCGAATGCATAGCGTACCCGCGTTAAATGCCATTTGGTTTTTGAGCAATTCATATTAAATCGATATTAGTACAAAGCAAAAATGGATAAAAATATGTTAATTAACTTATCTTAGATTTTCACCTACATGGTTTCATATCTATTCCACTATTATTGTAATAAGTTAAAACATTTTTGAGTGCAGACTGATATGCTTTTTCAACTGAGACAGCACTTCCTTGTAATTATATTGCAATGTATAAAATTAAGTTTACTAGGCATTGTTTATCGTTGATAATCAAAAAATAGGTAATTCGCAGGTGTTTTAAGTTGATTCGATCACCTATTGTTAATTTAGTTGCAAAATTAGGCATTTAAAAGTTATATGCAAACTTTTGGCTTGAATTTCTCTGCCCTTGATATTGCAGTTCCATCTAGCAAGCGTTCTAATTGTAAGAACATTTTCCATTTCCCAGTACTTATCCGAAATTCATTCACCCATTTAGCTGCAGAAACACTGGACGTACTACAATATGGTAGGCATTTACACCCGTAGACATTAATCTGAAATTAAACTATGATCCATTTTGAAAACAGAATCATCGCTGCACAGATATTTAAGGCAATAAATAAAATGCAGGCAACTTACAAGATGAATATATGGTTGCCATTTTTAGTTTATCACATTGCAAAAACGGGTAATAGCAGACCTTTCTTCGAAACAAACCCAAAAGTAACGGAATTCGTAGTGCAAATGAGCAAATGTATCTTCTTCACTTCAGTCACGCTATACCATTGATGACGCCCTCTATCGTTCAAAATATTTCGATGCTTCCTCTTGTGGGGAAACTAATTTTTCAGGATCAATGCAGGAAAAGACTGCCACACCACACATTTGTCGTCTCTTTCCTTGCAAAATCGCAATCGTAAAGAGGTGATTCCTCCATTAAAGCAATACACAGCATTGCGATTCGCTACACGGCCTTTTTAGTCTTTGAATTTTTGCACCTTCCCGTGGGACATTCTACACGTGTCTTTAAAGCATAATGTGGTCACAATTCGTAAGTTTGGCCTCGGTTCAAATCGCAAAAGACTATCAAACTACAAGTTGTGTAATTGTCTGGAGAAAACAGCCAAAAAATATGTCAACAAACCAATTGATGCATTTGATAATCCTTATATAATGCAATTTAAATTGGATTCATTCATAACCTACAATCTAATGGTATATATAAATAATTTTAACAGGTGAACGGACAAATGAAGTGGACCTGGAAGAAGTACAAAACAAAAGGGGTGCCATCAATGTTTTATCTGTGAACAATAATCATGAGTCTTTTATTCATATATACATCTCTTGCTTAATTAAGGGGTTTCAAGACAACGGTAATAAATGAGATAAATGCTATCCACACTCAACATGTTTCTTCGCTGTCCCTGAGGGGAAAGGGGAAAATAGGAAAATGCTTAGGTGCTTGTCAGGAAAACATTTAAACATATTTCCTCACACCTAACATTCAGTCCTCTTTAGGTCTCAAATGTTTATACTTATGGCTAAAATATGACCAATATACAAAAATATGAAAAAAAGAGAATAATACTCAATTCTCTGAATAAAACTCGAGGATAGCTAGTTCTCTAAAAAAAACTGAATCGATTTGTGCTTAATACAAAAAATGACCAATTAATACAACTACATATTCACAAAAGATGATAATACATACTATCAAAATAAGATACAATGGAAACAGAGTATAACAAACAAATATACAAAATAATGTTTGATTAAAACGCAGTACGACAGTATAATGTCTGGGGGGGAGGGTATTCTGATGAGAGTACTCTAGTAGAACTAGCGTTGAGATGGCCAACAGAAATCATATGGAGATGGATGGAAAAACTTTGTACTCACATCACAAAAGAACCTGCACTAAAATGATGAAATAAACTTGAACTGAAATGACGAAAAGAGTTTGCCGTGAAATGACGAAATGAACTCGTACTAAAATGGAGAAAAAACTCGTAGTGAAATGATGAAAGGAACTGAAAATGAGATGACGAAAGGAACTCTTACTGTAGTGGTAAAAAACTCACAATGAAATGGCGAAAAGAGCTTCTACTGAAATAACAAAAATACCCATACTAAAACGACAGGAAAAACGCGGGATGAAATGACAAAAAGAAGCTGAGAGATCTAGATTCGCAGTACTTTCAGGTTTGTAGCGTCGACTAGATTCCCGTCCTAAGATAATATTCTTAAAAATAAAAATGCGTTTATTTCATATGTACTTCAATATCCTAAAGATAAAAAAATGCTTACAGCATAAAATAAGTAACTGGAAATGAGCTGTTTTAATTACCTGATATCTTTTCAGCCCATTACCAATAAATGTATAATTCAAAGAAAACAGACATGAATTGCAAACTAAATGATTCTATAGACGGGGTAGGCGCAATTCCGTGTTTGCCCTAGTGTCATATTACTCCATGTATATGTCTTCAGTTGGTGCTCTGTAATCCAGATATTGAGTGTAGAATTTTTTGAAACAATCCCTGCACAGGAGAAACGACAAGAATGATTCATGGATAAAGAAATAAGTGAAAGAGTCGGGGGGGGGGGCAGGCATTGCTAGCCTTCGCCAAGAAAATATGAAAAAATGAAGACAAGACAATTGAAGGCAGAATGGGTCAATATCTGAATGGAAAACAAAGTAATTCATATGGAATTCGAAATGAGAATTCAGAAATGCTATTAAGAAAAATCACCACAAATTGTCTGATGTCCGTTTGAGGTTTGAGTGTCAACCTTAAAGTTTGCATCTTCAGCAAATCTGAATCATGATTATCAAGGCCACATACACAATCTTTAGCTGAAAACAGTCTATTCTATTTGTCTGCAGAAGCATCCCTATTGAGTTCACAAACAAATGCATAAAGTGAATTGAATTACAAGAAAGGATCTTACCCAACGGCCTGTGCAACCGGATCTGTAGAATATTTTGACATGAAGACATGGCATGCAAATCTGTGTTCATCTGGGTGTTTTGTTATGAAGCCAAAATACCTAAAATGGACGAACAATTCAGGTTTTAGTCTGAGACAAACAAAGAAGTGTTAGAGATGAAGTGTAAGTAGATGAGCAAGCGTTACTTGAAAAAGCACTAAAATTGCGCGTTTGATGTTAGGAATAAATAAAAACGCCAAAAAGACAGTTAAAAGTCGGCAATATGAGTAGAGAGGATAAAATGAAAGTCTTGATAAGTAATTAAATACTCTAAAAAACCTTTTCAAATAAAAACAAGCACAACAGGAATAGTATATGGGCCAATGATTCATAAATAAATAAACCAGTTAATCAAAAACTTCAGTTAACAATTATGATGCATATGTCAATAAGAATAAAAAGCCATCAAATGCAATGGTGGAGGAGGGGGGGGGATGTTGTCTTCTAGATATAGACCGGTTTAGAATCAAGAAATTAAATTTGATAGCAATACCTGCGATCTCGTGGGTGATTCCCACAGAAAGTAACATTCTTCAAAGAGAAAAAATGAGTTGGTGTTGTCTGATTTTCTCGTTGTTCCTTCAAAAGTAGAAAAGGCATTGTGAAATCATCACTCCAGGGAGAGAACAAGAAACACAGTTGATGATGTGGTCAGTTAGGTTATATTACGTGATCAATATATTTATATGTAAAGCAGATAACTAATGAAGAAAATGATATTATCTTTATTAGCTCAACGTCACTCCTAGGAACAAATTCTGCACCAAAGTGCCGGCAAATTGATAGATTTGCGAACATCTTTTTCTTTCTTAAACTTCTCAATTTTCTTAAATGACAAAAGTTCACTTCATATTCCTTACTATGCACTGTGTCAGTCGAAAAAGTGCAATGTATTCATGACTGCAGTCCCTCATATTTAAAAGTAATTTTTCTGTCTTGTACCCCAACGAAATTGTTAAAATAGCTGGCAAAAACTCCCCAAGAAAAGACAACCAAACAAACTTTTTGCTTATCTTTATCTTTGTCTTTCCCTTTGTTTTTCTTAATTGTCTTTGGAGACGATTTCGGGGCTTGCTTCTCATCAAAGTCACAGACACGAATACCTCGGGATGAAACTTGTAGTGTACACGCCGGAGGAGTATTGGAAGATAGCATTGCCCGCTGATTGACAATCTACACAAACATAGGAGAAACAATCAGAAAATAAATTCCAAGTCCAACTGAAAGAGAGGCTACCAACAATTGTCAATAGTTCTTTACTGATTAACACTACAAGTCGTTTGAAAACTTATCATAACTGCCAGGATGAATTGCAACCAGTCATATAGACATAGTATATATATATATATATATATATATATATATATATATATATATATATATATATATATATAGAGTATATAGACATAGTATATATATATAGAGTATATATACGATCAGTAGCTATATATATATATATATATATATATATATATATATATATATATATATATATATAATTCAATAGCCTTTCCACTAAAAGTTTTTAAAAATTTATATAGACTCTCATAATAAAAACAACTGTTTAACGTTTCGCGTATAGCTTCATCAGAAAAATGTGTTGATATCGTAAGTTTCTCTATAAAAGCTTTCGATTTCCATTTCTTAATTGCTTAACAGTGTAATTCGTATGGTTTCTGTTAGCAAATTTAGTCTTCAACGTTGGCCTATGATAGTGCAGGATTGCGTTTGCATGCCTAGTTCCATATAAAGTTTATGTTTTGGCTGATTCCTATGAGTATGAATATTAGTGCACGTATAGGTGGGAGCCCTTACATCTTCTGAAAATGCAAAATGCGTTTTTCTGGTCAATGCTGGAGAGCCTAACAGGGAATTGTTGATGATCTTTTCCTGTGGGTTCCTCAACATGGCACTTCGCATACATACATATGTGCGCTCTGTAAAGTAAAGGTAAAGATTTTTCTGATGAAGCTATACGCGAAACGTTAAACAGTTGTTTTTATTATGAGAGTCTATATATATATATATATATATATATATATATATATATATATATATATATATATATATATATATATATATATATATATATATATATATATATATATATATATATATATATATATATATATATATATATATATATATATATAACATGCATACATAAACACAACTGGTGGTGGCTTTAAGGTATTCAATCAGTTCCTTTGCTGGTGGCCAGTCGATGAAACTAGTTAATTCTGAATAGAATGTCAAATCTTTCAAAAAGAGTTCCAGCTCTCTCCTTATTATCTAGGGAATTAAATCTATCACGGTGACAATCTCTCTCATTCATTAAAGTTGGTGGATCCTCGTGCTTGGCGTCCATTGGTCTGTTCGTCAATTGGAAATTTTGCCATGTTGAGGAACCCACAGGAAAAGATCATCAACAATTCCCTGTTAGGCTCTCCAGCATTGACCAGAAAAACGCATTTTGCATTTTCAGAAGATGTAAGGGCTCCCACCTATACGTGCACTAATATTCATACTCATAGGAATCAGCCAAAACATAAACTTTATATGGAACTAGGCATGCAAACGCAATCCTACACTATCATAGGCCAACGTTGAAGACTAAATTTGCTAACAGAAACCATACGAATTACACTGGTAAGCAATTAAGAAATGGAAATTGAAAGCTTTTATAGAGAAACTTACAATATCAACACGTTCGTTTTATATATAACCTTCATTTTCTGATCAGAAAGCACAGTTTTGAATGCAGAAAGTGAATTTCTAATGCTTTCAAGTATCAGTTTCACTCTCACTCTTCTGCTCTCATAATTTGTCTATCTTACAGTTGTACTATGTATGTAAAATATATCACGTTTACATCCCTTCTGATAAAACATATAAATTCTAAACAAATTCTTAACCCTCTTCAGTAATTTTGAATAAAATAACACAAGACAAGTGACAATCATATGTGCTTTATTTAAATAAGAGGGAAGTAGTATTCTGAAAAGTTTGAATGCACAATTCAAATGTACTGTTTCTTCTGTTATGTTAGCTTAGAAAAACATCTGTTCAGTGATATAACAACAGTGTTCTTAGGATTTTTCAAAGTAATTACTCCTTAGTCCTAATCCTTAGGACTTTACAAGGTTTTCCAGATCAAATACTTAAGAATTCCCTGACTTTTTCCACACTATTCCCATCACTTTCTGATGGACTAAGGACTTGAACTAGTGTATGTACTGAAAAAAAGAAAGAGAAAAAGGAACAAGAATGTGAAAAAATTCCTTAACCAGAAAAGTTTCCTGGTTTTTCCAGCTTTTCCAGGCTTTCCCCTAACTTCAAATTTAAGTCCCTGACTTTTCCAGTATTCCTAGACTTCTGAGAAACCTGTAAAAGCTATTTTCCTGAATGCAAATCAATTTCGTATTGTATATAGATGCTGGCGAACAAAATAAGAACAACCCATTTTGAAGGGGGCAAATAATGATGCAAGCCAAATATGCCTACCTTTGATATTGCATAACACAATATTTCATCACCTTTGTAGTCTGCTACTTCCACAGACCCGAGAAACCTGCAATAAAAAATTAATATGCATAAAAACTAATAATTGATGGTATTTCAAAAAGTAATCACTTAAAATTCCATCATCAAACAATTTAATCTTTTGATTAAAATTCTGCACTCTGCTAATTATTTCTAACATACTTAACTACATTAATACTTAACTATATCAACAGAACATTTATCAAAATTTGTTAAAAATTTCATGAAGATATCTTTGTTGCCGCGGCAAGAAAGGAGTTAGAATACATTATCAAAGCTATGCTGTTTAGTAATGATTCTAGTGTGTTGAAGGAGTATAAAGGCTCATATAGACTATATACAAGATTTGAGTAAGTAGCTTTGATAATGTTAAAATTTTGAACTTGTTATATTGCTTTCAAGCTCTTTGTACTTATTGTTTTGTGTTCCAGGTTTTCAAAAGTCTTTAAATCTAACTTAACATATATGCACAAGCATCATCACCTAGCATAAAATCTTGTTTCAACACAATGCTATAGAAATTTGATAGACAGTCTTTTTTGTTTGCATATAAGAAGTTATATCCTGACATATGCTTTATAACTGAAATCAAGTGACATAAAGCACATCTATAGAAAAGAATTAAAATTTCTAAATTCAGGGAAGTAGTAACAAAAACAAAAAAAAAGCACAAGAAAAATAACTGAGTGCTCACCTCAAGAAAAATTGTTGATCTTCTGCATTCATTGAAGAAGCTAGAATGAAACTTTTTGTTTACAAAGCAGTCATTATATAATACATAATGACTACAAAAAAGATGCTATATTTATATACAGAAATACACACACACACACACAAACATATATATATATATATATATATATATATATATATATATATATATATATATATATATATATATATATATATATATATATATATATATATATACACACACACACACATATTCATTAGACAAAAGCACTTCTTTTGAATGATATAACAATACCAAGAAGAAATAGTGTTTTACAATAAACATACATGTGTTTGAGCCTGCAAGAATATCTGCAGCATATCGACTTGGAAAAATACCAGATTTTCCTGATGCTAAATTTGTACCATCATACCACAAATCTTCACTTATCTTTGATACACTCAATGGATCACCTTCTTCTAACAATATTTCATCTTTATGCCTTGGCAAAAACTTGTATAATGCTACATGGGTCTGCTTTAGCTCTGTGCTACCCATTTCAAAACTTGGAGGTTCATGGCTATTTGTTTTGAAACCATTAGCAAAGCCCTTACTGCTTTTTGTTAGCAATGACAACTTTTCTAATCCATACTCAATGGGTGACTTGTCAGTTGGTTCCATGCTTTGAAATTTTCCATCCTCACTTTTCTTTGGCATGTATTCTTCCCCTTCAATATCCAGATAAAACTTTGAGTGATTCTTTGATGGATGAGGTCTTGGCAAACTATTATATTTTATACCACCTAAAAGACTCTTTGATTTTGTTGAATCATCTTCAACCTTCCTATGAAGTGTCAAGCTAGTATCTGTGGGCTTTTTAATTCTACTATTTTTATCACTGCTATCTGAATTTTTTCGAACCACAGCTTCCTGAGGCTTATGGAAATGCTCAGGGGTACGGCGCATTGTGTCCCCTGCCTTTCTGTTTATATCTGGTGTTTTTCTTGAACCATCTGAGGATCTTCTTGAAACCTCAGAATGCTTATGTATATTTTCAGAAGTTGAACTGTTTTTTTCATGTTGTGCAAATTTGTCAGGAGTTGCTCTACTTTTCTCAACCTGTTTCTCAGGAGTTGACCTTCTAGAGTTGTCTGGGGTAGACCTTCTTGACACCACTTCACTCCCTGGTAACCTTGTTTTAATCACTGAGCCTGAAGGTGCAGGAGGCAGCTTTCTCCTTGGTTTTGGACTTCTTGTCTCCATAGATTCTTTTCGTAATGCATCACGTTGTTTTGTTTGTGTCTCAGCATCTGGTGTTTTCATGAAATTCCTTCTAGGTATTCCACTAGTTCCAGCAATTTCGCCATTTTTGTTATTGATTTGCATGCTTGAATTATCAGTGCTACTATTAGTATTATTGTTCATTTCTTCTTTTCTCTTCTCCTTGACTTCAGGCCCACCTGAAGTTATCCTGTTGGATCGCTTTGAGCCATAGAACTGTTCTGTTTGCACTTTTTCTGCTTTCTTTGCATGTTGGTAGTCCTGACGTGGTCTAACAAATGCACTTGTAGCTGACTGTTCCAGAGGCATGGTTTGGCATCTCACTTCCACTCCAATTTATTTCTCGTCATTGATCTTACAACAGGTATGTATATACGAGGGAATGGGATAAAACTCTTTACAAGAAAGATATTTCCATATGCAAAACACTAACACTTATACACTGAAGGTCTTTGTGAAAGACAGTTCAACACAAACCAACGGTCTGCTTGACTCGTACCACGACAGTTGTCTTGGACAGGTTTGTTTGGACTTACTACAGCGATCTGAATCTAAACCTAACAACAAGGCGTTTGTCTCGAACTGTACCTTGATTCAAATACATACTTCTACAATGACAGCAAATAAAATATCTTAATCTCTGCCCAAACTTTCTTTTTCGCTGGCGATCAAGACTTGATTCAAAACAAATCGACAATATGGTTGCTAAATTTCAATTGGCGAAGGTTGATCAACGTCGCCAACTGGCAC
The DNA here is from genome assembly GCA_964019165.1 of Mastigias papua. Taxonomy (NCBI): domain Eukaryota; kingdom Metazoa; phylum Cnidaria; class Scyphozoa; order Rhizostomeae; family Mastigiidae; genus Mastigias; species Mastigias papua. The sequence goes on along the minus strand of OZ025287.1, from coordinate 10,025,495 downwards.
TTGATATCTCAAAAATTTTCAGCGTCATGTAAAAAATGACAATTTATTATTCATCAGGTATGTTCTGTAAAATGCACCTGCTGACCGTAATTCGAGTGCTATCGTTATTAACGTAGATCCAATCATTGCGTAGGCCGATACAGGTTGAATCCGAGGCTAAGAGTGGCATGCCGCTGCAAATAAAATGAAAGGTATAGTAAATTGCTTTTCAGAAAACAAAATACGTATTTAGGCGTTACGTCCCACCCTTTGATATATATATCGACAATCATCATCTTAATAGTTTGAGCTAATTTTTGACGTATAGATATAAAAATCGGAGAGTTAGATTTTCATGTACCGGTAAAACTCTAGGCTACCCCTTCCCTGAACCACCACGAAAGGAGTGGGACCAGAGCCCGAGTGGAACCAAGGTGCACTTAACAATACCAGCTGTTAAAGACTTAGACGGACAAACTGCTCTCTATGCTGACCAATGCTACGATGCCTGGCTTGTTCATCTGTGAGACCAGGCCATGATAAAAAATAATCTGTTTAGCTTCATTGCAAATATTAGTTCAATAGCATATAATTTGGTCGCTTTAACATATACCATTACAAAACTTGCTTACAGTTTGAAAAGCTGATTTTCAGCACTTTTCCGACGCTCTTGTAAACTGATAACTGTAGGTCATGGCTATTCCTTGTAGTGTAGGCAGGCAATCTGGGATCTCTGCGTAAACTGACTTTGCAAGTTTTATGGATAGTCTCAAGGAATATTAGTGTTTTACCGAATATAATATAGTTTTTACAGGCAACCAGTCACAGGTCTAGGTCTATCTAACTTTGAATTTTCGAAAAGAGTGTGTTTTTAATTATAGTTTCTAGAACCTGCTTAGTCTAGCAACTACAGATATCCTTGATTGGGGGGAGAATGCCCCTCAGCTTCCTAAATTTAGAGATAGCCTTTGACCCTACTTCTACCTTTCTTACATTGATATTTGCAGGCAATCTTGCAGTACAACGCTCTATGCTTTTTCGAAACTGCTGTCAAGTCTGCCCCAACAAGAACTGCATAAAATAGATAGAAACTAAATTATAGACGTATGCGTTGAAATTTTGGGTCTTGTGGAGTATGAGTATGCTTACTTTCGAATGGTCTGAAACATAAAGCTAGTCCCATCGAATGGTATTACCTACAAATTAGATAAGGTGCTGAAGATCAACGATCTTCTAACTTACATGTGTGACTGGTAAGGAAGTGTTTAGTAAACAATGCTTTCAAAGGCAAGTGTTTCGTTGTTTTAATTATAGTAAAAACTTTATAATAATAGGACGAATCATTAGAAAATGATCCAAACATAATATAACATAACATAATATAACATAACATTATAACATTCAAACCATAGAATATATAAACATTCTTAATGCTAATTTTCTTAGAGAGGAGTTAGTTAAAGGAAATGATTGCTGTTTGCAATTCCACCTGCTGAAGGAAAAAAGGTCAAATTATCAGGGACCTACGAATCCAAAAGCATGTGTTACTGAAGTTTACCGTTTACCAGTTTGTTATTCATAATGATTTATGTCACAGGGCAGAGCAGTATTTAGGTTAATAGAGAGAGGCTTAGCAGGGCTTAATTTCATATTATTTATTTTATAGTATTTGCACTACTGGAGACAAATCGAATAGGATGGTGTTGCTACTGATTCTAGTACTCCTAATGGGCAGCTGTCATCATCATCTCTGTAGCCAGAGAAGGAAAGGACAAGGAAATGGGGAAGCAACCATCATCTTTGCCGGCGATATTACGTTTGATGGTCCCGTGAAATATTTTGCCGAAGTTGCTGGGACATGTGACTATATGAGGCCATTCGATAAGATAAAAAATGAATTATTGGAAGCTGATTTACGAGTGGCAAACCTGGAGTCACCGTTAATGAATTCTAGTTCACATATGGTAAAACTACTTCCATCGAAGAATATCCACCACTTAGGCAATGCAAAGGCAGCAGTCGGCTTGAAGTATGCTGGAATTGATGTTATTCAACTAGCAAACAACCATATGGCTGATTATGGAACTAAGGGGATCAAAAGCACAATGGAAACTCTTGATAAGCTTGGTATTAGCTATATTGGAGTGTCAGATGATTCAATGGGAAGAGGAGAACAAAGGCCATTAGTACGAATTATAAATGGTGTAAAAGTAGGAATGCTAGCTTACTGTTGGAATTATGAAGGATGCGGTGCATTAAAATGTGATAAGAGTGACCCTCTCTGTAATCAAAAGAAAGACATTATAAAAACTGGACCAGCAAGTTTTCTAAAAAGTGTCGCTTTAAAGGAAATCGCAAAACTGAAGAAAAAAGTTGACATTGTAATAGTTTTAATGCACTGGGGAAGAGAGAGAACTGTCATACCAGCGTTAAAGACTAGATTAACCGCACATGACATGAAATTAGCAGGTGCAAATGTAATAGTAGGAACACACCCGCATGTTGTACAGGTAACTAAACTTTTTAAAGGGAGCGGAGTTGTCACGGCATCTTGCACTCCATGGTAGCATCCTTGTTGTGTAGTCAAGTAATTTCTATGTAGTATAGGAAGTAGCATGTAATTGTAGCATTTTGTATTGAAAAAAAACTTTGTAAAAATGCAAATAGTAAGAGGTAGTACTCAAACTTTGATTAAATTTCGATAAAAACACAGGACTGTTAAACAACAGGACTTTTGTAATATTTTATATATCCAGGCCCTGAACAGTCGTTCATTTATGTTTTTTTTGATAAACTAAATGAAATAACTCAATACTAAATGATAACCAAAGGGATTTTTGATAGAATGTACTCGTAAATTTCCGTGGTGCGATGCACCTCTGACGAAACTTTCAAATTGATACTCCTGCTCTCTTAAACCAGTCGTTGTATTGAACCAAATGGCGAGAAAATTATTTAGCATGCCAAACGTACTCACTTGTCCACTCCAATACAAATCAGACTATCAAAAGTCGGATAACGACTCTAAGGTGAGCAGAAATAAAGTCAGATGCGAATCAAAACTCACGTGATTGCATATCACGTAGTGATTGGTTATTTGCTTTGGCCAACATGTGCTCACTTGGTTGAGTCTTCGCATGGACAAACTCTGACAAACTTAAGTTACCTATGAAATCTTCTACTGAAACAGTCTGTCTGTTTAAGTCAGTAGTTTATCAACAGCTGTTTCTGAATTTGAGTCATTTTTCCATGGGACATCTATCTGAAGAGACAAACAACATAGTTGGATAATGTGTTGATATCATAGAATTTGACTTTTGCACGAAAAAGCTGCCCATACGCAAAAGAACGTTCCCGCCTTTTCGTGAAACAGTGCGGCAAACAAGATACTCCAAAGTATTAAGCAAAAAAGCAAGCTAAATTTCTTGAAATAATCTAATGATAATTTTCACCATATTTCGTAGGTATTCATCTTAAATAGGTATGCAACAAAGTAATTTACTAGAGCAAGGGAAGAACGGAAAGACAAAGTTCTAAATCAGCAAATTCTAAGTGAAGAGGGAACCCGAAATGAATACATCCAACTGACACGGTCAAACTGACCAAATCTTATTGTACCTGAAGTACCCCAAATACAACTGCTTAAAACACTCTATATATTGCTGTTACAGGGGCACGAGTGTCTTGCAGATGACATGCTGGTCGTTTACAGCCTCGGAAATTTTCTTCTTCCAAAGGATGGATCAATAACAAAAGCATTTTTGGCTGGAAGAGCCGTCGGTGAAGAGGATGTTACAGAATATTTGAAGAAGATGGATGAGGTTTTTAGCCTTACTCAGCAGGCATATGTTGTCAAGATAACAATAAACAGGTGGGACAACTTTTCTATTCAAGAATGTTAAATCCGGTTAAAACCATGCATCTAATCCGCTTTTAGAGAACAGGTCATGTTCATCAAGACTTAAATAGTTAAACCAATTCTTAAACACCATAAGTTCCCTTCTTAATAACAAGCAAAAGACGTCATCGATCTTCTCCAAGCTAAAAGAAGGCCTTCTGCAAACAGTTGAGGAGTTACACTCCTTATGCAGTGGTGCAGAGCTAAATATTGCAACAAGGGTCTCCTCCTAATGTGAAGGGCGTAGCAAAAAGCTATGATGAGGCCATATCCTTGAGGGTCCCCTCTTAGTATGAAGGGCGTGGCAGAAAGCTTAGATGAGGCAATACCCTTCATAATTTACGAAACATTTCAAACGCACCCATCATTTGATTTATGGTTCTTCCTATTACTTCTACCATAGACCATTGATCAGCCAACTCACGATAACAGATAGGCTTGAATTTGTTTTGCACTCCATGAAGGGTGTGACCATATAAAAGCTGTGTATTGGCGACACCTTTCAAACTCTAAAATGCTAAAAAATTTATTTACAAAATGCAATGAAATGCCTACATTGTATTAGGATTGGAAATACTGAGATCGTGTGTGAAGATAAGAAATGAAAGACATCAGCAGCTGAGAGGAGGATCGTTGCTCTCTTCAAATATTAATGATTTATTATTTATCATTAATTCAATTTACTATGATAATATTGTATACTTTTACTACAACCTTCATTAAATCTCTGTCTAATTGCATCTACTTCTTTGGTACTTAAAGACTAGTTAAGCGCTAAGGTGGACCATTACTATAAAACAGAACGGGATTCGTTGACTAAATAAACTCTTCCTGCACATCGATTAGGAACCTATTTCAGACTGCTTATCCAATGCTCTTACAGACTGGTAAGTAAATTTACTGATCCTCTTTGGGAAATTGATTGGCGCTATAGAACATGAGTGGTAAGACCGTAAGGTACGACTCTTCGAGTAGCCTACGTTGACATAATGCCACTGTTGCTCTGATGTCTGGTATAAATATATTCACAGAATATCACAGAACAATATTATAATCTCTTTTCAGTCAAATCTAAAAGCAGACGTATTTTCTAGGAGAGAAATCGTATCTGCCGAATACTTACCAATAGAGATACAAAACCAAAGAACGATGAACTGTTTACAGCCAGTACCACGTGGAAAATGGCTGAAAATGTGCTCGCCAAATGATGTCTACTGCTACGATTTTCGCTCATTTTACGCCAATTCATCAATATCAAACGAAGAACAAATGCGACGAGCAAGAGGTGTGATGGACTTTTGCATTAAAAGAACGAAGTTGAATGAATAAAGCATTCATGCGAATGTTAATAAATTGCGACCATAAATGAGTCAATCACTTGTGAAATCTATGGATAACGTTTCGGGTCATTCACATATTATGTCACACTAATTTTGGCATTATTAGACACCCACCCACCCCCTGTCACACTCTGTCACAAATTCAAAACTACCCATCCATCCCCAATGTGTGACGTTATGATTTTCAATAGGACATATTTCTGCTTTCGTAATAATGTGTCTATTGTCTTTTTTATTAAACATCACAAGATTTCACTACATCATCTTTCATACAAAATATAGTAAGAGACAATCGTCAAAATGGGTTCATGTATTACAACACTATTCGAGGTTGTCTACAGTTAAAGTCCTTGTAAATTGGATAATATATATGTAGAAAGTGCATCCATGATCCTGGGTACAGTAATATTACCAAAACACAGCAAATCATTATATAACATAATAAGGATAATAATATGGAAAATAACAACAATTCTTACACAAAAATATGACATAACACTCCAAAAGTAACCCACAGGCCCCTTGCCACACTTTGTCACAAAAGTCAAAAGACCCTCACTCCCCCCTTACGTGACGTAATATGTGAATGGCCCCTTTAAATGTACACTAACAAGGGAGGATCTATGCGAATCTGTACGCGTTTTAGCAATATTCAATATCATGGGCGAGTGGCCGAATAATTATAGCAGTCAGCTGCTGTGAGGAAGATCGATGGCTCAAGGCGAGCTCTTATGTCATATGCACTCTCTTCGTAAGAACATAATCCAAGAAAACATTAAGGCTAAACATCTTTTAAATTTAAGAATATCTTAAGAATAATACAAGGCTCAAGCTACGTGACGACTTGGGGTTTTCCCTGAGATTTTTAGACAACGAAACCAGAGGGAATTTCACTTATCTGACCAGAAAGTCAAAATGCTACGACGCTACGATGCCCCGCAGCAGCTGCAAACGGCTACAACAATATTAAAAAAATCTATAGATAGATAAGCTAGAAATCAGCTATTGTACAAATAATATAACCAGAATGGAGTAAAACTTGAATCTTTGATGATGATTACCTGTTTGTGAAGTGGAGCTTATAGCCACAAAGTTTTCTCAGGAGAGATGTAACATGTGCTACCTGATCTTCTGCAATGGCCCTTCTTGTTATATCATCTGTATTCAAATCACTCGCCCGATGTTAGCAACTAAGTGAGTTATATTCTAATGCACCAAAGAGCACCCCAGCTTTGCTTCTAAAATAGTACTGATTTTTAGACAGTAAGCCAAGCCCCATTTGCAGGCGGGTGGAATGCTGTCTATACGAAGTTGCCGATTGAAACATGGCTCTCCAAAGGGACAGATGAATTGAGGTCGATAACGCACATTGAGTGACAAATCATCGTCTTGTGTGAATATATATTAAAAGTAGCAATGTACAAAATATCTTACAAAGGTACAAAGAGATGAATCAAAGAACTGATAAGAAAAAGCAAGGTGAAAGTCGAAATCAATAAAGTGATTAGAAGATAATCATAGCAAAATGTATGGTGATAAGCTACTAAAATTAAAAAAGTAAAAACGTACAAAATTTTTGAAACAACCTACAAATAAGTGGTTGCAGACCAATTGCAATTCTCAACCAGCAATATCAATTTCTAAAATCAATGATAGCGAGGATCTGCAGTAATGATAACGAGGTTCTACATTTATAACATACAGAGTACCCATCAGTGAGTAAGTGTGAAATCACGATTTCCCCCCTTTAAATGTCCACCCCCGCATATCATGTAATGACGAGATTTCGATACTTTAAAATGTTCATTCGACTTTCACCTAAAGGATACGGTTCAACCACGCTACCAAACTGTTAACTTAAGACAAAATGCCACCCTGAATACTCGATGGCCTCATACTAACAGTTTGGCACAGGGAGCAACTCATGTGCCATCTAGAAAAGTGACAACATCATTCTTCAAAATTGGACAAAACGTGGCATTGAAATGGGAAAACTCACATTTCATACCCTACAGTCTCCATGCTGAAAATTTAGGATTTTGATTAGCTTCGATCGCAGGCTCACTTGGGAAATCAGTCAACACATCGCCATTGCTAAGTGCTATGTTCTGTTTGCCACTTAATGCTGGAGAGTCCGTATTGATATTCATATCGACTCTCGTGTTGTACTGTCTTTGTCGATTTAGTCCTTGCGAATTAATCGCATAGGCTGAACCAGGCCTTGACAAGTAAGATGCTTGGACAATCGCATCACCCTTTCGTTCCTTAACCTAGAAAATGAGATTATCATTAAATATCGTGTTTGCAATTACACAAATACACGCAAACAAAGAACAAAGGTACAGGTCTCAATGGCTACAGGGTGGACAGTGAGCGAGCGAACATCCAATTGTCACTCGAACTACACACGTACTACACAACAGAGGAATAACTAGCTATTAATAAAGCCAGAGCGACAGCAACAATTGGCAAGTATTTAGTGGTTGAGGAGTGAATGGATAGGGGTATGGTCGCTCTCTGTGATATAAAAAAAATAAAATAAGAACATAAAAAAAATAAAAATAAAAACTACACTAGACATGAGAATCTTAACTCCCAAAAACACTTATGAGGATGTAAAAAAGACTGGTCAATAGGCAATTCCACAAATAGGACTAAGTTGTCTGTACCATAAACTGAATCAACAAACATAACTATTTCCTTTGAGATAAAGTTGGAGTGAATTAAAGGAGAGTTAAGGTCTTACCTTTTCAATGATTTTAAGTTGAATTAAAGCTTGTTTTGATGTCCTTTGAAAACCAAGTGCTACAACAAAATTAGAATATGAAATTTAATATTTGATGGATCTCACATGTTCACTGAAATTCTCTCTCCATTCTGTTGTTAAACTAGACTTGATGCTTCTCACAGTAAACATTGTACATCAGGGAATTTTTAATATTCAAAATTCCTGCAATAGTGGAGATGGAATAGCTGGCCAAGACTCTAGAATAAATTTACATTTATCAAACAAATGAATTAATGAATGAATTACATCCATAAACCCTCAAATTAGCCCCCCAGGGGTTCATTTATTTTGATACTCATTGGGTGGGAGCTTATTCAAAGGGAGGGCTTACTTGAGGGGGATATATAAAAGTACCTGGCACATGCTCTATAAAGAGCTCACTGTCAAAGCTCCTTTTCTCCATAATATCACAAAGAACAGTGCAAATTTAATTATTAGTCTGTACCAAGATCTTCCTCATTATCTGGCATGGGGGTTATTTGAGGGGCCTTTCTTCAGAGGGAGCCAATTTGAGGAGTTTTGGTAATGAAAATACTTTACAAATCTCTGTACAATGGAAAATCTTAGTCCCTGCTCTTTGGTCTTTTTCTGACTAATTGCCAAAATTAAAACTGTGGCAAAAATATATAAATACCAACCAGCAAAATGAGGCCAAATTGAGTCCAATGCAGAGGCAAAATCTACTGCAGATCTGCAAAAGGGTTCAAAACAGGAAGGAAAATAATAAATGCATGAAGAGCATTTTGAAGAAAAATGAAATTTGCTATTTGTCTAGTATGACCAGGATGATGAATGTTAGTCAGTCCCAGGCCCCAAGAGAGGCATGGTGGAAATTTGAAGAAAATGAAGGTGAAGATGATGATGGCAATTGTGATGAAGATGATGATATGATGATGATGATGATGATGATGATTGATGATGATGATGATGATGGTTGATAATGATGATGCTGATGGTGCTATATCAATAATTGTCATAGTAATTAATAGAAATAATCAAATTATTAAAGATAATCACAACTATAACATATGTTTACCTTCCATGTTCATCTGTGAGCTGGACATTTGCCTTGTGCTCAAGCAACATCATAACCACTTTACCATGGCCTTGGAATGCTGCACAATGACAAGCAGTCCATTTTGTTCCACTATTACGACCATTCACATCCGCCCTAAAAATAATTCATATCGTCACCAAGCTCTCTTCACTTGCTCAGTCTTTTTCACAATGTAAACACAACAACAAATGGTGTGAAAACCCTATTAGAGGAGGTTCCAATGAAAACAAAAACTAGATGGGGATAGTAGGCCTGTTTCAACAGCCATCTCAAACAGCTGTAGTACTCATTGACAGAAATTTTATGTTAAACTTAGACAAAGAAGAGCTACAATGATTGTAGCAAATAAAAGAACTCATAACATGTAGCAATTAATGAATACTAATGTTGCAACAGAACAAACTCTTGTTCAAGATGTAGACATATAACCAGAACTGGTAACAGAACAATAGATACAAAACTAGAATTAATAGATAACATTTCATATGTCCATAGTATAGGTATCATATATTCCAACATTTTAATTCAAGCTATCATATCACATTTTACTTCTCCTCTGAAAAAACAATGAAAATGGCAGCAAAAGATATGAATATCATTATACATAAAGAATTGAAACTTAGAGATAATGTTACAAAATACAAACAAACAATCAATCTAAAACCTACCCATTCTCCAAAAGTATTTTGACAATGCCACTGTGGCCCCAAAATGCTGCCAAACACAAGGGCAAAAAACCTTCTGAGGATCTGAAATTTACATCTGCACCCCTTCTCAGGAATCCTTTCACCAACTGAAACAAGAAATAAAATTGCTAATCACAAATGCATAATTCACTACTACACTAGGTGGATCTAATTGATCAACAAAGAGAAACTTAAAGTGCGAGTATGATTATGAGAAGCATGATCTAGTGCTTATCAAAGAACTTCACTTATCCAAACTGGCTCTAGGGCCAAGATAGATTGAACACACAATGCGTTCTGTCCAATGTTTTTGTCACATCATCCTTCCATAATCTAGCTCTAGTTGATGCTAATACCAACTTGATGCCAACTTGCAGATTTCTGTTTTGTGATGTTACATAACCCAAACCAAAAAGGAGATAAATTAAAGGGGATAAACGGGGATTTCCAAATTCAGTTCTCTCTGCAAACTGGTGAATTGTCCATTGTCCCAATTTAAAATTGTCAGTCTCTAGAAATTCTTGTGCCTTTGGCTGACTACATAACCAGTATTATGCTGTAGTTTGTTGAGAATGGAATGCCAACCAACACAAATGACTTGTTAGTATGCAATAACTTAGTTAGCTTATCTGGGGCGTATTTTAATAAGAAAATGGAAGTCAGGTATGGAAGTAAGTGTGTAGGAGTACACCGGTGTAAACAGGTTGAACATTTGGCGCAGATCTGTGGCGTATAAATAATTATAAAAGCATCCTTTTCCAGGATCCAATTGCTCTACGGATAACGACTGAAAAAAACCCCAGTCCATACCTCTGCATTACCATCAGCTACTGCTGCACAGAGGGCATCAGTCATTGCCATCTAAAACAAATCCCCTTCTGCAATCAAAGATATATTCATTTCCTCGCAAAAATGACTGGGGCGGCCATGTTTTCAGTAAGATGTACATAGCAACAACAACATTCTAGTACAATTTTGATTCCCTGTCATAATGCTTGCTGCTGATTGGCTGTTTCAGCACGAGGCTCGAAATTTGTATTAGAATTCGGTTAAACTTCGGCAGAAGAATTTCTAAGGTTGATCAAGTCAATTTGTTATTCACAACATCTCACAATAATTCACTGAAACTTACCACAGGATAGCCTGTGATCAAAATGGCGAAGGAAGCCAACATTCTCCAACGGATTTTTGAAAAATCATGGAATTGCTACGACGAACGATTCACCAATGTCTTTAATGAAGTAGCAGCAATATATGAATGGATGGATCAAGTGTTTCCAGCTGCAGAAAACGCTATAAGTCGGTAATTAGATGCAGCATTGAAACTATGATATAGAATCAATGATCCTCCTAGTATGAATTTGTTTTTGTCTTTCCCCACAGAGCTTGGTTTAGTTGTATCATTCGATGCCGGTATGCAGTTGTTTTCGGAGTACGGTCATTACCTTGAAAACTCACCCTTGATATTATACTGGAATATTTTGTTTTTTATAGAAAGACAGCATGTAACCTGCCAAAGATGCCTCATATCAAAAGACGAAAATTGGATAAGCCACTGGGGAAAACATTAGAGCCAGATAAGATAGTCTCAACATCAGATGATAATACAGAATCAGAAATTGTTGAAGCAAAAAGACCCAGACAGTTACGGCCAAGACGAAATGCTAAGGCAAAAAATAGACGATCATCAAAGGCAAATAATTCCAAGCAATGCCAGAAAAAAGTTGTAGCACAGGTGGCCAGACCAACTAGATTGACTCGAGCATCATATAGAGAGGACACCATAGGAAAAAGTGGACTTGCACAGGATATCTGGTAATTTTTGTAAAACTATCTGTTAGTTTAATTTTTTTGGCATGTAGGAGTTTTACATCTCTGAATTATATATATATTTTTAAAATACAATTTGGTGGTGACTGTGATAAAATGAGATGTGATGAAGTTTGTTGAGAAATGTTATGATGTTTTGGAAATGTTTAAATTTTGCGTGATGTTTGTTTCCACAGCACAAATGAAGATATACATTTGAAAGATGAGATTCCTGATGCAACTGAGTCAAACACTACAAAATCATTTGTTGAACATGAAAAAGATATTGAATGCACTGATGAGTTGAAAGATATAACATTAAAGTGTTTTTCTGTCTCATTGGATGATGTACTGATTGATTGCAATGGTAAAACGGAAGAGATAGAGGCAAGTTACCTCTTTAAGATATCCTTTTCAGCCGATATTTTTATCTATCCTACTTTGAGCCAGGTAGCTGAATGATAACAACAGCTCTGGATTTGTGTAATGAATAACAATTGAAAATAGAAATGAATTTCAAGGATAACAATAGACACTAAGCAATAATTGATAAGTACTATTGAGCTGAAGAGGAATTTTAGCATCTATACAATAATATCTAGCATTTCACACACCTATGTCAGTCAGCCCCTTATTCAATTTGGTGCCCAATGTGAAGTGTCTATAAGAGAGGACACCTATGCTGGGCTGTCATGATGGTAAGGTTGGGTGCCTTTATCTCCCAGGTGCTGCCACATGGTATCCATTTGCTGCTGGGTGAATGGCGACTGAGCATCTGAACTATGGTTCAAGTGTTCTCATTGAACCATTGATCTTCCACACTTCAGATGAATGCTCCAACCATTGGCCACTCGCCCGTCCTGCACATCTACATAGGCAGATAGATTGCTGAAAGCATGCTTCAAATTGATTGAGTTTAAGGCAGGTGCTAACATTTAATAGAGCAATCCAAAAACTTTTAAGTATCTTAAGATGAACAAAAACCTAAGAATCACTAGATGTGCACTTACAAGTAAATGATGTTCTTGTCCTCTCATTTGTTTTAGAATTTAGTGTCAAGTTCAAATACTGATGAACACATAAAGGAGAAAGCAGCCAATGTGTTGAGTGCTGAAAATAGTACACAGGTAGCAAATGTTGAAAAAGATCAGTGCAAAGAGGATCTTGCAAAAGAAAAAGAGCCAAATGAGGTGCAGGCAGATAAGAACCCAATGGAAGTTGTAATCAATAGGGTGGGAGATAAAACTGAAGACACATTGAACTCTGAGAAAAGTGAGATAGTTTCAAATGCCCAGAAAATGTATGTTGATGACAAAAATGAAAAAACTGAGGATAGATCAGCATGTAGGACTGTAGAAAATTGCAAAGAAGAAATACAGAAAGACAGCAAGCCGAGAAATAATGTCGACTCTAATGCCTGTTCTCAAGGTCAAATAGCAAAAATAAAGGAAAGACTATTTGAGAAGATACAACTTCCATCCTCAAGCACACCAACACGACAGAGTCCACGTTTGATGGCAGGTAGACAGAGTCCACGTTTGATGGCAGGAAGACAGAGTCCACGTTTGATGGCAGGAGGGCAGAGTGCACAACTTGGGAAAAGTCCTTTGAGATTTGAGACATCATGGATGATGAACAGTGTAGAGGTCAACAAGAAATTAATGGAGCAGAAGACGCTTGATGATGAAATGGATGTTGTGTCAACAGAATTTCCAAAGGATGAGGATAATCATGAAGGAAGAAGTGAACATGGAAACAACGAAGAAGAAAATTTGAAAACTGATGATAATAATGAAAAACCTCTAAATTCAATGGGACCTAAAATTGTCAAGGTACACACATGTATTTAAAAATTATTTATATGGAAACCTGTTCATGGGATAATTCCTTTGTAGTAAGGTATGTCAAAGTAGTAGTGTAAGCAGCCATTCGCATTCATTGTTTTTTATGACATCAACCATTAAGCATACTTTAAAAACTACTGGCTAAATCATTGATTGATTGATTGATTGATTGATTGATTGATTGATTGATTGATTGATTGATCAATTGTTTGCTTGATTAATCATTGATGTATTTTCTATTATAGAATGTTGAAGTAATGTTGTCTTCTGGCAACACAACAGGTAGCCTGTTGCTATATTTACTACATGAAGTAAAATTGCCTTCACAGAGAATCATGCTAAAATAGTATGTTCTTTTGCAGCCAATCAAGCCAAAGAATTTGTTGACTGGTGTGCACACTATGATAAAGGCTGCAAATCAGAGAAATAATGCCATACACCAGGTAGGAAAATTTAGCCAATAGCTTTCTTGAGTGGAAATCAAATGGAAGTTATGTACTGTCCTTGATTCTGTTGAACAAATGAATGAATGAATAAACAATGAATGAATGAATAAACAAATGAATGAATGAATAAGCAAATGAATGAATGAATAAACAAATGAATGAATGAATAAATAAGTGAATGATTTCATGAATTATTTGCTTTGTTTCATTCATTATTTATCAAATATGCACTGTTGTCTATTTCATGCAGGGGTAGGGATGGGCAGTTTTAGCCCCTTAATAGCCTCAAAGAAGCAGTTTTTATTCAATATTGACAAACAAAATAATCCACACATATCAGGGTAGGGGCTATTCTAAGTTTGATGTGTTGCCCCGCCTTTGACTATGAGAAGGGTATTTTGAATTCGATATTAAAAAACATGGATTTGGAGGAACTTTCTGGATTGAAGGATAAATGGATGGCAAATTACGGTCTGTAACATAAGTTTCTACGTCAACTAACATCATATCCCTAAATGAAAACACACCAATATTTGCAGTCATTGCTTTATCAAATAACCAGATTTTTATAACAGTAGTAACATTGAAGAAACCAGAAAATTGTTTTAAGAATTCATGCCAATTTTAGGGTGCAGTTGCAAAGCAAGGTAACATTGTGACAGGATTATTTTCATTCATCAAACCAAGCACCGCAGAAAAGAAACCAGAGACTGTTCAGGTACTAAAATATGACAATTCTGTTTTTTTATGATTATCAGGACTAGAACATGTTGGAACTCATTTGAAAAATCAGCCAAAAATCTGTTATTTGTATGACAACAAACACACTGTTAATTACTTTATAAACAAATGAGCCAATCAGCTCAAGGGATTCTAGTTTCATCGATCTTACTTTTGAATGCGCAATTCTGTTGAACAGAAGCAAAACTATTTCTTGACAGGAGAGGAAACAGCGTATGGAAGATGAGGCAAAGAAGCGAGAGCAAGCAAGAATGAGACTGATTCAGCAAGCAGAGCAAAGAAGACAGAAAGAAATTGAAGAGAGAAAAAAGTATGTCAGCTCTTCTATTCCAATGGATTTGTGGGATATCATGTTCAAATACTACATCTATCACTACACTGATATTTCTGCAATGTAGTCAAATATTAATTTGTGGACAGAATGACTGTCCAGCAAGGTCAATGAAGGTTTTATTTTCTAGCTTTATGCTAGTAGTCAAAAAAGGTGACAGAAAGCTATTTCAACAATGACTCTTCAGCTTGAGTTCAAGTCCTGCCAGGGTCATCCAGTTTCTTGCACTCACTTGACAACTTTTCTAATCCCTGACATCTTTCACTCAAATGATTTCTCATCAAGATCATTTGTTTTGAAGCAAAGTTTACCTTAGCATTGCAAGCAAAAATTTCTTAGCATGTTTTAAAGTTACTTTCTTGCTCAAAATTTTTCCTTAATAACTCCTACACCCGATGCAGATACTGTACATGACTTTCTAATATTCATAGATATTTAATATTTAAATTTGAGTGTATCTTGATTATGGTGACATTTACACAGGCGAAGGCAAGAAAGAGAGCAGAGAGTTGCAGAGTTGCAAGCAAAGAAAGCACAAGAGGAAAGGGAGAAGCAAGAGCAAACACAGAAGAGGTTTGAGATGATGAAGAAAAATGAAGAGAAAATTCGAAAAAACAAAGAGAAGGAGGAAGAGCTAAAGAAGAAAATTAGAGAGCGGAAAATGGCAGAAGCTGAGGCAAAAAGAAAACAAGAGGAAAATGAAAGATTAGCAAAGATGGCAGAAAAAGAAGAGGAAGAGAAAAGGAAAGCAGAATATCAACAAAGAAAACAAGAGTATGAAGAAATGGAAAGGAAGAAGAAGATAGAAGAGCAAAAGAAGGTTGAAGAGCAAAGATATGAGGAGCATGCCAGGGAAATGCAGTTGCAGGAAGAACGACTAAGAAGAGAAATTGAAGAAAGAGAAGCTCTAGTCAGAAAGAGGTTGGAAGAGAAAGAGAGAGATATGAAAGAGATGCAAGAGAGGAAAAGGATGGAAAAAGAGAGACAAGATAAAGAAGAACAAGAGAGGTTAAAGAAGGAAGAGCAAGAGAGATTGAAAAGGGAGGAACAAGAGCAGCTAAAGAAGGAAGAGCAAGAGAGACTGAAAAAACTGGAGCAAGAAAGGTTGAAAAGGGAAGAGCAAGAGAGGCTGAAAAAGGAACTTTTAGAAAGAGAAAAGGCTAAAAGAGAACAAGCAGAGAAAGAGCTACAGGAGAAGATAAAAAGGGAAAATGAATTAAAAGAAAATGAAAGGAAAATTAAAGAAAGGGAGACAAAGCAGAGAGAACTAAAGGAGAGACATGAGAAGGAATTGAAAGCTATTAATGATATTAAAATAAAGGAGCGAGAAGCATATTATCGAAAGAAATTGGAACAAAGGCAGTTTGGGGAACCAAAGCGTACTTTTGATAAAGCTGACTTGGAAATAAGACCACCTATAATGAAATCACCATCTCAACCTGCACCACATGCTGCACAACAAAAAGGCCAAAAGGTAAGCTCCGCATATTTTTCACCACTCAGCTATACTGGGATGGCTATCATGTGGTGATTGAGCTGCAATGTCCATAAATATATGTGTGTGTGTGTGTGTGTGTGTGTGTGTGTGTGTGTGTGTGTGTGTGTGTGTGTGTGTGTGTGTGTGTGTGTGTGTGTGTGTGTGTGTGCATGTGCATGCGTGTGTGCGTGCGTGCGTGTGTGTGTGCGTGCGTGCGTGTGTGTGTGTGTGTGTGTGTGTGTGTGTGTGTTTGTGTGTTTGTGTGTGTGTACATGTCATCCCCTGTAAATGTGAATGGCCAATCTTTGGACAAAGTAATCCATCAACCACTGGATGACCAATTATTGAGTTGCAAAGAAAATATTCATTTGAAGTTGCAATTTGTTTTGCAGGTGCAATGCACTTCTTACAATACGCCAACACTGAACAGAGCGACAGGTAAGAAGATTAGGTCACCATCATTACAAAACTATGATATCAACAGCCTAAGTGAAGATGATTCAACTGATGATGAAGAAGATCCAGCCCAAGAGATTCCAGGTTGGGCAAAGGGGACAAATTTCAAAAGAGCTATCTTGGCACAAATACACAGCAAAATGGATCCACGTGAAATATTTATCAACATGTTAGACCCACCAAAGTTAGAGAAAATGTTTCCAAAACTGCGAGCTAGATTCTTTAAACGTACAAGCAGTGCATGCTGGGACCACCCGCCTAGGCCCTTCAATACTATGCTACATTGATGGGTGCAGGCCTCTCGTAATAAAAAACACTCGTGTAATTTTTATGTAGTTGTTTCATTACTATTTTATAAACTAGAATTTAGCTAAGATTGTATCATAGACTCTTGTTTTACATTTGGTATGCGTTAACTTTGGAAAGTGTGATGATTCATAAGGTACAGTGAAGTTACCAAGTAACTTTATATGTGTTTCCCTTTAACATATGTCTAGCTTTGCTCATAGTTTCATATGGACAAAGAGGCCATAGTTACAAACATACAGCTACTGGTTCAGCATACAGCATATTTCTGAAAGTTGGGTACACCAAGCAATAATACAAATTATCACACTTTTACCCAAATATTCAAATGTATAGATAAAGTTGACCAACTAAAAGTTTCCTATCCTACTTATAATTGTACAAATTTTGTTTAATTTGACAGTGGGCAAATTGGACCACATTCTTTCAAGATTGTAAATCCTAGAAGTAGTAGCTTAAAGAAATCTCTTCTGTTGCAACCCTCCATCCTTAGAATCAGTCTGATAACTGATGGTGACTAACTGTATACATAAAGCTATCAATTAATTAATTCCAAAGTTTTTCTTATTCCTAAGTTTTCTGAATGTTGTTTGTTGTCACTTAATCATAAACAATATTTGTTCTCACTTACCACCATTCTGTTATATATGCTCCATATTCCATGCTTTACTGTCCAGCTACAAATACTGGCTGAACATAAGCTAAATATGACTATTTTGGCCACTTTGCATAACTCAGCCTTCTCCTCAAATAGACTGGGCTATGTACCCTGGTTCATGTGTATACAATATGGTTAAAAATGAACATTTCCATGTTTCAAAAAATTTGCATCCACACAAGGACTATTTCTGCATTTCTCAGGAAAATGCTTTGGGACTGTGAAAATGATTCATACCTTTGCCCTAAAGGCTTGATACAGTGACATGTGGTTCAAAAAAGATGCATTTTGCCTTGCCAAATATATACTCTAAGTTCCAAATAGATGGTGGGGGATGGGGTTTGGAATATTAGGAGTGGTTGGGAATTTCCTGAAAAACTAATAAATGGGGGGTTTGAATAATGGGTGGGTTGAAAATTTCACTAATTATACCAGATATGGATGAGTTTCATAACTTATTTCAACTGCAAACAAAGTGAAAAGCACAATTTCTCACATTACTTAATATTCCTTTGAATTACAGATACACAAATAATAAATGGGGGTCTGGAATAAGGATGCCCTGGGCAGATTTTTTCAAAAATTTATACGTGGGGGGCATGTATTTGGGACTCAAGAGTATAGGATTGAAAACATCCACTTTGGAGAGCACTTTCAAAAGACTTACCTTTGGAGAACAAAAATGCCAGCTGCATGAGCCCACAATGGGTCACGCATTTTGAGTTTGAACAGTCTTAGTCAACTCAAGAAATTACCTTCTTACATAATATATTGTTTGCAAGATCTCATGAATGAGTCCTGGATATTCTGGTACTCTAATGCACTTATTCCAGCACATGATGTGTGAAAAATAAACAATAGAGATCAATCACACAGAATGCTGCTATACAGTGTGATGAAATCTTTGCATACATAGGCCTTTGTAAAGGATAAATACTGAAGCTGCTCTGTCTATTATCACCATTATCTCTGCTGGCCCCGTAATCAATCTGGCATGAAATCATATCAGATTCAGTTTTTTGCATGAAATAGTATTAACTTTTTGCCATATTCATTAGCACAATGAAATCAAATATCCATTATTGTCTATATGTAAATAGAAGGCCAATACGGTATGAAAACAAATCAGGTTCAAATGCAACTGAAACCATGAAATGGGGGGCAAAAATTACTGTAACAATATTGTAAAAAGATGTAGAAAAGTTATGAAAGAAGGAAACTATATGTTGTGTAACAGGTATATATAAACATTAAACAATGCTAAAAGAATAATATAGAGAACTACTTCATATGAAGATACCTAATAAAATAGCTTTCAATATAGTGCCTATTTGTCATACCAAATAAGTAAAATTTAATGAGGTAGATATAAAACTAAAAATAATAACTAAAGTAATGTCTGTAGCAGAACGAATTTCAACACTTGCAGTGCATTTGTCTCTGTAGATGTGTATATATATTTATATAGATATAAACAAACTTCTTTCACAGCATGACATCAGCAGCATGGTTAAACATGTAATATTCTAGACTGCTTTAAAACACAGTACAAAACTTTTTTCCATCTTTAAAAGGATTATCAGCAACTTTTGAAATCAAAGGATCCCCTCGTTTTTCATTCTCACAATATGACAGAATTCTGAAATGAAAAGTTTTAACTTAAACCAACTTGTCCATTAATATTCCTTTAGTTAGCATAATATAGGAATAAGCATTGCCTGCTTTCTTCTGTTTATCCTTGGATTTGCATGAGAAAATTTGCAAGCAATTTGATGGTGTCTCGAGACAAAATACTGAACAAGAGTTGAGATCAATGTAGAAAACAATAAAAAAGTGACCAAATTGAATATATATTTGTATTTGCTTGCAGGGTGCCTGTCAAGTACATTTCCATCAAAGATAGAAATGCTGCACAGAGCGCTTTAAGATATTTCGATGCCAACTGATGTCATAGCATGACTCTCAGTTATTATATTACACAGTGACTAAGCACCTCCACACCCATGTGCACCAAAGCAGTTGCAGGAAGAAATTAACTAGAACTAACAACTTTCATATCTGTTTTGGTCGGAAAGGATTATATAATGTCCTTTCCCAAACCTCTCCAAGTATACCTCCAAGTGCAAAGGTTGCGATTAATCTAAGCTCTGATGTGAACAAAGGTTGACTAAGGTTGCTTATGTCCAGTTGCTGTCAATCCAACACTTTTTTTTTAATCTCTTCATGGAGACACAACTATCAGTTTGACAAAATTTTAATTTTAATACAAAAACCGTTAAATTTCCTAAAATCGTTTTTAATTCAAATCAGCAATTTTCCTACAAAATCACCGTTATGGCCTTAGATAGTACGGGACAACTCCATTAGGCCACTCTCTAGTAGTCAACAATAGAATAGACTTATATCACTTACTCTCTGGAACTCAATGAAACCCTTTGTCGTGTCATCCTTACTTCTCTTTTCAATTGTTCGATTTGTTTATGAAACTGCTTCACTTGCTGTCCATACGAATTTTGACTTAGCATCTTGCTGTCTCTGCTTGTACTCCACTCTACCCGTAATCGTCGCTACACCTTCCTTCTAGTAAGTTAACACGTACCCACAATGCAATGCTCATTCTGCCATTATGTCACTATCTAAGGGAAAGTACTAATTGAGCTGACTGATTGAGTTCTACACACTGTTCATATCAGGGACGTAGGAAGCATCTAAAAGGTGGGGGGGAAGTCCTAAAAGGGGCACATTACCACGCCCATTTTGGGCTTCAAAGGGGCACTTTTGCATAGTTTGCTAAAAAGTGGGGGACCATGGCCCCTCCGCCCCCCCGGTTCCTACGTCCCTGGTTCATATGACTCTATTGGAGCTATGTTGGACTAATCGTAAGAACCACAAAACATCAAAACACGTGTGAACAGTAACATGATAGTATTAGGCTATAACAATGGGGTAAATAACAAAAGTATAAGCACATGAAAGCGAGCGTGAAAGGAAGTTTTAACTATGGTGTTTATTATCCAATCAAACATTAACAACAGAACATGTGATATTACGAGGATAAATGATTGTAGTAATAATCATCAGTATTTATAATAGATTTTTTTGGCCTATTTGAGTTTATTTTGAAAACAAACAAGTCTGATTTTCCCTTATTCAATCTGGGAGTCTTTTACAAATTGACTACAAAGCAAAACACTTTCTACTTTTGTAGAGAAGAGGGTTGTTACAACTAAACCAGTTTCTGTTCTAGCAAATATATATTAATCAATTGATGGTGATTGCAAAAATTTATTGGCTTCTATCTGATTTCATAATATGTTTTGAGAAACTACCCTTACTAACTGAGGATGATTCAAGTCTTAAGCCCAAACAGTTTGTCAATGAATTGGTTGCAACTGGACTTGTAACTGATTAGATTGTGTCAAATTCTCTGATGCCAAATTACTATGCAAAGAAGAAATGATATATCCTGGCCTTAAAAATTTTTCATAATATTTGGGGAGTGCTCATTCAAGAGTGGCAATCATGAAAAGCTCTGCTCATGCTCCTTGGAGAAGGAGTACTAATTGATTGGAGAGAGAGAGGGGGGGGGCTCATTAGGGCCATGCTCACCATGCATTTATGAGTGTGTCAAAGATAGCAATGCCTACAGAATCAGTCAAACAGATAATTGTCTTTCTAAACAATTCCTTTTTGAGGAATTTTACTACTTTCATATGAAGCTGAAGATTGCTACTTTTACCTTCAATTCACAATGTCAAATTATTTAGCAATTGCTTAAAATTTCCACATTTGGGTGTTAGCCATGTATGGTTCTGATAGTCTACAAACAATGAATAGATAAATCAAATGTAATAATAAATAAAATTAACAAACAACTACTATAGAAAAATATAATGACTATGAAAAAACAATATTAGACAGCAAATTACAGTGTAAACTACGTAACTTCAACAGAACAAACTGAATCTTACTCATTTTTCAAAGAGGCAAAAAATGTCCAGTAAAGACTGCAATGCAAAGTAGACATATTTAGTTTAATCTATAGGTCATTGTTTCTCAACAGATTACGGTATTTGTCTTTTAGATTGACAGGGGTCCTGTTGTGAAATGGGTAGTTAGCCAGTATAACTTTCCACTGCCCAGTTCCAAACCTTTCAATCCCTTGTCTCAACCAGTCTTCCTCAGCTGATGTGAACTTCTTTCTTATTCTTGATGTACGTTTCTTTAGTTTCTTGACAACCTTGACATCATCAACAGGTGAATCTTCTTTCACAACATCATCTTGTATTTCTCCTACATTGACAGTTTCAGGCTCACACATGCAATCACCCACGGATTCAACCATACTTGGTTCTGCCCTGTCTTCTACAGAAGACTGTTCTTTTTCTATCAAACTTGTGCTCTCTGTGCTTCCATCCAATAGTTCACACAATGTCATATCAAAACTCAAAGAATGCATATTCTTTTTTGATTTGACAGCATGAAGAACACTCTGCACTCTGGCAAGACAAGGTGTTTCAAGTATACTCAAAACATCTTGGGCTAATTGTTTCATTGCTTGGAGAAAACTTGCATAGTGAATGAAATTTGGAACTTCCAAATGTGGATACAGTACCAATCTCTTAACCTCTCTTGGATATAACACCAGGTTTTCTTTATTCCATTCATCAAATAAGCTGATTACTTCTTTTTTGTTTGCATTATCACCATTCTTCATCAATATTCTCTGCGAATTCACATACTTTATCATAAATTCCTTTCTTTTGTTTCTATGCGCGACAGTTTCTTTTGTATCCGTAGCCGCAAGCTTTTGTGATAGTAAATCAAACAGGGCTTCAATGTAGTGAACTAGAGTCTTCAGTGGTCCCTCATCCTCGTCTACTTCCAAATCTTTGTTCCATATTTTAAAGCAAAATATTGCCAATACAATGTACGATTGCAGACTATCGCTATCCACAGGGTCATGATGACTCTGTTCTATCAACTTCGGAGACAAGGAGTTTCCCATCGAAGTTTGTGTTCTAACTCCAAGATCAATAATGGAGTGGATGATACTGATGTAGGTCCTTGCGCTATTCAGATCATTTGAACCCAAGCCTGATTCCAAGAACTTCTTACAAAAGATGTGGCAATAATATTCCAAGCATAATTTGATTGCTATCTCATCAGATTTATAAGTGCTCCCACTTCCGCCCCCTTCCTCAGCACTGCCTTCGGCCATGTTTAGATTTCTGGTTATGGACCAACCTCGCTCCAGCGCTCTTACTTATTCCAAGGCCAATCTTTCTCTTTCCTAACATATCGTTGTATAAAAATATATAAAACATAATAATATAATATTGTATAATATAATATTGTGCAATATAATAAACTATAATATAATATATTATACTATAATATAGTGCAATATACTGTCCTGGGTATGACATTAAACTACATCCGGTTGTGGAGTTTTACGTGGGATAATGAGGTTACCCTTTGCCACAATTACCTCCAGGTCACCCTTGGGCAAGGTGTAGCACCTGTTAGCCTACTCCGAGACCTTGAAATTCCAGGTTGATGTCTGGCGGGGTTTAGTCTATTACAAGCTGTTGGCAGCAGGACAGCAGTTTTCATGGAGGGCTAGAACGGTTCAACCTTTCTAATGGTCTTCATGATTAGATGTTTGGCGTAAGTACAGTCTAACTGGAAATATACGGCAGAGATCACATGCCTAGTTAGTTGGCACTGCGGACAAAGAAAGAACCTTGGGGCAACTACTTTGTCTTCTACTTGACCCCTGACCACTCTCCATGCTAATGAAAAGAAATAGCATCTCTTCTTGCCACATCGGTCGTCGCATGGATAAACAAGGACCGCGTTGTCAAGTGGGTGACCAGGCTTGCAATGATAAGTTTGCTACTGGAAAGCAGTTAAGGAGAAAATTCAGAATGGGTACTTGGAATGTACAGAGGATGAAAGAACTTGGAAAGTTAAACACGGTATGTAACGAAATGGACCGAAACAACATTGACATTCTTGGAATATGTGAAACTAATTGGACAAACAAAGGCAGTTTTCGGACCCATGATAACAAGCTAATTATATTCGCTGGGAAAGATGAAGGAGATGGCTACAGTCATGGTATAGCAGCAATTTTATCTAAGGAAACAAGTACCTCACTTTTAGGATACAGTCCAATTTCAGACAGACTACTTAAAATTAGACTTCAAGGAAAACCTTACAATATAAGCATTATTCAGTGTTATGCTCCGACAAGTGCTGCAAGTGATGAGGAAATGGAACAGTTTTATAATTCGCTGCAAGATACATTAGATAGTATTCCTAACAGAGATGTGAAAATAATAATGGGTGATTTTAATGCTAAGGTGGGAAAACTGAAAAACAGCAAACCTAACTGTGGGAAATTTGGTTTAGGTGATCAAAATGAAAGAGGTGCCGATTTACTAGAGTTCTGCCAATCGAATAACCTAATTATTGCTAATACACTTTTTGAACATCATCCTCGTCATCTTTATACATGGACTTCTCCGGATAGCAAAACACGGAACCAAATTGATTGTATAATAATAAATCAGAAATGGAAAAGTGCTCTAAAGAATGCCAAAACACGACCAGGTGCCGATTGTAATACTGATCATCAACTCTTGGTAGTCGACATGCAAGTCAGGCTCAAGAAATTGAGGAAAGTCATCAGCCCTGTAAGACTGGATTACACATCTTTTACTAATGAATACAGTGTCAAAATATCCAACTCATTTGATCCTCTTTTGGAGCTTGATGAAGAAAAGTCACCAAATGAAATATGGCAAGAAGGCAAAGATACCATCCTACGTGTAGCCAAAAGCATTTTTCCGAAAAATAAAAGAACCCAGAATAGATGGATTTCTAAAGAAACACTGGAAGAAGTTGAAAAACGTAGAAAGTTAAGAGCAAAGGGTACTAAAACTGAGTTTGAAAGGACTCTATACGCAGTGCAAAATGCCAAAGTTAAGAAGCTGATGAGAAAAGATAAAGAAAAGTTTATTAATGAGAAATGCCGACACATTGAAGAGAAATCCATCACAAACTCTCTAAAGGATTTGTATCAAGGTGTGAAAAGCTTGACAAGGAAGTTCAATCCTAGAATTGATACAGTGAAAGCTGATGATGGAGCCTTACTTTGTGAAAGTGATGAAGTGAAGCAAAGGTGGAAATAATACTGTTGTAATCTTTACAAGAAAAATGAAACTAGCTTTGAAAGAGCACCAACAAGCAGTTGCGATAACATAGTTGAACCAGCACCACTCTATTCTGAAGTTAAACAGGCTATCAGTGAGCTAAAGAATAACAAAAGCCCCGGAATAGATGAAGTGGTTGCAGAGTTAATCAAAAATGGTGAAAATCAAGTGATCAATTTCTTTCATAAATTATGTATTGCAATTTGGACGAAAAAGGAATGGCAAGTTGACTGGGTTAACTCAATATTTATCCCAATACCAAAGAGAGGGGATGTCTTGCAGTGCAACAATAATAGAACCATTGCTCTGATTAGTCACTGCAGCAAAATATTACTTAAGATTATATCAAATAGAATGAAACCTCAAATGGACGTAGAAATTAATGAGACACAAGCTGGTTTTAGATCTGGAACTGGAACAAGGAATCAAATTCTCAATTTGAAATTAATCATTGAAAAGAATAGAGAATTTGGTAATGATATCTTTCTGTGCTTTATTGATTATAGCAAAGCCTTTGATATGGTTTCACATGAAATTCTTTGGATCACAATGAAAAGAATGGGTTTCTCTTTACATATCATTGATCTTATTAGATCCTTGTATAGCAAGCAAAAGGCAGCAGTCAGAACAACACATGGTCTAACAGATTGGTTTGATATCGAGCAAGGAGTACGCCAAGGCTGCATCCTCTCTCCTCACTTATTCAACATATATTCTGAGCAGATAATGAGAAATGCTCTTGAAGATTTCACAGGAGGCGTAAGAATCGGAGGTAGAGTGATCACCAACTTAAGATATGCAGATGATGTTGTCTTGATTGCTGGCGGAATGGAAGAATTGCAGGAGCTAGTAGACAGAGTTAGCAAGGCTAGTTCTCAGTTTGGTCTCTCATTAAATCCAAGTAAAACTAAGGTTATGAAAATCTGTAGGAAACCTAGCAATGATGAAGAATTACATTTTATTACAGTTAATAACAAGAGAATTGAGAATGTCAAGGAATTCATTTATCTTGGTTCTTTAATTACCAACAATTGTGATGACACAAAGGAAATCAGAAGACGATTGTGCATTGCCAAAACTGCAATGATTTCGTTAACTCAGATTTGGAAAGATAAGGGTATTTCGACAGGAACAAAGAAAAGATTACTCTGGTCACTTGTTTTTAGTATTGCCAGTTATGGTTCAGAATGTTGGGTTTTAAAAAAGTCGGATGAAAAGAAAATAGAAGCTTTTTGAAATGTGGTGTTATCGCCGGTTATTGAGAATAAGTTGGACTGATATGAAATCAAATGAATGGGTCCTGGAAAAGATTGACTGTAAAGAAAGACTACTAACAGCAATTAATAGACGAAAGATGTCCTTTGTTGGCCATGTTCTGAGGCATAAAGATATCAGTTGCGATTTGTTTATGGGTAGTGTATACGGACACAGAGGTAGAGGTAGACCAAAAACGAGATACAGCGATAACATTAAGGATAGAGCTGGATTTAGAAGTATTGTAGCTATTTACAGACTAGCGCAGGACAGAGACAAATGGAGAGTCACGGCGTTCAATTGTGTGCCTTCCGTTTAATGATGATGATGAGTGCAATATAATATGATATAATATGATATGATATTAAGTGGTAAAATATAATATAATATAATATATTATAATATAACATAGTTGCCAGGTCTCCCCGTATTCCACTGGAAGCTCCAGCATTTCAATATTACCTGCAGCCGGCATTCAGCAATGGCAAAATGTTTAGAAAATCTCCAGCATTTACAACATTTTGAAAAAATATCAAAAAATCGCCTATCAGAAAAAATACTGGAACTTAACAATTCACACTGTTTGTTCTTCATTAGCCACTTCTTCTAAACTAATCATTCTTAAAACCATTGCTTTTCATGGTACTGTCTTGTTTTTTGGATATTGCTATGTAATGATGGTTTCCTTGGTAACTACCCAGCAATGGCGGCATCAGTTTCAACCCCGCCCCCTTAGCTGTCACATGGCCACACCCAGTTCTCAAACATTTTGATAACCAAAACTTGGCAACTATGATATAGTATGATACAATATGATATAATGTACTTTAATATAATACAATATAATATAATACAATATAATGATAGTATTTATGCAAGATGTCTAGTCGTTCAACACTTTCTCTGGTAGTTTTGTGTGCTGTTCATATTGGTTTCTAGTTAACAGTTCATAAAAAACGCAATACAAGCAACCATACAATTCACGTAGGACATCTGGAAAATGCGCAAGTTCAACACCGAAAACAGGCCTCCTACTTTGCCTCCCTAAACCTGGAACTTTAAACAAATGTCAGCCCCAGTAAGGTTCGAGTAACATTGAGTTTCTACTTGTTACCACTGTGTCCTCGTGTTGAAATGATGGACATCAAAAAATGGCCCAACTGATCAACAAGTTATTTGGTGGTAACTTAGATTGAAAATGGGCATTTTCATTACCAGAAGCAACGTGCCAGAGGAGGTAAAAGTCCGGAACCCCATAGCCTGGGAATGTAGTTCCCAGAAAATTAGTTGGCTAGTAATATTTGCAGATGGCTTCACAGAAAAATCTTGGACTGTTGAAACAAGTGTGAAGCTCTAGACATATAATTCCAATGAGATTAAGGGACCAAAACTCCACGACCTTCACAGCCTGAAAACGAGGTAGCAGTTAATCTGTAGACAATGTTGTAAGATATTCTGGGATAGATTTGGCGTTTTCACGAATGATGAGGCTAGCGACCCGCAAAGAAGGGATTGTAGCCCCCAACACCACGCTTGGCATCAACTCTGAAGAATAGTTTTCATTTGAGGCAGCTCTGCTCCCAACATACGACATATCAAAATCCATTTCATGGTGGTATATTATGATATATAAAGCTGCACCACCTCAATTTATCAAATTTACACCGCCGCCTCAGTATCCCATTGAATCATGCTATGTGGTCATGAATTTTGCAAACAGATGACAACTTTAGGCAGAAATAGTGACTAACAAAATTACATCTAACTAATTCGTAATTGGTTTCTCACCAATGCATCAGAGATAGTACGCTTTACATAATTAACACAACTGCCCTTGTCTATACAGGACTCACCAAAATGCAAACTGCTGGCGTAGTATTTGCATTATTGTACAGGCAAACGATTGCTGAAATTTTGCGAATAAACTGTGAAACTTATGCAGATTTCAGTGTCATGCACGAAAATGCACGGCTCAGTGATGGTGCATTTCGTACACTGTTGGAAACGGACAGTGAAACATGTAAATACGAGTGTGCAACAGAGGAGAGATGCAAGTCGATCAATTTTAACGATGATGAAAACATTTGCGAATTGAATGCTAAATCTGCCGAAGATCCGAAGGACGCTACGGAAGTTAATATAGGAAATGGATGGAAATATTACTCCCCATCGTACAATGAGATGTTGGTATGTTTGCTAATCAGTAGCCACATATATTCATATGGTAATTCAACATACAATAAAACAGATACAATATCGTAACAATTATGACAGGTAACTTTTCAAAAACGTTTGATTACTCAGCCACAAGATGCTAAAAATATACAATGAAATCAGGCATCTCAGGGAATGTTTCAAAAAATGTCACTGACTTTTTCCAAGTTATCTAGACCAAACTTTAAAAAATTCTCTGGCTTTCCCAGGTTTGCCAAACAAAGCTTTTAAAATTCCTTGATTTTCACCAAATATTCACCACCAGTTTTTGACGGACCAAGGAAATATTTGGCATAATTTCCAGTAATGAAGAAGCAAAAACGACACGAGTGTCAAGAAATTCTCCAATTAAAAAAATTCCCCGAGTTTTCTAGGTTTTCCCTGACCTCAAATTTAATCCCCTTGTATTTTATAACTAGGCAGTTTGCTGACATCAAAAACGGGAAACCTCTAGTAAGCTACAGTTGTGGATAAGCAACTGAAAGAAAGATATTCAATGAATAGATAAATGCAAAAGAGTTGATAGAAAAATGAAAAGAATTGACGCTTTGATGTGTAATCCTAGGTTGGGATGAATTGTCGAAGAGGAAACAACTGCAGACAAAATCAGAAGTGCATAGATGTCTGTGACTGTCCTGGATATAAATGCATTGGTAAGGGCCTTTGGAAGTAGTCAAAATGCATATGGATATACAAAGAAGGATAGAAGTACAAGAAAGGGGACTACACCAATGGCTTCTAATGAATATTGCTGCCATTAACAAACGTAGAAGCCAAAAACAACAACGAAGCTAGTCAGATTTGTAAAATTGACCTTATAATTCATGATGTTGTGAATTCACTAATTGAAAAAGAAAACACATAAATAAGTTAGACTTAAACATTCGACGGAACAGTCATAAGACGAAATAAACAGAACAAAATTAATGTTAAAGAGGTTCATAAGACAATCGAAATATTATAAGGGTGATTAGCACTTACTGAACCTCAGTAATGTCCATTAAAACAGCAATACCTCAGCGAACAACCAGCATAAACAAACTACCCAAATCCTTAATGCCTCAATACTTCTAATAATGTGTCAAAAGGTAGGCATAACACACAAAAGCTCTATTGAATATGCCATACACAGCACAAAGAGGCCATTCAATCCAACAGAGCAATCGTCACATCAACACAGTACAGACAAGCAAACAATTATACAGAAAAGCCAAGTAATTGAATAGAAATGTCATTTTCATCAAAAGGAAACAAGAATTTTGAGGATTTGAATTAGTGAAGGGAACTAGAAAAAGGTCTTTTCTTAGAAGAGCACCCTGTAGCATGGAGCATCTCCCCTTTGGAACAAAGTCCCCCAACAATTGCAGAAAAATTTGGGCAATAATGGTACCATAATATTTGGTAACCAAAAATCAGCCAAAACTTAATATCAACAGTATCTAACTTAGATCAAAGCATGTTCCTTCTCTGGCTAGTTTCAATTTACCTTCCTGAATCAATTTGATAAACAAACATTGTGCACAGAAGTACAGCATGAGAAGTTTGAAGTACCAAAAGCTGTTGCAAATCAAGCAGCACACTCCAAACACAAATTGTCCATAATCTCTGTATGAATTTAGTGAATACATAATTTGAAATAGTGTTAGTGTACAAATCCCATGTGATCATCTGTGGCTTACAGTTCTGGTTATATTTTCCCATGCTAAATACTTAAATTACATTTTTTTCAGACAAATACAAGGTAATGACAGATGATAAGCTTAATTGGACATCTGCAAGGGCAAAGTGTAGAGAGCTTGCTGGAGATCTGGTAAGCATTGCAAATGCTGATGAAGACAATGCACTCAGCAAGTTAGTTCCAGAAGAAACATGGTTTTGGATGGGTTACAATGACAGAGAAAAGGAAGGAAACTTCACATGGAGTGATGGAATGCCAGTCACATATAGTAATTGGGGACCCCATGAAGCATTTGGTACCAGCAAATTCACAGAGGACTGTGGAATGATAAGATCAACTGGTGGAATTTGGGCTTGGCATGATGCACCATGTAGCTGGATAATAAACTTTGTTTGCAAATTCTATTAGACAAGGTTTCCCAGCTATAAAATCACAGAGAATGGGGAGCTACATTTAGAGGTATAGAAATTTTCAAACATTATGGCATAGTCAATGACATTAAGAATAATATTTCAAATCACTGACAGATGCATACAACTCAGAGAAAGACTGATCTGCAAAAATTAGCCAGAGTAA
Source organism: Mastigias papua (assembly GCA_964019165.1). NCBI lineage: Eukaryota > Metazoa > Cnidaria > Scyphozoa > Rhizostomeae > Mastigiidae > Mastigias > Mastigias papua. The sequence goes on along the minus strand of OZ025287.1, from coordinate 9,994,737 downwards.
TCATAAATAGAAAATGGTACCATAAATAGAATTAATATGAAAACTCAACTTAACAAAGATTAACTCAAAGGCATACAGAAATCAGTTTTCAACAAGAATAGAAATATTTAAGTCCAAGACTCCCTGCCTAGAAACCAATTCTACATCACTGAGTACTTGGCAAATTACAAATGCCTTGAATGGGAAATTAGCAACAACTGTATATTTATCAATATTCCCAATACAATTGCAAAACATCATTTCTATAATTGTCTTAAGGTTGAAGGATAAAGGTGCTCAATAAACCTTTCACAAAGTCCATAACAAAAGCAAAAGATCAACTGATATAAATCAAAACTGGTTGTCATAAATTCAAAATTAGAAGAATGAGAGAAGGCTTGCTTTTTTCAAAGTTAAATGGCCTATCTTTCATGCCTGTTCATTTATCAAAAGGATACTTTTACCTATGTGAGTCTTGATTGGTTTTTGGATAAAGCAAAAACAAAGCAAATTTGATTCTTAGGCCAAAACATGCACTGCATATATAAGGCAGGGGTGTAGAAAGTTCTTTATATTTCAGGTTTATTAAAGAGTATACATACCAACTCATTTTATAACATATCAGTTTTAATTAAGCAGTATCATTCAACTATATTTTGTACTAAACACAACGCAAAAGCAACAAGCCATCGAGTGGCTTTATATAGCTTATACTGGAGCACTGAGGTCTTCTTTCGACAGTCCAGATTACCTCCAAGTATGAATTAGCAATTGCACAAAAAAATTATCTGTATTGATTCATTGTTTATCTACTCAAACTCCTCTACGTTACTACACCTGTCAAAGGCAAAGTTCACCTGTCCTTCGGAAGTCCAGTCTGCCGTGCTCAAAATATTTTGCAAGGTCCCTTGTCATTTCTGAATGGATTAGATGACGCTGGCAACCTGGATATCAGTGGATCAGTTCCTTTTTCATTTTCACAAAATGCGACGATCCTAGAAGAAAGATTAACAGTGATGGCCCTTTCCTTACTATGGATAAAAACTGCTAAAAACACCGATTGTAGAAACACCATCATAAAAAAGTGCTAAAGAACATCTAAACCAAAATCTAGCATCCTAGTCCATAAACAAAATCTGTACTTGGTCACAATCAGACATGAACGACATGAACTGCATTCAACAGCTTAACTAAGTACATTTTTGGACAAAACACAACAAGGTTGTAGCTACTAATAAGTCTTCATAATCGTACTCTCTAGAGCTTGAAGAAACATGCTGCCTTTGAAGACGCACTTCTCTCTTCAGTTGCTCAATTTGTTTTTGAAACTGTTTTACTTGTTGCCCGTACATGTTATGTGCAAACATCGCTACTATAAGAGGAAGCTGTTTATTCTCACAGATAACTTTCGACAGTTGTGGGTTTCAACTCTCGTGTCATTGTTCTCCGTATGCGATGGAGGGCCAAAAAGAAAATTTATACATATAAACTTTCTCTTTGTTAGATATGACATTTATCCAATGGGTGATTGGATACACTGGTTAGAGGCACTCCTTACAGCCTCATTTGCATGCTTTCTTCGTTGCTACTATTTCCTGTAGTAAAGCTGATTCAAAGATTTAACGAATTATGTTATCAAAGAAAATACACGCAAAGTTATAGTCTAACGGTTTCACTATAAGAGCAAATGCTTGATCGAATCCTTTGCCTTAACTGTTGACTTCACCTGGAAAGTTTTTATGCAATTCGATGTGTAGTTGGGGGTCTAATCTGCAAAGACAAGTGCATTAAAAACTATTTGAAGAGGATATTGCTTGAAATAACATGGTTCAGATTTCGAAATTCCAGAATTTTCACGAGGTCGCTACATTCAAACTTTAAGGATGATTATAAACAGATAAACTTAGCAAAAATTTTAAAAAGGTTCACATTTTTCTGGGAAAAAGGTCCTTTCATTCCTTTTAAGGAAAAGGGCAGAGATCTAGACTCACAGGACTTCCTTGTAATTGCCCCTCCTGGATTCATCAGATATCAGAAGCTGCCATATTTTAACATGATGAGTATGAGTAATATTAGCGTCATCTTCATCAAAAACTTCAGCCTCATAACACAATAAAAATATGGCAACAAATATCTCCAAGTCGTAAATCGATACAGACGTGATTGTGTAGGATGGGGAAATCCTATTTGTCACTCGCATCTGTGGTCTAATCTGTGACCTAGCAGTGATGAGTAACCATAAAAAAAAACTGTACCATACTCAGAAATGGTATAAATGTGACAAACTATAACATATTCTGTAGTAGCAGAACAAATCTTGGAGCTTTTCTGACCTAACTCATTTTATTGTCAAAAAATCAATTTGATGATTGATTTAACAACTTATATGTAATGTACTAATTCTATCAATGTATTCTTGTCTGATTAAGGCACAAAATTGGGTAATTATGAATACAGTGAACGAAGATTCAATGATTTCTTAGTTATAGAAGAGGACGTAAGGAGTTAACTAAACTATTTTTCGATGCTCATGTTTCTTTCCTTGTTCCCAGTTCCCTCTATTCTACACTGTTTTGCTGCATGGAGTCAAAGTTTTGCAATCTTGCGCGACAATTCACTGCATTCTCTGACTGGAGGGTGGTAAGGAGTAACGGGCAGTGATAGCGATGAGTAGAGAGTGACCTGATAGAGATGCTCAATAGACAAGGTACAAGGTATCAGGTGGTTATCTGTATGAGAGTGGCCCAAAAAAGGATTTTCCAATCTTGGAAGGTTCGTAAAATCCATTTAAATACAAATTGAAATATATAATTGATAACATGGACCGACTTACTAAGAGGCTTAAATCATGCAATAAGCCATAATTTAATGAATACAACGCAAATATAGAAGAAAATAAAGAAGAAATACGAAAAAAGAAGAAGCGTTTTTTTATAAACAAGCATAATATATTGAATGTACAATCATACTCAAATCACATGGTTGTAAGGCTTGTGTCCGTAACACAAATGAGTCCATGGTGCCAATGCAGGTCGAGTAGTTTCCACATATTTGGATATTAACACGTGACATACCACAAGAATGAGGCCAGTAAAATACCTGCAAAGTTTTCTCAACAAGAAAACATACTTGACGAGTTAAATGACCATTAACTGCATCTCTCATGCTATAGCTGTTTTACCAAAGCAACTGAGAATAAAAACATGTCGTTTTTGGAATGATTTTCAAACAACGAAAAGATGAAAAGGTCTTCCCGGACAGTGCTTTTGTGCAACCATCGAAGTCGAAAACCGGAGAGAATTAACCTTAGAATACCTAAGGAAAGAAATAAAAAGGAAATAACATGGAGATTACAGAAAATTACATAAACAATAAGCGAATGCATAATAAACCAAGATATCAAAAGTTATAAATTTGTATAATCCGATTGAAGGAATTGAAACAATTGAGCATGTACAAGGAATAAAACAGAGAAATGTGAAAACTGCCGAGTATTCAAAAGTATGAGAATATGTAACTTATAAAACAAAAATGACATTTGATGATATTTTTCGTGTGGATAAAAGCTGTTGATAGTGAATATAAAGCTGCTCTTCTTAATTTCAAATATTTAATGAAAGAATTTTATGAAAAACAGTGAACATAATTGGATGCTACAAGTAGGTCAAATAATTTAAAACTCTTTGAAACATGTGAGAATAGAGAAAGAATAAAGCAAAGCAAATTGGACTATAGACTTAATGAGAACAGAAAGATGGCCAAACAGTCATAGGTTATGTAGTAAAAAAGGAGCAAAAATATATGATTTACTTTTGATAAAACAGCGCTGCTTATATTGTCCTTTTTCCCAGTAATCTCTCTACTTTCAGAGGCACCAATAACTTTTCTCTGTCTAAACTCCCTAAGAGCCAGCTTGGTATGTTCAAATTCCTTTGAAAATACAAACAGCAAAAATACCATTCGATAATTGATAAATTTGGTATATGTGTATATGTTTCTAAGACTCATATTTCAATTAATTTCTTTCATCTCAAAGCAAACTAGGATTTATATAATTTTATTTCAACTAAAACAAGGTCCTCTTAATAGTCTACAAGATAACAGTTGCGTGGCACCATAAATCAGACAATCTCGAATTCGGCAAAGCTGAGCAGCAGCACCAGCAGCAGCAGCAGGAAAGAGGCTGCAAAATGACATGCTGGAGTTATATATGGGTAGACTGTCGGTAAATCTTTCGTCATTCTGTACATCTTGCACTTTGATACAAAAAGAGATAGATGGTAAAGCAGGTGTGCAACAAAAAGAATGCAATGGGGTTCACGAGGAGTGTACCAGAGCGCGTGAATGCCATAGGAACGACTTTCTCAAGAAGGCCTGGAAATCGTACAGTACTGTTTTGGCAAACTCAACATAGATAATAATACCCTAGAGTAATTTCCTGCAAAAATTCTGATATTATACTCTCAAGCCCCAAATAAACGTACCTTCCCTATTAGCTTTTTGAAAACGTCCACTCACGACACCCTTAGCCAATGCCCCCGCCTATCATTTTTAAGTCTGTTATACGGTCGAGTATAAAGTAACGCAAAAGATCGTATTTTTTTGTTTACAGTTGAGACGATCTGTGAAACCAATCCATAGCTATTACAATCAGAGAAAATTCCCACCCACCCCGTTTAGTTCAACACCCCCATTTACTGGGGTTTTAGGAAATTCCCAATCCTCCCTATTTTCCAACCAACAGGTATATTTGGAACTTAAGAGTACTTTCAATTACTCTAAATATCAATGGAATGTTAATTTGTCTTGTAAACCAGTACTATTGCATTTTGTGATCGTGAAGTAATAATCAATCATTCAATCAGATGATCAAATAATCAATCAATCAATCAATCAATCAAGCTAATCAATCAATTAATCAACTAATCAATCAATTAGTCAATCAATTAATCAATGAAAGAAATTAGTGAACAAATAGAGTTATTAAGTTTACCTCATTTAATTTTGATTGGCTATCTGCCTTGTTTTGTTTCCTACTTTTCCTCTTTTGAATTGCCTCAATTACTTTACTCTTTTCAACATTTTCAACATAAAAATTTGCCTCTTTTTTGGCTTGAGATATTTCATTTCTCATTCTTTGTTCTCGAGCAGCCTTCTCATAAGCTGAAATTTATTGAGTTGAATTAGGCAATGAAAACTGTACAATGTTCAGTGTATTGTAAAGGCAACAGGATTTAGAAAGAAATGAAAAGTGAAAGTGCGAGAAAATAACCGACCCGAGCGGGATTCGAACTCGCGACCCCTGACATTGTACATCGGTGCTCTACCAACTGAGCTATGTTCAGTGTGATAAGAATGTTGAGAAAGATTATTGTGGTATGATATGATTATATGGTAATTTCATGACTAAAATAGCAGGAATGTGCTACTACATAGTAAACAAGGGGGGTGAAGATGCGACTCCCTATTTGTAAACATTGAAAGAATGCCCTTTACAATTGCATTAAATCAAGTTTACTTTCTGGTATTCCACAAAATTTTCATGAAATTCCACTGTGTTCTCAATTCATTTTTACAGTCATTGGAACAACATATCAAGGTGAGTTTGTAAATATTGAGTGAAGTAAAAAATTACAGACAGGTAAAAATGGAAATTTAAAAGGGGATGTGTTTCCAGAGTCCCCAGGATTACAACCCTATACAATAGTGATATTAACACAGTGATTGTTATGAAATGAAAACGATGATGATGATGATGATGATGGTGATGATGATGGTGATGATGGTGATGATGATGATGATAGTGGTGGTGATGGTGGTGGCGGTGGTGGTGGTGATGATGATGATGATGATGATGATGATGATGATGATGATAATGATGATGATGATGATAATGATGATGATGATGGTGATGATGGTGATGGCAAGCCCATAGTTGGAGACCTCCTTGTGGTGGTGAGTGGGCACAGAGAGACACTACCCTTAAGTTGATAGTGATTCAATCTGCAGAAATTCAGTTAGGGGTAGGTGATAATGACCTGTGGCAAACTGTCCAACCAGGCCCCTTGAGTGAAAGTCAGGCTCAGCAGCTTCAGGCTGCAGTTCTGATAAGTAACTGTTGGGGTAACAGAGTAGACTGGGTGTAGCCAACTCAATCACCTGTTTGTAATAATCAGCAGGCAGCCCACTGACTCCAGACTGAGTCTCAGGCCCCATGAGGGAGGGGTATAATGAGAAAGAAGAAGATGATGAAAATGGTAGTGATGATGATAATGATAATGTAGAGTAACTGTTGGGGTAACAGAGTGGATTGAGAATAGCTGACTCAGTCACCTCTTTTAAACAATTGATAGGCAGTCCATAGACCCTAGGGTCAGTCTCAGGCCCCACAAGGGGCATAATGAGAATAAGATGATTATGGTTATGATGATGATGATGACCATGACATACTGCAAACTCACCAAGTTTCTCACTAATATGTCCCCACTTGAACTTTCGTAAGTACTTCATATTCCACAAATCATCATGATAATAGCCCCTTTTCTTTCCACCTTAAAATTTGATCATACAATGGACAAATATAATATGCAAATATGCATAAAATGATTATGACTTCAAAATGGGATTTTAAAGCCTTCTTTGATGTGAGTGTTATCATGGGTGAGGGAGTGATATCAAAATTTGTAATATCCCCATATTTCAGGGTGGTCAATATGGTGAGGAAACACAAGCAGTTACCCCCCCTCCACATGACATGACCACTCATAGTGCTCCTCTTTAATAAAGTAATTTTTCTTAATTACTTCCTCTCAAAAATGAGAACGTGGTACAAAAGATGCTACTTAGGGAGAAAGTCTCAATTCACGACAGAATTTCTGCTTTGAGGCTGTATCCCCTATCTGCCAGCCACTGACAATACACCAACAGATAAAAGTGTTGAAAAATTACTCTTGCCTATTATTTGGCCATTTAATGATCTAACCACAGCCTTTGCAATTCTCTTATCATTGAATTCAACCCATCCCTCTGTAAACATTTTCCGTCCACTTGCTCCAGCTTTCTTCCTTTTTCGTCTCGTCAATGGATCTTAAAAAGAAATTATTATTGGCATTTTGCAGACCAATGGAAACCAGTGCCAAACACGCTGTTAAATATATTTTGATCGAACAACTTCAGGATGTAATCAGTTAATATTTCCTCAAAGTGGGAATGAATAGTGTAACTCTTTTGGATAATTTACCTTCGGGTTGAAGGAACACTCTTCCAACTTCACCAAACTGTTCCATATGGCTTTTTATTTTTCCAGGTTTCATAAATGGGGGAATCTTACTGATATAAATAATTCCTGGTGTGCTGCCACTAACGGCTTTCACTTCCATCTCCTCCGCCATTTTGTAAAGCCTCATTTCCAAATAAGACTCGTCTTTCAACCTCAGTTTGAAAACTTCTTTGTTCTGTTTTCATCAGTTATATAGAAGCCCTGAAGGCTATAGGTGCTTCGATATCATTGGTTTTCATAACAACTTTCACAACGTAACCAGGAATAATCCAAAATATCCAGTTCTAGGATGGACGAGTAGTTCAAAGGTTGCCCAATTCGAGGTCACCCAAATGGCTTAAATGATGTGTATTCCCGAGACGGTAAAGCAAAGGGCCTTCGTAAAACTTGAATTTAAAATATATAGAAAGAATATTACATCTTCTTTCCACAATCCCAACGTCTTAAACAAATTAATGATTTATAAATAAGAACGCAAAATAATTGACCGAGAAGCTGGTAAGTTAGAAAGAGACACAACACTTGTCACAACATCAATGGTAGAAGTGGGTGCTCAATCTGCTACAATGAAAAGGTACGAGAACAAAAACACAGACCCAGCTACGTATAAACTCAATCAGCAAAAATGCATGCTAATTCCAAAAGAACAACTTAATTCCAGTATTAAGCCATACGCCACGAATTCAATTCTAAAGTCTAGATGTACTTCTAAAACACAAGCTCTGAAATCAGCGAGGTTTAAATTGAAGGAACGTTACAAGGTAATGCATTCTAAAGTTTACTAGGGTTAGGTCAGGTAAAATGTGTGATAAAGGCTAACAGCCATTTATAACAAAAGCAAAAAGTAGAGAGTGTAGGATATGATACAATTTCTTACATCTATAACAGCAAAAGAAATTGCTCAATATCAAAGATATTACTAAGAATCTATCCTCGTACATTATAATACATGAGCGGGGGGGGGAGGAGGGAGGGAGAGGGGAGGTATCTTAAAGCACGATTGTGTATGCAAGCCTATGTGCTTGGCGTTCTTATGTAGAAATTCAAGAACACAGATGTGACCTAAAGATGGACTTATGACCAACCAAGACAACAAAAACGGGCCTGACAACACACAGATAGGTATGAAATTAAACTAGTTTTCTATCAACCTTAAACACGGAGAAAAAGAACGGAGGAAAAGCTTGTGTTCAAATTGTACCAACAAAAAACGACAAAAGAAAATGTTAATCCTGTAAAAACGGAGTATATACATATTGAGAATCTCTTATCCTAACAATTCCCAAACACTTTGTATCAAAAAACTTTCCCAAGTTTCCATAATTCCATCTCCCGCAGGAATAACTTCAAATCTGCAGAGGAAATAGTGCTATCTCTAATTTATCAAAATAAAATACTACAAGCCCGCATGGTTTTCCATTAGGCCACCGATTGTGAAGGGAAAGTCAGCAACTCATAAAAATTACCTATAAATAAAAGACTTTTAGCTACGATGGATGAAAGTATCCCTTGTAGAGATGTGTAACCACACGTTGAAAATGCGACTTGGGAACCATCACCTGTTCTAACTCATCCTTTAAACAGAATAACAATTGGAGAAGAATATTTCTAAACAAAGTTAAAGTTTTATCACGGTCCACGGTTGCTTTAACCTTGGAAAATAGTCAAGTATATCATGAGAACAAAAGTCAACTGAGTTGCTAAGTAACAACTGGACTCTCGTGTGATGCGATCATGATACGAGCACTGACGAAAACCGGAAAATTCCAGTTCTCTTCCAGCTGGAAAAGTGGTGCTTCCTCGTCGGTTTTAAGCATCATATGCAACAAACCAGAGTCTTTGGAATTAACTTCGGCACCAGAGTCGTTCGTTGTAAACAATTTAAACCTAGGGAAATGTAATCAGTAATCAACAATCAGAAATTAGTAATCACTACAATGTAATATTTCAAGGACAAAGGTCAATACACGCGTAATCTACAAGAACGTTTTTTGCCCAGGACTGAAACTCTTAGCTTTTTTCATGATTTCAGTACTGAAATTTTCTTATATATATAAAAACAAGAAAAAACTTTCTTAAGACTTTCTTAGCACTAACAACCGCGCATGTGCAAGACTACAGCGTTGCATATACACAGAGCCACCACGCAACCACAACACTCGAATACATAAATAAACAAATGAAATCTATAAAAAATTAAGTGATGACTGTCTTGCGTAAATATTGGAAATTTTAACATATATGACTTATCAACTTTCTCAGAACTCAGAAAGTCAGTGCTGAACTTTCTTAACTTTATGAGCATTCGAGTGCTACTTTCTAAATATGTGTCTTATACAAAACCTTGTGGTACAATCAAACACAAGAATCCAATGGAATGGTCATCCAGAAATTAGGCGAGATAGCATAGCCGCGAAATGCTTGAGAGCTCTGTCAGGTCTATTTTCTCCCAAACTAATTGACCAATCATCATGCATGATTCTGACCATACATGCTAAGACTAGGCCCATCTTGCATGATGATTGGTCAATTAGGCTGGGAGAGAATAGACTCTATCGGAGTTCAAAAACATTTGGCAGCTATGCTAGGCGAGACAACAGGATCGCTGGCAAACATGTAAGCATATTAAAAAGGATTAGAGGTGACATCAAATAAAATATACATTCATCAGTCATCAACCTGAAGTGATCACAGCCTACCTACCTAGTAATATAAGTGAGTAACACAACATCATTGCAAGAAAATGTAAAAAATAACAAGCCCGGATCAGTATCATATATCACAAATCAAATGATACAATCATCAACAATCAAAATGAATCAACAAACAAAACTCGCAGTGTACTGATAATTACCTCAGGGCAACGGCTCTTTGGCTTTGCATACAAATGGCCGAATTACACGGTTGGCTGTAAGTGTTGCGTTTGATCGACAGGCTCCTTGTTCTGTTGTCATACGTCACTATTATATCAATACCACAAGAAAACCCAGTCCATCTCCAGCAATACTAAGAGACAAAAAACCAAACATTCGCTAACACGTTATCATCAAAGTTCAAAACCTTTTCACCTAATTTCCCTCATAACAAAGTTCGTTTCAGGTATAGTTATATCACCAAAACAAATTAATAGGTCCACAAATAGCAAAAAATTGCATTTTTGTATCGTTTCTATCCAAACAAAAAGTAACCTGATTTTTCTTTATCATCAACATCTTTTAGCGGAAAAATGTTTGAAATTTAATTTGATAAGTCAAATTCTCAAATTTTGGAGAATTTCCATATAGAAGGAGTTTATTTTTATTCTAACAAACATAAAGAGTACACACATCATATATATTTGGAAAAACTTACTCTGCTGTTTTTTTCTAAAATCCTTCCACATCTACAAGCAAACTTTTCAAAAATATGTCCTGGCACTTCAAGAGGTCCTTGATCAGATCCATTGTAAACATTCAACATCCTGTTCCATTGTTGTTCATACAATGAAAGGAGCCATTCTACATTCAGACAGATGATCATACAATTAGATTAAATTCAATCGTACAGCTCTTAGCAAACAGCTCATAGAATTTGTAGAATGGGCAAATGAGATTGACGTCATTTCAAATGGCAGAGATAATTTGCTCACTAGTCAAGTAGATGCACACTAAATAAAATAACCAATGAGCTTACTAACTACATCAGTAAGTAATTAAGGTAGTGAGCAAGGAAGTAGATTTTCAAATAGAAGATGGTAACTGATGCCTATCTGATCCTGGCTTCTCCATTCCAGCCACAGTGAAAATAAGATCAGCATAATTTATCTGACTGTCAAAAGTTCTGTGATGGTTACTAACATAATGTATAGAGGTTCTGTTAGATACCGGTTTCCCAACAGTTTTTGTGCTGTTCCCTTCTTATGAAATAAAATGAAAGAGATACCCCCGCATCAAAATAAACTGAAACTACCCTTGGATCGACACTGGCTGACATCATTTGATGTTACTTACTCTAAATCCAAATATGGTGCTATTATATCATTTATTTTTTGTACAGCAGAAATAGTGAAATCCCAAGCAGCCACAAAATGGACTGGAGCAGTTCAGCTTGATAGGCTATGCTAGCTAGCTTGTCATTCCCTGTAAGTGACATCTTCCTCCCTAAGGGAAAGTCTAGCCCAGGTTGGGACATATAGTAATAGACTGTGACCTGGGAACCAAATGTGTGCATTAAGTTGTATCATTCCAGCCCTATTCAAACATAGTAAATATGATTAACTCCTAAAACATGTTAAAACATGTTTACATAAATTACTAAACATACCCCTGGGAATAATTCCATCTTTCTTCAGTAAATTTATTGCCTTTGAGTCTTCCAGCAATCTCTCCAATTTCAAGCATTTAAACGTTGAAGCAAATTGTAGCCCATCTTCGGTGGCTAAAAATGCCATTTTTCTTTTCCCCTCAACCCCTTCTCTTTCAACAAAAAACTTTTGTGTCTCCTGCACAATTGATTTCAATGGCAGATCACATGATGGATGAAGCTTGAGGAAAACCTATCAATGAGGAAAACTTTTTCAATTGAAATGGAGGGCTATGTTGAGGAATTTTGAATGATTTTACCACCAAATCAACAATTAAACAATGGTGGTACCAGAAAAGCAACTCTGGTAAGTGAAAGCATAGTGAACATATAAAATGTTACTACTACTTGAAAATTCAAGTAAAAATGGGGGATTTTATTGCACAAAGTTAAGGGTAGCATTCCAAACTCCACCAATGGCACCATCCAAGGTGGTGAAAAATCAAATGAAAAAAGATTCTCAGGTTACTATGTTTGCATTCTGATTATAAGTCCTAATGTGGATGAAATTCAATGTACAAAAAGGGAAATAGAAAAGAAAAGCATAAACTCACCCAAATTTTAAGAAAGTTGTAAACATCTACTTCAACCTGCATCACAACAAAGTCAGTGGATTGCAAAATATCTTCCAAGAAATCCTGGCTTATCTCTTTTGCAACAGCTGGTGTACGACAAAGTAGCAAATTTCTCTCGATCCACTGAAAACACCTAAAAAGTAAATGAACTATAGGGAATACATGCAGTATTGAGTAGTGGATACAAATCTTGTTTGTGAAATTGACATGAGGTGGGTGAAGACAATAAAAGCTCTTAATGCAAGATATCTAATTTCTTCTTTAGCTGTCTACTTTCAATATATACATTTTTCAGCTATGTCAAACCCATATACTCCCTTCATCTATTAACACAAAACTTTACATATCATGCTTAAATGTATATAATAAATATTACTGATTAATTTCAGCACACCAATTTCATATTTTGAGCTCTAGAAAAGAGGATATTCCCATTTAACACACCAAGAATAAGAACTTTAAACAAATCCTAAAACAAAATCATACTTTTTCTCTACTTCTAAAAGAGCGTATGTACATGCTGCCTGATGATATTTGCAAACTGTAAATGCATTCAGTGTCTCCATCATGACATCCTGACAAACTGTCAATAGGCCTGTCAAGTCCAACAATCGTGCTGCTGCCAATGTTGGGATGACATGTTCACGAAGAGTATTAACATCCACTTCATCACTGTAAAGGCTTCCAAATGCAATATCCAAAGCTTCACAAGAATAAAAGCGCAATAATTTGTAAATATTTGCTTAGCATTGTAACAAACAAAAGCAGTCAGGGCAGAGAAAATAGCTAATGATGCTGATCAAATTTTCATAGATTTGAGAGCTTAATTACATAGATCTAATTCATTCATTCATTCATTCATTCATTCATTCATTCATTCACTCATTCAGTCAGTAATTCCTTCATTCATTCATTCATTCACTCAGTCATTCATCCAGTCATTCACTCATTCATTTATTCATTCATTCAATAAGAAACTCACCTCTGTATCAATTCATTCATTCATTCATTCATTCATTCATTCATTCATTCATTCATTCATTCATTCATTCATTCATTCATTCATTCATTAATGCATTTATTAATTTATTAATTTATTCATCCATGTACCAATCCATTCACCAATAGAACAATAAAACAATTAGCTAATTCTGCATTCATTGCCGTTGCCAAGTCACAGTCCATGAATTTATCTAGATTTGTTCATTCATTACTTAAGCCATTTCTTTGTTAATTGCGTAATTCACTAATTCAGTTATCAATCTGGTTCCTCATACATTCATTCAATCACATATTCATTCATTCATTTGTTCTTTCATTCATCCATTTGTTATCATCTTTCCATAAATCACATACCTTTTCTATCCACTGATTCATCAGGTATTTCAATGGCAATAAATGGCTGTCCACTTTCTAACCATTGCCCTTTTAACATTCCACGGAAATACCCAGACTGAAAGGACATTTATGTCATTAAAAGAAAATTGAATACTTTGAGAAGCAATCTTTGGTACAGTAAGTGGCAACGTGCAAGAACTATCTAAATATTTATATATTTACAACATTCATATAAAACAAGTTGGAGACTGAAACACAAAAATATATATGAAGCATATAGCCATATTACTCAGGGAGCTAGATATACTTTGAAAAGAGCTGGGTAGATAGGGTGGGTGGAGGGGGTAAAACAAGACAATTAAACTTAAGGTTATACTTCTTGCAACCACTTGTCCCCAGGACAGGAAATTTCCTGCAAACATTGGCTAAGGGGGGGGGGGGTGATGAGATCTTTACTACTACTTCTACTGTCAATGTGTGTCTCTTTTGTAAGTAAATGTCTTTGGCTCTCACAATGATTTTGCCTTTTCAAGGGATTGCTCAACTTTTGCCATTATTGCTTATGATTAAAATCTGGCTGATCCCCACATGCTTTTTCAGATGAAAGGCCCTTTCCATCAAGATGTTGGTTGGTATGATAAATGCATACTCAACAATTGAGTTGAATTAACAATGCTCTAAAAACTACACAAATCAAGTTTTCAATACAATTTTCTTCTCAGATTAAACCACATGTTTGTGAGGGTGGGCAACACCCATTTGAGTATGTTTACAAGGGTGATAGAGAGAGCAAGAGAAATTACCCACATCAAACAAACAGGCCTGCTGTTAACCACATTATAGTACAGCTAGCCTTCCAATTAGAGGCCAATGGAGATTTGCATAATTGAAACAGATTCTGAACATAAAATTAACATAGTTCAAAAGTCACACAGCAAAATCATCATGTGGGATCAAACAGTAGGTACCGCTACTGTAACTCACCTGGCATAAATAAACTTTGTGTAGTTTCCATTCATGGCCTAAAAATAAGTTTATTTATCATTTTCATTCATTCATCCATCTAATGTAAATACAATTCAACACATTTACTATACAACAACTAATTTAATAAGATACAGTACTTAGAAATCATAATTTACAACAAAAAACAAACTATACAAGATTGCATTTAAGATTAATAGATTAAGAAGGAGCTCTCTAAATAGGTTTACTAATCGAGAGAGAGCCTCCTTAGAAACAAGAAACAAAAATTCTATAAAAATGATAACCATGTCTATGAAAACTAATATTTAAATAGTTTTATACAATGAAGAAATAATTAATGACAGGCACTGACTCATCACATAGCCTTAGAATTTCTACTTAACTTTTGATAAACAGGCTGATACCTGTATGTCTATGAGTGCACAGCAATATTCTAAGAATACAATTCTAGGGACACATACCAAGGGCATAAATTGATATGTCGCTGTTTTCACCTTCCAGAAATAACACATTATAAATATACTCTGAGGTTGTTCGCAGTCTTTTTCTGTAAAAGCAAGGTGGTAAATCACTGAGTAAACAAGGAAACAAGAAAGGTATTAAATGATAAGAATTAGATAAGACAAATTTTTTAAAGTTACTGACCACACAAGAACCCCAACGATTCAAAGAATTTAAGACAAATGCAAACATGGTAGTTCTCTTGTTTTGACATGCAACACATGCCGCATTCTGGTAAATATTACATAATAAATTTAAATTTTCCAGCTCTAATGTAAAATTTATATTTAGACATAAAATAGTGCAGCTTTAGAATGCACTTTTATATATAAATTGTTCTCGCATTCAGCAAACAATGACGGCTAAATAGAAAAACCCGACCAAGCTTTACATACGATTTTTTTAAGACTACAAACTTGATTGAAACAAAATTTATACTCAAAACTTGCTCAACTGCATTCCATACATTCTAAACCGTATCCTGTGGATCTGTGCTCCACTCGATGGAATAGGATTGGCACAATGTAATATATAATGTGCTCGACATGTGCTCTAGTATCTAATATAAGCGTTGAGCCAAACTTTGGAGATCACTGGGTTCTTCTAATCTTGGAAAATTAAGAATGTACAGATACTCAATAACAAACTAACGAATCTGCTAACCTTTCGGGGCCATGTTCAGCTTCACTATCATCGTCTCGCTGGCAATGATTCGACGAGCAACTCATATCCTCCGCCGTTCGTTTAGCGCCCGCTCGTTGAGTCTCCTCCAGCGAGTTTTTCGTGTACTTGACTTTTCTCATATTTGAGAGCAATCGGCTTGATTTGTTTCCCATTTTGACGATTCTGAATGTTATTTTACGAGAGGCGTATGTCCCGTTGCCACGATATCACGATATCATACTATTGGCCTACTAGTATCGTTACTCAAGGAACTTCAAGTTCTACCTATTTTCATTGTCGTTACAGAAATGCCGATAAAAGGGCATAGATCTGTGGTATAACTTATAATGTATACAAAAATTTAGTTTGCAAATCCATTCTTTGAGGTAGAGATTGACTTGCACAACTTTTGATTGCACCAGAATTCGAAATCTCCGCAGCTGAGAACAAACTGAAATGACGCTGTCAAAATCAACACAATCGACTGTTGCAAGTCTCAAAATGAAAACAAGGCTCACGCATAATGGCGTTGACAACTTTCAGTTTTTACCTTTCAGTCCCAGAAAATTGGGCGGAAACCCATTCAACACTGGATTTGGAAAACCGTCACCTATCCTGACTGCTCCTCTTGTTCTCTTGGGTAGATAAAGCGCAACCCCCCTTCTCTCAACGCCCTCATACGTCTATGGCAGTCAGTCTGCGATCAGGAACTTTTGCATGCCACAAATCTGTGCCAGTCGAGCAACATGTTTACGCTAGTACACCCTTTGCTTAATAAATTCCATATATAATCTTCGTAGTCTCATTGCAAGACACCAGCGTATAACAACCGCATGATTGCTATACGCCACATCTCTTTGACGTGACACCCTTTGATTCCAGATTGGCATTGTTACTAGAAAGCTACATTGTTGTCCAATGGACTTACACTGAGCACACTCCACAAAATGTGTCTTAATGAACAATTTCATACAGAATGTTGTTCACCATGCCAAAGTATGAAGGAAGATTGTGTAAATCATTGTCTTGAAACGGACAGCAGATCACTACCCACGATTTTAAAATTTTCATGAATACCGCAAAGTTACAAAATTCACGACACTACTGTATCGACAGGCATAATAAGGGAGGAGTGGCTGCAGAAGAGGAAGGATAAGTGACAGCAAGGACAGCAAACGCATGCCCACTAAAGGATTATCCAATCTTGATTAGCCAGAAGGGAGGGGGGGGGGCTAGTATAGGTCATTACTCCAGATTTATGCAACAACAAAGCTCACTTATGAGTTCAATCTTAAAAAAACTGAACAAAACTGGTGCAAGTTTGAAAACACAGCAAACTAGACGAAAAATTGAATACGTAAAGATCAGTGATCCGTCAAATCATTTATTTTTCACGATTCTCATATTCAACACACGCTTCTTTTAAAAGCGAATGGATTATAGGCAAGAAGAACTCGGCTGTTTAAAAAGTTAAGAAAGTTCAATACTCGATTTCTGGGGCCTAAAAAGTTGATTAGTTGATACATACAGTACTTGAAATTAAAACTTTCACACAAGCCCATCATCCCATTTGCTTAATTTGCAATTGATTTCCTAAGATAATTAATCTGAAAATGTTGCAGCGGGCGTACAGTTTAATTAGAAATAGAATAACGAGAAGTTTCATGTTTCAACATCCATTAATCTACTGTACACTGAAGTTGCAAAAGTGTGGAAACGATGCCTTCGCAGCCTGCAATGGCAGCAACGGGCTGTGCATGAGGCACAAAAAGCAGCAGACCATATAATTACTCATCGCTTTAATTTTTAAACAATAGACCCATCAATCAAATGAAGAAACACAAATTAACTTTTTCAATATTAAATTAATTCGAATGTAATACATTTTGTCTTCTTTCTTCAATATTTTGCTGGATAGCCTTGTGACTTCACTGCGAGTAATCTTCTGGAAATGGAGGCGTACAAATTGCTAATGAATTTCTTTGGCACCTCGCGCCAGATTTGGAAGATCTTTTCAATTAATTGTGGTTTATTCTTTGGAGGATCATGGTTAAGAACGATTTTCATGTATCGCCAGACGTTGTCAATTATATTCAAGTACGAACTTTTGATATGGCCAAGAAAGTACCAAGATGCCCATTCGCTTTAAATAATTCTTGGTAGCAATGTCAGTATGGCCCGGAGTATTGTCTTGCTGGAAATAAACAGCTGGTTTTGCACCCCATAAATTATTCTGATACTTTTTTTGAGATTTTGTTGCAAAATCTCTTAATAATATTTGGAGTTTAATGAACGTTCGCAACAGTAAGCTGCCCAACGCCATTAGGCCCAATGCAGCCCCAGACCATTACAGAGACTGTGTTGGCAAATTTCTGAAGGAAAAACTTAGGGTTTTCAATCTCATGAGTCGGTCTCCACACTCGGGACACTCCGGAATCATATTGCAAGCAGAAGCGACTTTCATGTGAAAAAATACCATCATTCAAATGGGTCAATGGCCACTCAAAGCATTGTCTTTGCCCATTTCATACGGTACGACCGGTTTTTTTTTAAATGAAAGGTTTTTGCTTTCTCTTGCAATTTTAAGCCCATTATACCTTACAATCCTTCTTACCAAATATTTTGAGGGGTCTTCCTAAGGAAATTGAGCGCATGCAGCTGATTTCAGTCCCCCTAAAGTTAAAAACCGCAACTTATGAGCAATACGAGTAGGGGCTCTCTCCCCCCTGTCAAAAAATTTGTTTGGACGACCAGTTCTTGGAAGTTTAGCAAAATAGTCACTCTTTTCAATGCTTTTGAAAACCTTAAAAGCTCTAAATTTGCTGTAATCAACTTGTCTTGCAATTTCTGCAAATGAATGGCCTGCTTCTGGTAAAAATTTGGTAGCTACTCGCTCGTTTTCGGTGAATTTTCGGATTTTTACAATGTTGAAATAAACCCTTACTTCGGTATCGGCTAAAGCATAATAAAGGGGGAATATACGCTAGTTATAAACTAGAAGCATAGTTGTTTACATTTTTGACATTGCTGACGCAATTCAAAATGTTCCCACCTAAATAATCTCAAAAAATTTTTAATGGCCGCACACAGTCAATGTTTGTGAGTCACAATGTAGGCCATCGTTTCCACACTTTTGCAACGTAAGTGTATGTGTATTTCAGTCAGTGTTATGTTTGTGTAGTGCCTATCTCTCTGTGTTACACAAACTCGGGTATTCTCACTAAGAAAGTCTTAAGAAAGTTTATTCACTGAATCACGAAAAGAAAGTTTCAGTATGAAAACTGTCCTATAAAAAGAATATTTCAATAACCGAAAAACAATTCGCCTAGTACAGCGTTGTCAACGGCTTCAGTGAATCAACATGAATTATAAGATGCGAAAGTTCCAATTTCAATAGTTGAATAAGATATAGACTAAATAAGACACTTAGACATTAACGACGAAAAATATTTTGATTGGTAAAACAATGCAGATATCAGTAATAAGAACGAATTCTTCTTAAAGTAAAGAAGTTATATGATGACCGTTGATAGTGATGATAGATAATTGAGATAATGATGGTTCGATGGTAATGACAATCGCGGCGGATTATGTTAACGTGGATTGGTCAGTCGTCTGAACTCTAACATCAGTGACCAATCCTTTTCCAATTATTCGAAAATCTTCTACGATTGCATCTATGTTTGGTTCGAGGTATTGTTGCGATGAAGTAGATGTGGCCTAAAAAATTTTCAGCATCATGTAAGCATTGACAAAAATTAAATTCAAAGTAAGCAAAGTTTATTAAAAGAGGAATAGGATAAAAGCAATGATGTGGACTATTACTATTGTTAAGAATAAAGTTAAGAAAACATGAACAAGTATAGCATTAATGAGTAAGAAAATCAAGGTGATATAGTAATGAAGCCTAATTCAGAAAAAATAAAATTTAAATAACTCAACAGCATACCTTACTAAGTTGTGATTGATACATGGAAGGCATTTTAAACTTCAACCCGAGAATCTGAAAGGAAGAAGAACATACTTCATTAGAAATGAACAACTATTATTTAATAACGAATAAACTGCTATTTTTCATATTACTTACTATGGTGCAGAGTTTTATCATTTCTACAACTATTCTAACTTGCTCCCTCCTAAACACAAAGCCAACTACGTCTATGGAATAGAGCAATAAGAGACTGTAAGAACAACCAAATTCCAACCATTTCTGTCCCATAATGTAGATCAATAATCATAAAACTTTGAATGAGATTGAATAGAAACCATACTTTGAATATCTGTGGGTCGAGTGAATTAGGCTTCCACACAACTCCAATCACTGTCCCTCCAAATTTATCATAGAAGAACCAAGCGATATCCGAAAATGCATCCTAAAAATTAAAAGGGCAGAAATCTAGCCTAAGTTTCAAAAGTAAGTTAATCATATATCTAGAAATAAGAGGGCAAGAAGTGTACATTCCCGACAAAAATACAGCAAATATACTCGTTTTTTCATCATTTTAGCCATTCAGCTCTTAATGCCTTTCTTTTCATAATTTGGTATTAAGACAGGGATGGATGTATCATTTTCCCGACAACATAAGATACTTCACGACAAAATTGAAGTCTAGCTCTACAGGGGGGTTTCAACCTCATGACACTCTCCATTTACGTGACTGTATATACCTCTTATTGCTAAGAGGAGGGAAATGGCTTCTCTTCTGCACTTAGCGCGATGCTCATAATTCTTGTTTACGGTTGCTTCAATGAAAAAAGGTACTTGGAAAAATAGAACAGTGTGTTAAATCTAATCTATAAAGATTCAACATGACCAATCAATGGCGTAACTGTCAAACCAGCTAAAGGGCTGAAGACCGGCGGTGGCATTACACGCAATGCATTGTGGTCGCTGAAGTTAAAGTTTCTGCAAGAGTATCAAATGATAAATGACCCTTTTTAAACATCACAGGTTTACAATCGTGAAATCGTGAAATCGTGAAATCACAGTGCAATTCAAAGATATGTGGTTTCTTTGCGCACACCTTCACATCTCCAAGGCAACCTCTTTCGCAACTCCTTAGCGACCCTATCCATACCAACACTTCCCAGCGTTCTCCTTTGCATAGTATTCAAAAACAAATAAACAGAAAATGATCCACTCACTCTAAGTTCATTGAGGTAAAGAGCAGCCGGGTCGAAATCAACAACTGGAAAAACCTGACGCTTTGATACGTTGTCTTTAGGCAGCTTTAGCAATACATTTGTATCAACAGACTGGTAATGCCTTGGTAGCAGTTCTGAATCCAATTCAATTAGAATATCATAATCTTCTAAAGGAGGCCGAAATACTTGCTGGAGGTCAAAAAGAATGGACAAGATAGATTACAGAGATAGATTACATGGATTAGCAGGATAAGAAGGATTACTGGAAAAGCAAAATAGGAATACCAATGACATTCAAAATGGATCCAGATAATGAGAATAAATCTAAACAATGATTCCAGACATGAAATATATATCAGTCTTCTTTTCATAGTAAAGAATTAAAATTGACTAAACAAACTTACATCACCCGTGACTGCCATAGATGGAAAGGACATTTTGTCAACGAGTTCCATCTATGACAGCCACTTACAATAAACATATATTCCAATTTATCAAGGCAAAGTAAAATAATAAAAAAGAATTCACTAATTTCAACTAATTTCAACCAGGTGTTTCAAAAAGGTGACCCAAGCACCTTAAACACCTTAAGCACCTTTAACCACATGCCAGCTCAAAAATTTTTAATGTGTCAGACTACCCAATGGCATGTCAAAAGTTTTAAACTTTTATATAATGATAGGCCAAGTGGGCCACGTGCAAATAGGAGTACTCCTTTGCAAGACACCTGACAAAGTTATAACACTAAGGCAGTGAAAGCTAACACAAGATTGCTGCTGCTGTAGTTTTACTCAATTTATATCAGAAAACCAGTTCGCATTTTTGATGAAAGAAATCGTTGCTTCAAGCATTTCTCGATTATCAGCAACATTATATTTTGGACATCCAAACAGAAGCAATTCACAAAAAGATTTATCACCTAAATTTAGAATTAGACCAGGGATGTCAGACAGCTGACTGAAGAGATTCTGACGCATCAAATAAAACTGTGGATAGTGTAGGAAAGAGTGCTCATTGTCTTCTTTGTCGTTGCCACAAGCGCAGAAGGGTGTCAGACTGTCAAAGTTGTGTCTAAATCTATGCTCATTTAGCATATTAAATTTTAAACGCAACTTTGTGAGGAATCCAACACCATCAATATCACAAAGATTGTAAGTGTATCAGTCAAAAGAGGAAGGACAGATAGTATTCCATAAAGGAAATCGAAAATGATAACTGATGATTATTGATTGCACAAATCACAGATTTTAGATTTAATCCAAAGAAATTAAGTAGCAATAATCAAATAAAAAAATGTGAGTTAAATTGAAGTGTTAAAACACGCACCTTCAATCCATTCATGGCAGGATTTTGAAGCTCCAAGTCCAACAATTCTTTCGATAGTTTGGCTAAGAGAATCATGCGAGATAAAATCTAATGAAAAAAGAAATTTACTTATTAATGAGTGGAATGTAGTGAAACGAAGTGATATTTGCATTATCTACAATGAAAAATAAAACTAGGAATGCTTGATATCAAATGGCTACAATTTGGAAATCATTGGCCTAACAAACTAAAAAACCCTGACTGCAATATTCAAGTATTCAAATACACTGATTCAAGTGGGAAGAAATGGACAACTGCAACAACATCCAAACAACAAAGCCCCGATATACCGTGTCGTGATAGAGAGAACAGTGAAGAAGGGAGGGGGGAGTATAAAACTAAGAAGAGAACTGACACATGATATAAATATATAAATACATGGTTCGGGTGCAAAACCTAACAATCTAACTTGTCCAGCGAATAACCCATGCTCTGCAATCAAATACTACCTTAGAAGTGAGATGGTCTCTTGTCCAAATCGAGGCTTCTTTATCATAGGGTGTCGCTATAAACAAAGGTGGTAGTTCTTCCCGATGCTTTGCAAAATGTTCTCTTATTTCTCCGTACTCTTTTGCTGAAAACAAGCAGATAAATTCATATATAATATCAAACAAAAAAGAAACACGAGGCGAACAATTAAACGACGTGCATGATCCACGAAGAATTAAAAACATTTGAGAACTAGGGATTTGAACTCTAAGACAAGGACGGCAACTAAAACAGAGACACTTCTTTGTCCTTCATTCTAAGTTAATACTGACCAGATAGAATCGGACGGCATAAACTTACAAGACATGATCAGAAGATCTAAACTTAAATGTTTCTTTTCAAACATGAGCAACCATCAGAAAGAGGATAAGAATAAATAAAACATGAGCTCATATAGAACTTAGGATTTTGATTAAAAGCTGCAAAAAATAACTGATTGCAAACAATAAGGAAATACTCTGAAAATTATTAAGTAGGGTGGTAAGTTTCTTTCACACCGATGATAAATGCCTTTATGCTGTGACATCACCATTCATATTCCTGCTTTCTTTATCTGCTACTCAGGTCAACATTCAAAGGGCCATTGCCCCTATCATGGTTTAAAACATATCGGTCAATGTGCCATTAAGATCGACAATCAAAGGGTCATTTCTCCAATCATGGTTTAAAAACATACCAGTTAATGTGCCATTAAGATCAACAATCAAAGGTTCATTTCTCCAATCATGATTTGCAATGGTACTTAGAAATCGAAAAAATCCACTCAAATGTGAACTGAAAGCAAATGAGAAGAAAAAGGAATTTTTAGACAAAAATCAATACATGTTGTGTGCTTTTGACATGACAATGAAACCCATGAAGACTCCGAATACAATGGGTCCAGAAATTGCTAGCCATATACAAGTAACATAATTAACATATAGTTAACATATAATTAACATAATTAACAAGCAAAGTTGGGCAATACCTGGGGGATGAATGCGGCATTGGTGTTAAGAACAATGACGCTACAATCAATTCGATTGCTTCATCACTGACGTAATCACACAACATTTGTGCAGATATCCACCTTTTGGCCAGTCTCGTTGTCATTCCATACGCAGCGAAACGTTGATGCAAACTAAGAAATCAACAAATCGGCTAGTCAAACAATGGAAAGTGATCCAACATTGATTGCTTAATGAATCAAACATGAATCAATCAATCATTCAATTAACTAATCAATCAATCATTTAATCAACCAATCAATAAATCAATCAATTAATAAACATAATGCTCAACTAAAAAAAGAATTCCATGTAACAATTTGCATTTAATTTCATATCAAAACAAAGAGGTAGCCCTTCAGCTATTTATTTATTAAAAACTAGTGCAACAACGGGGAAGTACATAGAGCCTATGAAATCAGGTATCGTTCTAAAATATAGTTCAAGAAGTTAAATGGTAAAAACATTAGGAAAAAAATTAATCAAGTGAAGCTTTTCCTTAAAATTGACTCCTTTCCAATTTAAAAACTGGCACAGATGATTACACCTTTTCTGTCGTTTCATCCAGTTGGTAACAGCTACCACAATCAGCATTGAACAAACCCACAAACTCCGTGGGAAACACGAGCAATACAAAGACTTAAGAGGCATTCAAATTACCTGTGTATCATTGTTGTATGCAGGGGGATTTTGATCATCTCCGTGTCGAAATCTCTCCCCATTTCATTCAACCTCTTTCTTCCAACTGACGTCTCATTTGAAACAGGATGTTTGCAAAGCTGTATGTCACGTTGGTTGAAGATTCGAATGCGAAACACAAATCCGTTCTATGTCAAAAGAACATTTCACAAGATCGTAATACAAAACAACAGTTCGCAAAAATACATGAACGCAGAGTAGTAGAGATCTCAAACATTGGCCAAAAATGCAAAGCTGTTGATCTATGAAAAGATTCTATAGTGGTCTGTAATCATGTCGCAAAGGAAAATATTCCGTCAGGATTTTCTCTAAGTGGATTTAAGTCTTATGTGTTCTCTTACCAGTGTCAGAACAAAAAGCTTCATGCAATATTTACACTTTTGAAAGGAGTTATATTTTAGAAAATTGTATCGAAAAAGTTGAATTGCCAGCATAGCCAACAAATGTTTGAGAGCCTTGTCAGGTTTATTTTCTCCTAACCTAATTGACCAATCATCGTGCAAAATGGGCCTATTCCTAGCATGTGTGGTCAAGAACCTGCATGATGATTGGTTAATTAGGGTGGGAGAAAATAGATCTGACAAGGTTCTCAAACATTTGGCGGCTATGCTTTAATTCCCTACAACCTGCCCTACAATATTCAATGAATCAAGTGCTATCGGTCGATTCTTTGTAACCACTTCATTTCAAATGATAAAGAATGAACACAAAGTGCAAGCAACAAGTGATTAAAAAGACTCAAAATTACACAGTAATTTCAGAAATAAATATTTATGATATAAAAATAATATTATGAGTTTCTTACTTTTATAACATCGATAAAGTTATTGCTTGATTGCGCAAGAAGAGAACATTTCGTTTGCAGTAAAGAACCTAACTGAACGTAAAACGCGGCTTTGATGTTTTGAACGGCTTCGATGTCATTTGGCCACTTCCCACTGCTTTCAAATTGCAGAACAACTAACAACACAAAAGATATAAATGACTCAAAGAATGAAAAACAAGAGAAGGAAAACAGGATATAACCCTTATTCACCAAGTTTATGACAATGAAAACCAGTAGGAATGAAAAGACTGAATCACCTCTGGGCCTAATTTGACAGTGAATAAAATTCTAACTACCAACCTTCATGTGCAGGGACCCACGTACAGCAATTGGACGATGAGGGTAGAGCAAATTTGAATTTTGAGTTCTTGTCAATACGCTGAGTTGAGATTCGCGGTGGAAATACCTGATTAAAAACAGTTTTTTAAAACACATTTTTTAATGAAACAAAGAACCATTAGCGAAGATGTTCAAATGACTTATCAATGATCACAAGACAAAGGATACTGAAACAGCTGTGAGATATGGATGAAACATTTCAAAATGTCAAAATGAGACGAGTACCTAAACTGAGAAAAAGAATAACGATAATGAAGAAAAGGTAAGAAAGGTCTTGAAGAACATGTAAAATATCACAGCGTAACTGAAAATTTCGACTAAATGCAAATTTTGTAAAAATTGGAAATGAACGACCAAGGTTATAAAAAAATGGCGAAAACTTGATAAATATTGGCCTAAGGTTATTCTAGATAAATAATATTTTCCAGAGCAATACTGATCAAAGGAAAAGGCATACTCACTCTACAAGCAAATTATTTAACAGAGAATGTGTTTGAGATCAGACCTGATTGCTCATATGGTAGAGCACTGCACACAAAAGCCCGGGGCCTCGCAAGGGTCGCCAGTTGGAGCCCCGTTCGTGTCATTCTCCTTCTTATACTCTCAATTGATCATCTTCAATCAATTCAATAGTCGTTAAATTAGAACATATTGCAAGTTAAAAGTTCTAATAACATAATAAATATGTAATGAGATCGAATTAACTGATGTATGCCACTCGACGTTGCTCTTTACTTACGTCTGTTAACCGAAAAGCCGATTGTGATCCTTGCAATGAAACGACCTCCAGAGGTAGGCCATGCAGATTTCTTATCTGTTTGGTAAGTTCATCAAATGCACAAATGAGTTTAAAAGAGTCCTCTTCCCCTGTAGATGTTCGATAACTCTGTGACCGTCGGTGTTTTTTATGAGTTTCTTCAATTTCTGTGGTAAAATTTGGTCGAACCAGGCAGTCGAGCTGGTCCGCAATATAGTCAATCTTTGACGGAAGAACTTTAAAATACCTGAGGAAATCAACACACAACTTGCTTCAATGAACGATCAATCATCGGAAAATTAAAGCATAATCCCCCCAATAATCAATCAATCAATCAATCAATCAATCAATCAATCAATCAATCAATCAACGTAGCACTTAAAAACCAATCACTATTTAAATCAATCAACCAATCATAAAATCACTCAATGGTTCAATTTAGCAACCAATTAATCGCTCAACGATGCTCACCTCTGAAGCAAATAATGGACAACTTGCTTACATATCAACCTCCTTTCAGCTTTATTGTCTCCATCCCATACGACTGCCTCGTTTATGCTGCCATCTTTAAATCTACGCAAATCTGACTTCTCACCCCAATAGCTGCGAAATTCAACTGCCTGTTAAAAAGAAAGGACTAAGATACAAATTTCATTAAGTTCAATCCCTTAGGACTTTGTAAAAGTAGCATCATTTATATTAGAGAAACAATAATGAAAAGTGAAGCTTCTTGCAAAGTAGAACCTATGAATCGCTGTGTTCGAGCGTTGCTCGCAGCCAAAAAATGATATTGTCAGAATTTCTAACGGCACTAGTAAACCAGATGTATTTGACTGCTGCCACTGACATATGTTAGTGCAACAACACTTAGTCCGGCTGGGAGTCTGCACTATGTGCCCAGTAAAAGACAGGTTTGCAAATTATCTGCAGCTATCCATATGCAATATTCTAGTTGTCAGGCACAATTTCTGCTGAGATACGAGCAACCAGGCACAACTGACTTCTCATGAATCCTTGAACATCTACTACTTTAAATCTAGTAGCCATATTCATTTCTCATTGAATGAATCCGCTTGTTTCTTCTATTGTCCAAAACAGACCTTTGAATAGAGGCCTCGATTTGAGCTGACCATAAATTACTATTAACATATAAGGAGTTGATGATTCGAATGAAATATATGAAAACCTCCGGATCATCAGCTGGTGGCCCCATGTCAAGAATGTCTTCAGCGTGGTCATTGTTGATAAGTAGGCCAATCGTGACGTCAGATATCGAGGAATTTGGAGGATCAGATTTTAGTTCCCACTAGAGAAGAGACAATGCTATTTCAAAGAAAAGACAATGCTATTTTCTTGAAAAAGACAAAAAATAAATCCCATTACAAATTCACCTTACAGCAAGTAAATTGAATAAACAGGAGACTATATCAAAATATACACATTATATTATAATATAATACACTAAATAATATTGCATTATAAATTATACTAAATATCATAAAGAATCAAAAAACACCATACTTTATATGATGAAAACCATACTTTACTATTGAGAAATAGCAAATAGTCCATACCTATGAACTAGGCCTATTCCTACTCTTTGATATACACTGTCAAATACACGTTTTCTTTTTATAAGAAACAAGTATATAAGAAACATGAGACTCAAATGAGGCAAAAATTAAGAAAAAACTAAGAACTACAGGCAGGCTGAGTTTCAAAAGTAAACTTGAGAAATCTGTTTTTGCGAGAAATTTTTTAATTGAACTGGTAACAAAATACAAACAACATCCGTCTCTCAAATGTTTTTAACTAAAACTTCAATTTCTCGTCTCACAATTGCCTTGCTGCTATAGGAAATTTCAAGAATTTTAAGAAACAATTAAGGCTGGATGTGACAAAATATTAAGAAACATCCAGGCTCAAGGGAGAAAGTTTGTTTCTTATACAAAAAATGTGCATTTCAAAATTTGAGTGTGAGTATGAGGTAGACATTATGCTGTGGAGTAGAGATACCCCTTGCTTCTAATGAACTCTTAAAAATGCAA
This sequence comes from Mastigias papua, assembly GCA_964019165.1. Classification (NCBI taxonomy): domain Eukaryota; kingdom Metazoa; phylum Cnidaria; class Scyphozoa; order Rhizostomeae; family Mastigiidae; genus Mastigias; species Mastigias papua. The sequence continues at coordinate 9,966,420 of OZ025287.1, read as the reverse complement.
AATCTGACGAAAAGCACGAATCAATAATATCATAAAAATGCAAAATCTGACGAAAAGCATGAATCACTAATATCGTAAAAATGTAAAATCTGACGAAAAGCACGAATCACTAATATCATAAAAATCGTTACCACTGATGGCTTTTGCTGTTTCATTTCCAACCGTTCAATCCTTTTCCCCAATCCTCTTTCTAGCTCCTTTATCATTCTATCCACAACAAGTGGACGCCAGTCACCACACAAATCCACTAACTTTAATTTGATGTCTTCTCGGTCACAAAAATCTTCAAGAGAACTGAAGTCACTGATTCTACAAGAGATGCAAAATTACTTCAGACTTTTCAGGCCAATCATATCGAGGGAAATATGGTCAACGCGACCTTGAACTGGCTACGAAGATGCTCTACAAACCTGAACCAGTGTCCAAAAACTTCTTCAAATTTTGAAGGTTTCATAAACAGGGCGTCAAAATTATTGATATTCGTGTCTTGGAAGCTCTCTATCGATAGCTTTGCTTGAGCTTGGAGCTAAACAAAAGTCACAAAACTTGTTAGATATTAGCTAAAAATTGACTAATGCTGTTGATTGACTCGTCTCAATATAACTTTATCTAAATATAAAATTGAGTGTAATCATAATCCATAAAATTTTTCAAACACAATAGTGAAGTTCCTATTATTACTCTAATTATTAATAATAATAATGATAATGGTAAAAGCACTTGTATTGCGCCATATTTCCATAGGGCTCACAATCATTCTCTACATCTAATATAGAGTTCACTTCATATGGCTTGACGGAGTCTGTGAAAGTGCAAACGGCCTAAAAAATTACATAATATCATTGAGTAGGAAGGAAACGTTTAGAGTACCTGATGGAAAGTAGATTTTCTCATGTTGTAACAGAGATTTAAATAACCCGTCGGATCGACGAAAACCACATCATATACTGAATGAAAATCGTCCAATGTAGGCTGCAGAAAAATAAAAAAAAAATAACAAAAACGATTCAAAAGACACCGAATGTTTCATAGTCTTGAAGCTTTTTCAAGAAAATTTGGGTGAAGTTCATATTCTAATGGTTCAATTCAATTTCTGTCAGGAAATTTTATTTAATATGAATCTCGAATGTCGAGTAGAATTACGAGAGTGTATAGTATAGCTAAAGAAAATCAAACAAAAAATAAATGGAGAAGAAGTGCATGCATGAAAGATAAAGATTTACAAGTAGGGAAAGAGTGTCGTAAAAAGCGGTAGAAACTTCACCAGGTGTTTTCTGTCAGTAGCTGTTGCCATAGAAATACCATGTTTAGTCCAATCACAATTTGCTAAAGATAAGAAAAATAGATACATTGTGATGATCCCATATGGCGACGAGGCCAGATGAGGCCTAAGTTTCAGAGGAGCGAACAGATTTTTCAGTAAACAGCTTGAAATGGAATACTCATAGATGCTTAGTCACAGAATAAGATGTTGTCATGTGACCATGCCACGTGATTAATATGAAAATAAACCACTTTATAGTATCCAGCAGATAAGGAATCATGGAACATACCCCCGTCTATGAGAAATATTGAATCAAAATGTTACTAATACTTACAGAGGTACAGGAGGGTGACTCTTAAAATCTGATATGAACTCATATGTTGTGTTATTTTCTTGTTCTTGAGTAGATACGCCAACAGCATTGACATCTGGAAACCGTTAAAACTACTTGAATCCTGAATAAAAACAACATCTGCATTATAGTTACTTAAGGTCATTGAAAAAGTTTAAACTTTGCAATTAATTTATGCATACCAAAGGGAATATGCATTCAATAGGGAACACACAGAAAATATGGAATGCAAAGACCATAGGGAATACGCATACTATAGGGAATACGCAGACCAAATAGAACAGACAGACCACTGGGAATATGCAGACCAATGGGAATGTGAAGTCGAAAATTTCAAATTTCCAATCAAAATATTTTAGCTAATACTGTTGCAATAAATTGCAGTATCTGCATGCTGTAATAACCAGTCTTGAAACACATCAATATCTTTATCCAAATAGACAAAAGACAACAAATTATGGCAAGGCAAAATATACTGAACAAACTTATACACGAAGGCCATGACAACTTTGCTATAAAAATTTACTGCATTACAAATCAGCCATATGATATCACCTCAGTCAGATCTTGCTGACTCAGCCATACTTTCAGTAGTGGAATGGCATCTTTTAGGCCTTCACATTGTGACACAGCTTCATACATCACTTCCAGATGTCTCTCATAGAGCATATCAGAAAGGATACTAGCATTGTAGACAGGGGTTGGAAAAGCTGCAAAAGAAAGTACGGAGATAGAAGCCATAGACAAATACATCAGTAAGAACTACAATAAGTTTTTAAAACTTCATTCCATGAATGTAAGATTTATGTCTACAAATACAATTCTCACAATAAGGTAATTTGTATCTGGCTGGCTTTATGAAGCGGGACTTGACCACTCACTCTATGTTACATTTCCAGAAGATGTAGTAAGACATTCTGATTCCGATGTAACAATAATAATAATAATATTACAAATCTTTATACAGTATGAAACACAATGTGTGTCCTGTGTAAAGGAAAGACAAAACAAAAATAAAAGTTATTAAGTGAAAAAGTTTGAAACATAAAGTTTGTGTATAATTATAGATTAAGTATATACTCATATAAAATGTTGCTTAAAGCCCTGTTCATAGGCGATGAATGATTCAGTACACTTGAATAGGAAGTATACTATAAATGGTTACTCCCATGAAATTGAAAGATTTACTTGCAGATTTGGTTTTACTTTTTCGAATTTTCAACAAGGATTGGTTATTTCTTGATTGCACAGTATGGTAATTGATAGTGAAATACTCTCGAAAAGCATCACAAATGTCCCCATCACAAGTTTGCATGCACAGAATATGAATAATAGGAATGTTTGTTCTTCTGTGCTCTATTTCTACAGGTTGACTACTCTCCATCCAGTAACTGTAAATCATAGTTCACCTACCCCACAGTAACATATTGCATTGCTCTAGCATGCCTGTCTGGCATCCATTGACCCTACATTTTCCAACCTGGGGGACTTACCCCTAAGGTGGAAAGTTCAATATGTAAAGGGGGGAATGGTAAGCTGAATCTGATGTGATAGTAGAATACAAGCGATACTTGGATGACTTTTGGATTGTACACTTATGTCTAATGATGTCAAATAACGTCAATTCAAAACTGGTTGCAGTTTACTGTAGAGAGGGGGAATCTTTTTAATGCATTTTATTGAAGGTGGAACAGAACAAAAAAGGTTGGGAAATGGGGCAATATGCCACTTTGAAAGTGTATCACTGTCTGAACTGAGAGCAATCTGGTTGTGAAACTGAGGTCTAAATCTGTTGAGAAAAATTTGGTTTAAGCTTGACAGTGCAAAATATACCATGATGGAAATAAAAAGGCATAACTAATAAACAAAATATAAAAAACTGCAATACGAAAACTCACAGAAATCATTTTCTGAATCTTTTATCCCATTATACCAATTTAATCTAATATTGTTTTTTAATGGTTCAAATCTTGAAAGTTTAAAAACATTCTCTGGGATCATTGGATAGATTCTGACTGTATATTTCTTTCCAGCTTTACCTGAAACATAAAATACAGTCACAGATTTTGAATTAATTACTTATGTCATAATTCCAAAACATAAAGAGGATATTGAAAATTATGAAGCAGTTTCAAAATGCAAACAAAATTTCAAATATTTCCTGGAATTTCATAAAGATGGAAACTGTGATTATTTCACTTGGATTCAATTATCTAAGTGCATACCTGAAGGTTTTATGACAAGAACTGGTTTAGATGGCTGATTCTGAATTCTAGAAAACTGAACACTTTCAACTTCAGTCCAGTCCTTCAATTTTGAGGCAAGGAACATCAGGTACATTGCTCTTTTAATGTGGTAGCGGAAATTCAGATGATCCTTTGCTTGCAAGCAGTCCTAGGCATCAACAAATCTTTGACCAATCAAATCAAATCAATTAATCAATTAATGACTTAATCATGATGGATCACCAAATCAGTGATGGTCAAATGGTCATCATTTCAGTCTATGAATTTGCCAAGGTATTAACAATTTGATGTCTAATAAATTAACCTATCAATAGCTAACAAATAAATAAACATCAAGCTTATTTGTTAACAAACTTTAAAAGACAAAAGGACAAACAGACAAACAACCTGGCAGAGTTTAATTAAATCATACTGGAAGCATACAAACAAATTAATTACCTCTGGGAAGCAGACCGCAAGATCAATTGAATATTTTGGTTTTGTCAATGTATTCAACAAGTAACTCCCAATTACTTTTACTGAAGATGGTTTGCTAAATTGAAATTTCCCTTTAAAAGTTCTGGATGGCAGATTAGGAATTGGAAATTTGATATTTTTAGGAAGCCATGATTGATCAGTTATCTAGAAGATAAAAAGATTCTCTTAAAATATCACAGGGAAATTTTGTCATGAATATACAAAGAAATACATAGAAAATATAAAAAATGGCAATTCATATAGTAGACAAATGTAACTATCACAGTACAATTTCCACAGAAAGTTTTGCACAGAATAAATCTCACAATCTCAGAAAAACTCTCTCCTATGAAGAACGGATGACAGAAAGAACTTAAATAACTCTTAGGATGGCTAAAGGGAATCAGAGAAAAGCCAGCAGTAATTGGAGACAGTTCATACTGAGAGGGAAACAGATTCAGGAGAGCTAAATCTTGAAGAAAAAACTTCTCAGGAAGCTTTAAGTTAAATCTACACAACATATGCTTACATCATGTTTTTCTGTGGATTCAACATCATTCAAGAATTTATGTAGCAAATGCAAAAAATCTTCAATTGCCTTTGTCTTCTTATCATACAATTTTACTTCTTCTAGCAAGTAAGAGATCTACAAGAAAAAAGTTGAAATGTACAAAGAAAGACAATTTTTTACATAAATTTTAAGACTGTATTGGGTGCTATAGTAAACAATAGTTCAGAATTATGTACTGGTACTTTCCTCAGGATGGTAAAAATTAAATCCTTATAGCTACAACTACCATACATCATTGCTAAAACTTTTGGCTGCTAAAGAGCTAAAACAACTAAAATAATCACATAAAACATAACTAGGACAATAGATCATTTATTCGTCTACTCCTGAAAATGAGACAAGATGTCACAAATTCAAACCCAAATACTTTCCTATATAAAACCTGCCACCTTATGCATCAACTAACCTATCATTTGTATATGCCTTTAGAAATCCATACCAAAGTTAAAAAAAACAAACTATTGAAGCAAAAGCAAAAATAAACCACATGACTGCTAAGCAAATATAATTATTTAGTATCAACAAGCTGGAAAAGGAATACTATCAGTGATTACTATCATGAAGCCATCATTATCAATAAACACAAACCTGCATTCTGAATAAATTGTTCTTGTATAAATCTTCTGTTTCCCTCAATTCATTCAATTCATCAGCAGTTGGTGGTCGATATAAGTTAGTATGAAAACGGTCTCTCTCTTCTTTGCTTGTGACTTTGGCATCATCAGTCTTCTTTACTTTCTGTCGTTATGGAAAAATGCAAATTTATTGGGGGTATTTTCTATATTTTTATTCCATTTGAAAGAGGTGTACCATTTCATAACAACATGAAGCATTTTTGAAGAATGCCACCTAATAAAAGTTTTGACAAAGAGAATTCAGTTTGATCAAGGATGCAAAACAAAGTTAAAAAATGCAGTCAACGCTGTATAGTGAGTGCGTCATAACACTCAATATTTCTATTATAGTTTGATCGTAGAATACCAGGTCTCTGCAAAGCCCAATCAAGCAGCGAAAAAGGAATAGATACAGGTGTAACGTGAAAAGCTTCGGTGAATGTTAAAATCTTTTCCTACATAGATCGCGTGTGTAAGTTCATACCTAGCTGTTTAGTTATATGTAGCGAAAAAAACTGAGAGTGCACTTGACAAAACCTGCAGAATAAATCATGGTCATCAATACTAAAGACAGCAAAAACCGTACCCTATCTGGGCTCTCCTCAGCAAAACCATCTGCCCTAGCTTCCTCTCCTTCGCCCTGTAATTTAATGCTATCCTGCACTGTTTTCCTCTTCATTCTTTCTCGCTTTTTCATACATTCCATGTGAGCTTCGAAGATGGCTAATCCTAAACCTCGTTTACGTTCTTTCAGTCTCGTATTCGTACTGGCTTAATGACGTCAGGGGCACACAAGTTGGGGACATAACAAGCTTACCCTCTTGTAACCAGACGAACATATTTTAGGGTATTCTCATGAAGCAAATACCCCATATAGTTCTGAGGTGCAAACACCCAGAGCGATTTAGAAGCTATGTGTTGACTTAAGCCACAAAATAATGTTGAAATGATGCTTTCAAAACATGCCGTTTGAAATCTTAAACTTTCATGTTCTTCTTCATCTGAAGAAACAAGCTCAGTTCATCAAAGTATAAAAACATAAATACATCTGTAAAATTTTGTTCAATTCTTTTGATTCATGTATATCAACCTCTTGCACATTTACATAGGTGTTCACTGTAATCTCCTTTGAGGTAATTTCAAATCTTTAACTCTGTGCCATGCTTAATTGGAACAAAATGCCCCTTGCTACCAGTCACAGATTGGGATTGAAGATTAACTCTATGAAATGGGAATATGTTACATTCTTCTACTTTTGAGTCCATTCACCCCCTTTTTAAACTCACAGGGTATGATCTATGAAAGCAACCAAAGGAAGAAAGGTAATTATCAGGTTGCGTGATTACCAATGACATAAAATAACATATACATTTACATCTGCAATGGATGCTCCACTATAAAGATTCACTATTTTCTAACTCTCAGTTGCATCTAAATTTATTGCTAGGGATCAGAAATCTATGTAGCTATCTGGAAACTGTAACTAGTGGACAAATATTTATGTGAGATGATGAACTAGAGAATCTCAGCATTCAAACCAAAGAAACACAGAGAGGAGAACAAAGAAATACCCATAATAAGTTATATCTATTTTTCATAATTTTTTGTATTAATTACATGTCTGCATGCAATCGAATTGTTATGCATTTCTTGTCACTTGCCAAACGCGAATAACATCGTCTGTATACCCTGCAAACAATGTCTGACCATCTGCCGACCATGCAAGAGAAATACAGTTTGGGTTTTTATCCTTGCTTGCACTCATGCTGATTAACTCTGGCTTCACTTCATCTACAATTGATTTTGACTCCAAATCCTGCAAGAAAAAACAAGCAATTCAAAATATTTTGTGGGATTTCAAAATTACATATTTTTGGCAATTACCTAAGGATTCTAGACATCTTAACAACTCCTAAAGAAGGTGTGACAAAGATATGGCAATGGGCTCCAATGCTTGGAATCAAGATCTATTCTGCACAATACAACTAAAAGTCCTCCCACTACAAATGATGTTATACACACAGTGACATTCTTCAGCATAAATATGACAAACTTTGAAAGGGCTAACTATTGCACAACAAGATGCAGTAACATGGGTCTTCAACATGTTTTCAAGAAGAATACAACAATTTAAGTCTATAAATTTAATGTCCACGAGAATTTCAACATTTCACACGTATTAAGACTGGCAAACTGTGTATACTGCTTTTCAGAATAAAATAGCATTTTCACTGGTTGAATATGCCTCAACGTGAGCTGGTTATTTATCATCATGAAAGCAGTTCACATTTTCTCAACAAATTTATAGTTCCCCAATAGTTATTGAGTCAACTGTTGTCACTCCCAACTAAGAAGAAGGCTTGCACCCAGTTTCCATTTTAACAGAACTGGAAGTCTGAGGCTTACCCAAATTTTGATAATTGGTCCAGTAGCAGCACAGAGCCAATATCTGTTTGGACTGAAACATAATGCTTCAATGATGTCTCCTCCATCCAAAGTGTACAAATGCTTTCCATCATTCAAATCCCACAGCATTGCTAATCCATCTTTTCCCCCTGAAGCACAGAGAGAGCCATCAGGTGACACAGTAACAGTGTTAAGGTAGCCATTATGTCCAAAATGGTTGGTCCTCAATTTGCAGTTTGTTAAGTTCCAAACTTTGACAACTTTGTCCCACCCTGCTGATACAATAATTGGGTTGGCAGTATTTGGTGAAAATCGAACAGCGGAGACCCATTCAGAGTGGGAATCTTCCTGAAATGGAGAGGATAAGAGCAATTATGAAGCGCACCATGCTATGCATGTTTTTTTCACTGCCAATTACATCAGAATTTGACAACTGCTTGCCAGAAGTATAATGACGAGCAAAAAATAATGATATTAGTGAGAAGTACATGTGTACCGTGATTGTGTATTTGCAGACACCAAGAGTATTCCACAATTTGATTGTTTTGTCCCTTGAACCAGAAACAATTTGCCTATTATCAGCAGAGAATGCAACACTCAGTACATCCTTTGTATGTCCAACAAACCGCCTTGTTGTTATACCCCTAACAATCAACAATAGAAAGAGGTAAATACTGGATTCTGGGAAACATAAAGAAGTTTTGTCAAGGAATCCTATCAATCGTAACCTAACAAGAAGTCAATAAATGCTATTGATTTTATATTTGTTTTCAAATAAATTGCACTTGGTTTCTGACTTGGGCTTTAAAAGTAATTACTATTACTAAATGTTTTCATACTGGGCTGTTTCTTCTTAAGTGTGTCATGTGGAATGTGCTGTGATTTTCTGATGCTAGGGTTTCAATCCAAAAACCTAAGGCAAAATGCCAAGTTTGGTTATTTATTCCAGAAGTGATGGAATGTCTATTCATTAAAAATAATTTGGAGCCTAATAAGACATTAACATTACTTTGACTTACGCATTTAAATCCCAAAGTCTGAGAGTTTTATCCCATGAGCCAGACAAAGCAAACTGTCCATCAGAAGACATGACAACATCAGAAACAAAATGGTTGTGTCCCTTGAAGCATTTTTTTGGGAAACCATAATTCATATCATCGCGTGTTAATTCCCAGAGGATCAATGTCTTGTCTAGAAAAAGCAAACACAAATTTATTGTGGTTAATAACTGTCTAACATGGCTAACAGATAGGCTAACATGACTGCATAAACTAGATTATATTAACTGTGCAGATTGGAATTTTTGCCTAGTGAGAAAGGGGTTTCTCCAGCATGCACATCAGCTATCATCTGAAACTGCAGTGTGCAATTTTTGCAATATGATTAATCTAGTCATACAAAAGTTAACTCCAGGCTGTTTGTAACTGTGCAACTTCAAAGGACATGAAAAAGCTACCCCGTGCATACTTCAAAGATTCCAAACTGGCCAACTGGTACTCCTGCAAATGCCCCATACACAAAAAAGAACTGCTATTATGAACTAATACATGAAAAATCAAAAAATTTCAAAACAATATAGAACACAATATCATTGAACAAGTATAAGAGCAGTTTGTCTTAAATTAGAATATGAATCAGTGGTCATCAACGGAAATTGTGTAAGCAATGATTGGGCCAATACATAACATCTACAATCTCCAAGTGAAGTGTACTCTGCTAGCTGAATAGGTCAATCAATACAAACCATACCAAGACAATTTCAGCTTTATATTTAACTTTACTTTGAACTGGGTAATTTTCGATCATCAGTAATCATGCACTGAAATGGTTAAAGCTAATACAGGTGAACCCTATAAATAATGAGGAGGAATAGAGCATCAAAAAGACCTTCATACACATATTTGATATGTTTAACTTCAAAGAAATATAATGTTCTATAGGCCTTAACGTGGGATAACATACCACGAGAACAAGATAGAATTTGGTCCGGTATTTGAGGTGATGTTGCAATTTGAGTAACCCAGCCAGTATGGCCTTTGAGTGTTCCCTTCAATGTCATTTGTTCACCCATTTTGGTGGAATAATGTCGTGGATTCACAACGATTCGCGTTGGGGTTAGGGTGCCAAATTAGGCCGTTTTTCCACGATTTTCCAAGAGAAACAATCTTGGTCATCAGCTAGAGGTATGGGACGAACAAGCTCCACCGCAGAAAAGCTACTCTGCGATGCCGCATATTAGAGTAACCACCATGCATGGTTGCTGTGGAGGAGGCAGGGGCCATCACTCGTTGCTCAAAAGAAGACGGTTTCAGGGAGGTTTAGTCTTCTGGAGAGAAAATATGCTAGTTCTTACTTACAACTACAAGTCAATCCCTTATTATGGATTTATGCGTTACATATGTTAATTCCGTTTAAAATATACACACTCTTGTATCTTACAAAGGTTGAATGATACACTGAATGTGGCAATGGGCGTTTCCCATGGCAGCAACAAAGGTCACAGCCCCGTTCTGCATGAAAGTGTGCTGATTGGAACACTGCTCTCTAAATTGTAGCTGCTTAATGCATGGCAGACAATAATTCTTAAAACACACTGCATATATTTCGGGAGGGTAGCTTTATAGCCAAGGCTGCTTTAAAAAGGGGATACTATAAAAATGATGAAATCATAATGTAAAATATCGAATCCTTTATTGACGAATTATTAAGCATTCCTGGAATGTAACGTTCTCCAATCAATCATGAGATTAATGGGTGAATAAAAGTTAGTTTAGATAATATTCATAACGAGTATTTATATTGATCTTTATCTGTATTTACAATTTGAACATCCATTTATTTAACCGGGGAATTACAGCTAATTTAGGCTTACTTTTGGATATTTAGCTACTTTACAGCATCTCAAAATAATTGTATGCATACTACATGCCCCTTTCTCCAAAGATTATGAATAATTGGCAGAACCTATTTCAGAGGTTCTCAAATTGAGTGTCGTCTTATTATGCATGCAATTCGTCACTTTGCTACTGCGAAGGAGAGGCTTCAGGCTAATGCACCACTCGTGAAGACACAAGCAAGAAATATGAAGTCGATCAAAAAATGCTAAATATGGTGAAATAAAAAACACGTACACAATAAATAAGCGATTAGCAAAAATCTATCAGTTTCAAAATATTCCATGATGTAATATGTTAATCCCTATTCAATTGAGGCTTAGACATATCTGATTGTTGCCAGTGAATAATTCAGGTGAAAGAAGAGCTGTTGGTTCTCCCGTCTCCCGACAATGAAGCCCATATCACCGAGGTGCTATACATTGCTATACATGGAATTATCAAATAGGAATGAGGCTGAAATTTGTAAGAGGCCAAGGATTCAAAATATGAACAAATCATCTGATATAAACTTTGAAAATATATTTGATTATCATCCTTCGAAGGTGCCAAAGCCTTGGGACTGGGGACGACCACAAAGCGTTGCAACAGGAGGCCAGCGAAAGAGGTCGTAATAGCCTGGGGTGACTTTAACAAATTGAATCAAACTTTTGCCAGGTTTTAATGAACGATTACACATAAAAATAGTTGTGTGTCATAAAAATCCTGAGCCAATTCATGACACTGAAATAAAAAAGAAGCTAACCTGAGGATTATACCACAGGTCCTAAAAAAAACCTGCAGAGAATCTATCTGCGAGACGAAACAGCTTATCATAGCATCGAATGAAAAGCAAGACCAGTATTGTACGGTGACCGATTTCTGATGCTACCTACACACCACAACAGTTTCTTCAGAGGAGACTGATGAAAATGCCATGATAGATGCAGGTTCAGCAACGGGAAGTAACTGAGTTAAAATGAGATTTATTTCCCTAATTATTCTAACACCATCAGTATGACTCATAAACTAATTCTAATAAGATGGGGGTGTGGTTATGAGTTCCAAAATACCACGAGGCATATCTGTAATAATACTAGTAATAATTATGATAATCATAGTTGCTTATTTCTTCTTGAAGGTTTTGTTGGAAACCGAACCTGAAACAAAACGAACGGAAATTAGAAAGCAAATTCGAAGTTAATATGCAGATAGTAACTCTGTAATGAAATGTTGTTGACAGTAACGGGGCCATGGGGTGGCATGGGAGGAGCAAATGCTGTCCTCCTTTTGGCGAAGGATAATCAAAAGGATTCCTCTAAAATGAATTGAAGGACTTCTCTTCAATGTGTGTTCTACCTAGTGCTCTGTCTTATAGAATATCTGTCACAAAATCATGAAAGATGCCCATAGCAAGTGGCAGGCATAACATTTTGGGAGATGCACTCTATGCCAAAGTACAGTGCATGACTTCAAAGCTTCTCCTAGGAGTCATGTCCAGACACCCTTACGTAACTGTACCCTTCCCATTTTAAATGCCCTGGCTGCGCCACTGTTCCCGTCACTCTTCATACGGAATGGACGGCTATCATGTAAACGATAAGAGAGAGTAAAAGAACAGATTTAAAGCCAGAGAAGAATATAAAAAAATATAAATGCAATGAAACACAGTGATGAAACAAAAGAGTTAAGATGTGCGAAACCAGAGAAAGGCCGGCTACTAACTGCATTTAGACTTTTTGACAACTTTGACTTTCTTTCCTTTTTTACAGTTCATTCGATGCATCTCGCATTTGTTTGCATAAGTGATACCATCACTACCACAGACTGGTCTTTCTTCAGACGGGCAATAACTGACACACCTTTTACCTAGTAAAATAAAAATCTACTAGTGAGCTGAAGGTTGGTGACTTAAAATCACTCTAAGATGACATGAAGCACGAGGAATACAAGAAAATCGATATTACTGCTGGTATGAAAATGACTTGAACTATCCTTCTGTTCAAATGAAAGTCTTCCTAAACAATTACGAGTGCCACACTAAAATAGCTTTCTGAGTAAAATTGGTTTTGTGTGCTCCGGATTAAGTGCAGATTCAAACTTGTTCACATACCACATATCCTTTTCGACTTCTTTGTTTTGACTACTTTGATAGATTTTCCCATCTTGCACGCTGAAAGCTTAAGCTCACACTCGCTTGGGTGCCAGCGGGCGTCATTTCCACAAATCAGGTTAAAGTTGAATGGGCAACTATCTGGACAATCCTTGGGCTCTGTGAAAACGTGATAATCAATCGGATGACAAACAATATTTACCAAACGGGTGAAAATAGTTATCAAATACAATAAGTGCAAAAACGAATGAAAGATAAAAACGGCTGAGTATGTTATCAGTGGACAGATAGAAACCTTTGATAACGAACATGAAGAAAAATCTGATGAAAATGTTGGAAAGAATCAATCAAAATGCAAAGAAGATACATACGACATCTTCCAATCTTAGCTAATCCGATTTGTTTATTCAAAGTGCAAGATGCATGCTTTAATGCACAAACACTGCTGTACGTTTTATTGTCTTTGCCACAAACAGGTGCAAAGATATCCTGACATCCTGTGGGACACTTGCTCATCTTCTCTATTAATGAACAAACAAAGTTGCTAGTGAAAAAAAACTTTTAAAATACCCACTGATGTAAAAACGTTAACTATTGATCAACTACAGTGATTATGCGGAGGATAGATCGTGCAATAAAGCGTGTTAAAATATCTCAGGAATCATCTACCTACATGCAGCTGAAAAATGACTCAGGGAATCTGGCATCTTAATAGAAATTATTGATGGGCCTTTGCCATGATGAGGCAATACTTTACAATGCCTGAGAATTTTTCTATCTAATTATGCAGTAATGACATCCACACAAAAGACCCTAATAACATTGTACAAGAAAAGATCATTAACTTTAGAAATTAATTTCGTTCATTGAACAGTTAAGCAAAGCGATGACAACAATGCAACCAACATGAGGAATTGTAAATTATCAATCAGTGGCAATTGATTCACAAATCACTTGAATGCTAAGTGACTGTAATTAACACTTCAACTGGTGAGGTACAGAGGTTTACAAAAGTGGGTAGTACCACATCAGGACATTGATCTGTGCCCATTAAAGCTCTCATTAAAAAAAATCATCAGGTTGAGCAAATAACACTGTATCTTACTGCATGGCCCATTTCGCTTGAATGCAAAATCTATGTTTGTTTTCTTGAGCAGGCATGCCCTTTTCTTGAATTGACACAGGTTTGGACATGTCTTCTCCTTTCCAGTTGATTTATTAATGGCACAAACTGGCTTGTAATCACTCTTGCACCTTGTTGGACAATCTGGAATTATAAATATAATAAAATAGAAGAAAACTTTATCTAGTATGCAGTATTTTTAAATTTATAAAAATTATCATACATCTAACAATAAAACATAATCGTTTTTGGATAAAGGGCCTTTATTGGGGCCACCCTGTTTAAACATTGTCCTTTTCATTTCTACAATAACTACTTTTCAATTGCTTTTTCAAAGTTATTTGCTTCTCTGTTGTCTCTTCAGTATCTATTTGTCTTTTTATTTTTATTCCCATTGTACTATAGTTTTTGATGTAGACATGCCAACTATACATTGCCTGTTAATTAGTGAGATGCATAATTGTAATTTCTAAGTTGTTGATGAATGAAACAAAGTTCTAAAAATTATTATTGAAAGACCTGGATGTAGAAGTATCAATCCAACAATGTCTTTTTTTGGAAAAGCATGAACATTGCCATTCATTCAATATATTTTACATTTCACTGCAGAGATAAAGACTGGACTGATACAAAATTAATGAACTTTAATCATGTCTCTTTTGCTGCTGATGATATTCTTTTGATATTATTGTTGCCACTGTTTTCATTTTATTCCCTTCCTGACTCCTACTTGGTTTTTGTCCTTTCTATACCACTGTGTCTGCTAATGTAAAGCATCCAATTTCATATTGCCTAATTACTAGAGAGGTATATAATTATAGCTGAATTCTTACAATGAGAAGTTTAAAACAAAAGTTATTCTAGTTATGTCCTTTCAATGCATACTAATGGAATCCTATCTATTTTCATTTATGTTACATTCCTCATACATTGTATTTTCCCTCATTTTTGCATGGAAAATACTTTGCACAGTTATGTTTACCTACTTATCTAACCTCTCATTTTATTGCTCTTTGAACATAACTCAAAACCACAGCTTTGACAACTCTCATTTTCTATTTCCAAAGTAATTTCAGCCAAATCCTCCCATGATGGTGGTTAGAATGCACTTATCAAGATGCGAGACAAATGCTGAAAACAATTCATGCAACATACCACAAGGTCCAGGGTGGTCTTTTCTCACTCCAGATTTTGTCTCACAGGACTCTTTTCCTAGGTGACACATGCTTGCATATGTTTTGCCATCAGTTCCACAAACCATTTCTCCTCCAAGGGGACAACTGCGTGCACATTTTGTTTCTTGAGCAACTGTGCAGCAAAAAAAGGCACATTGCAAAAAGAATATTAGCACTTCTCATATGCAAATAAAAGTAGCAACAAGATTGTGTAAAATAGTTGTATTCAACAACATACAAACACACACATATGTGTGCACACCCCCCAACACACACACACACACACACACACACACACACACACACACACACACACACACACACACACACACACACACACACACACAAATTATAACTCATTTTAAAACTGCTTTCCACACTTTCCTTCTCATACCGAAAGAGATTTTGTAGCTCATTTTGAGTCTGAAACAAAAAGTTTCCTCTCCTTCAATGCAATCCAAAAATTACAATGGCTTAACACTTACTTGGTGCATCTTTAATAAAAAGACCAACAATTTGTCTAACTGAATCTGCATGGATTAGGTAAAATAGAATGAATACGGCTGTTGTCTTCATTTTGAGTTGATTGCTTGTCCAAGTGTCCTGCAAAATTGAAAATGTGTTCCGTGGTTCTTTCGTATGTCATTGCCAATGCAGATACACTATTTAACGGATAATGTCTAAACAACACACAAGTCTATGACAGAAATGCGGTCACTCAAGTTGGAGGAAGTATTATTACCAATAAAGGTGAATACAAGAGCTATCAGCTTACGACAGACAAGCGCAACCTCACGAACGTTAACAATTGTGTCATAAATCTGCTTGGAAACAAAGTCTTGCCTATGACTGAACTACGCTGATAACTGTTGCCATTACTAGTGCCAAGAAACTTATTAAAACATAAAATTTACTTTACACAAATGGCAAGAAGTAATGTAAATGATGAACGTTGATGTTGATTAGCCAGAGCACAAAATATATTGCATGAACTGTGTCAAACTTATCAAATGTAAGTAGTAAACGCTGCATAACACATAGGAATAATCAAACTATGCTTTGATCCACTGCAAGTCACTTACCTGTTATTCTACGGAGAATGCTCCGCGATGTTGTCTTCTATCACTTTCAGCATGGGTTTTCTATCGAAACCAGTGGCAGGAAAGAAATTGACCAGATTTGTTGAGTCTGCCTTATAGTCACTCGATTGTCCGCCCGAATGGTTTTAGTCGTAGCCGACAAAAATCATTGGGGGAAAAAACAACTGCACAGTGTTGCACCTCAAATTGATATAGTTGTATGAAGCAAAATCATTATGTGCATGCAACATATACTACACAAAGCGTTCTATCATTGCAATTGTCCAAGTATGCACTTCTTGTGGTGTTTATTTGTCTCCAGTCATCGATCGGCCAGGAGAATCTCAAGTACACCGGACTTTACGGGACTTCACAATCTTGTCAGCAGGACTATCTCAAAGAAAAGAGGCGTGGGCACTAAACTTACGTCACACCTTTCATAATAAACAACAGTACTTAGACACGGAAGGGAATCACTTTGTTCTTAGAACCGGGTGTTAGTCAGGAAGCAAAAAAATGTAACTGCGGTTCAGTGTTATCTTGTAACATGATTCTTCAGATCATACAGAGTTCATGCTCATTGCAGAAATCCGACCACTGCTGTTTTTGAAGGGTAGACATTCTTGTGTTTATAATTCTTTGCAAATATTCGAGACTTTTTAGACTAAATAAATCCTCAACTGGATTTTGCAGGATAGTAGATAAATGAGAGGAACTGACACCCGTCAAAGATTGCAATTAAACCGCTATCATAATTTGCGAAACAAAAACAAACAGTAAACCAAAAGGTTTGTTCAACAATCAACCACCAGTCTTAACGACACGAACTATATTTATGGCCAAACAAATCCTCTAATATCTGCTCGAAGAGAAATGAAATGTCAAAATAATTATCTTAATTGTCAATGAAAATGTTTTATAGCAGACAAGTTGATTGCTAGCTAATAATTATTGGGTAGAATCCAGGCTCTTTTTTGTAACCAACAAGACTAATGAACCAAGGTGAGGTATCATCAAAGTGAGGTCAGTAAACTTCACATTATTACAATTCAAATACTGTCTTTTCAGTTGCCTTCTTTTCACACTCAAAATATCGATAAAATGTCAGTTTATGAAATATACTGTTGAAAATTTAACTTCTAGCGTCCAGGGTGTAATAAACTGTTTGCTCCCAAAGGAAAAAATGACAAATTTTCACAGAAAGGGCATTTGGTATATTTACATCCTTAAGCATATTTTCTCATTCATATTTTTTCTGCATGGTTATTCACATACAGAATTTCAAGGCAGAAGATAAGTCAAAAATAAGCGTCAAGAAAATCTTTAAATTTACATTTTCATTCCAATAAATAAGTTTAAAATGTGTAGCAAATTTCTTGTTATGCAATTTACTCTTTTACGCTAATTCTCCAAAAGATTTTAAAGGACGGGAACTCAGACATGTGAACAAAGGTATCAGCAGCAAAAGCCAAAATCCATCACATGTATCGCACATCAGGAAAATGCACAGTATCTGTTGCAACTTTTAACGAGGAAACATTCTTTTAGGCCTTTACAGGACGTCTATGTCGCTTTATGCATTCAGCTAAAAAGGGATTGACATACCACCCTAGAGCATATTTCTCAAGTTAAAAGGATGCAGAAATGGAAGGTACTGTTATTATTCGAGAAAAAAAGTAAAGAGGGACCGCTTAGGCCCAAAATAGTTGCAAGCAGAGGGCAAATTTGCCTGCGTAACAATTCGAATATATCTAAATATAATGCAACAAACGTTGCTAAATTTCACGACAAATGATCCTTCAGCAAGTCCCTAGAGATTATGAGCCGCATGACTTCATTGGTACCTAACAAACAAAAGGGAAATTTCGGAATGAAAGCATTCACTATGATGTGAAAAGCTAATCGATATCTTGTAAAAATTTGTGGCAACTATAAATGCAGTAAAGCAGAAATAAAAAGCAGAAATAAAAAGCAGAAATAAAAAGCAGAAATCAAAAGCAGAAATAAAAAGCAGAAATCAAAAGCAGAAATCAAAAGCAGAAATAAAAAGCAGAAATAAAAAGCAGAAATCAAAAGCAGAAATCAAAAGCAGAAATCAAAAGCAGAAATCAAAAGCAGAAATCAAAAGCAGAAATCAAAAGCAGAAATCAAAAGCAGAAATCAAAAGCAGAAATCAAAAGCAGAAATCAAAAGCAGAAATCAAAAGCAGAAATCAAAATCTACCTTCTAGAATTTGATGGACTCTGCAATCTCGCATATATTGTTGCACTGAATAGGATTTTAAGTAGCCATAACCTCCATGTAACTGAAGTGCTTGATTACAGATCTACAAGTAAAACAAAAATGCTGGAAGTTTCGATCGCTAGGAAAAGATTAGAAAAGTTTGATGTAACTTCTTTCGTGAGATAATACCTCGAAATGGTCAGATAATGCCTCAAGATGGTCAGATGATACCTCGAAATGGTAAGACAATACCTCGAAATGGTCATGTGAAAATTCATCAAAATAACAAAGGTATCAAATCCACAATAATAAATATGTCTACATCCTTTGATTTTCATCCCAGTCTGCGTATACACTAGCTTCTAGTATCTCTCACAGCAACTTGGATGATGACGCAGAGAATATAAACAATGAATCAGGAATGCTACGAAATCGTAGGCCCCCTGGTAACCGAGTTCTGAATCCCAGGGCTTGTTCCATAACTGTTCTTCCGTAAACAACATAGGATAGGTATGGGAATTCCAAGCGTTCAAAAGATTTGGATTTCAACATACGGACAGAAAACTCAGACGGAAACTAATAAAAATGAATACATACATCAAAACACTTGTCAGTTGCTTGAAGTTTTGCCATGGATGCAAGCGAGACTGCATTTGGGTTCCCTTCATCCAGCGCTTTAGCAGCATGTCGAACAAGAAGTCTTGATGCTACCAAGTCGGTTGCCATTTCAGCAAGTTTGAATTGTAAATACTAAAACGTGTTTAATTAAATTTTGTAACGTGGCGCAGAGAAAACGATAAATGAGCTACAAAACTGAGTTCGTATATGAGAAAACCGGTTAAGAGTACGAACAACATAAAAAGAGTTTCAAAACGTAGCATGAGCTAATCGTCAAAAGCAAAACATCGTAGCCAACTCCATCACCTCTTTAAAACAATTTGAGGTGATACTGACCTCAGGGTCAGCCTAGGCTTCGTAAGGGGCGTATGAGAAACAGAGAGGCAAACAAACAGACAGACAAACAGACAGACAAACAGACAGACAAACAGAGAGACAAACAGACAGACAGACAGACAGACAGACAGACAGACAGACAGACAGACAGACAGATGATGATGCTGATTATGATGATGATGATGATGATGATGATGATGATGATGACTATGATGATGACTATGATGATGACTATGATGATGACAATGATGACTATGATGATGATAATGATGATGATAATGATGATGTTGATGATGATGATGATGATTATGATGATTATAATGATTGTGATGATGATGATGGTGATGATAACGGTGGTGGTAGTGTTTCTGATGATGGTGGTTATAGATAGAGAAAGGTGTGGTAATGAAATTATACCTGATTTCTAGCAAGAGGTTCACCAAATTGCTTTCGTACACAGATATGATCTCTCGCTTGCTCTAATGCCATTTGAGCTGCACCCAACGAACACGAGGCTGCGAAAGAAAATCGCACATGACATACGCTATAAAAGCAATGGGCTTCAGATATTATTACTATCCCAAGGAATCCAATGGGAATGTCTAAAGGATTGTAGATTATGCTATAAATATTTTATAATCAGTGAGCTTGGTATACACACAACACATGATATTCAGAATTAGGAGCTGTGAAGGGTGGTAACTAGTGACAACTATAGCAAGATTTTGATACACAAAGCCACGTGGTTTACATAACATTATGTAGAAATTAGTGCATATAATTTATATAATTTATTTAATTTATATCAATTTATATCAATTTATATCAATTTATATCAATTTATAACAAGATGCACCTACGAAAAACTTCTCGAGAATATTACAAGGATAATGGTCTCTGAGTTCTGAAAACTATCGGAACATTTTCAGTACTAAAAATGCACGAATATTGAATTATTCAAATGCACACTTAAACTTACAAATGCTGATCCTTCCACCATTCAATGCTTGCATTGCGTAATTGAATCCCTGAATTGAAAATGAGTGATCATTTTCACTGTTGATGTCAAATATTGAGGTCTGGGATCTAATGGTCCTTAGTGGCATAATTTTAGTTTGTGGTCAGTTCACGTTTTACGCCTTCAACAAACGTTCTCGTTTTACGATTTCGCTTTCAACAAACGTTTACATTAGCAGTCTTCTCTTTCTAAATAGTTATATATAATATCCAGCTCTGTATATATTTATATATCAATGCACCTGAAAATGAATGATCATTTTGATCATTGATAAGTGATTTCGATCAGCGATTTCAACAATCTGTCACAGTAAAGTACTGGATGAAGGCTTTTCAAGCTGATACGTGGGAATCTGAGTGTTACTTCAATAAAAAACCTCACCTCAGTCTGGGATGGCTTTACAACTACGAATAGCATAGAAAGATATCAAAATTGCAACTTTACAAACCATTCTTAATGATGAATCTTACAGACTTACAGATCCTTCAGTCCCAAGCAAATTTTCTGCTGGCACTTTACAATCGTCAAACATCACTGCACGAGTTGGCTGGGAGTTCCATCCTACCTGTGAAAAGCGTTCCACTTTTAAAGATATAAAACGAACCACAAAATCTGACGAGGGAATGGAGCATCGTAGTAGGCGCTTGCGGGAAAAATGGAACCAAAACTGTGATTTCAACATAGTAGCTCATTCAGTTTATATTACAAAAAAGGATAGCATTGTAAATATAAGGGAGCGTTCTAACAAAAAATTCTCAGTTGTTATTAAAACAAACTAATATACTCAAGTGTTGAATATAAATCTTTATAGCTTTATAGCAAAGCTAACCAAGCATGTAAGATATAACAGAGGAGATTAAAAACCATCATATAGCTGATTTAAAGACCTTTTTCTCCTTCGCACCAAACCCTAATCCAGGTGCATCGCGGTCAACTAAGAAGCAAGATATTCCTTTCGGTCCTAAAATCAAATAAAACACAAAAATGATGACGATGATGATGATGCAGACGAATAAATGTGAAAGAAATGAAGACGATAGATAAGAACAATGAAGGAAGTATGTAATATTGAAAAGTCATTGTGCTGCATGTGAGCATAAATATACTTTATAAACAAGTCAAAAATGGGCCTTAAGATTCAGCCAAGCCTCGCCATATATATTAATCTAGACAAAGAGAGATGGCATAAAAAAATATTAAAAACCTGCAAATATATGATTATGTATGATAATAGATTTTACGCAATGCTATTGGCCAGTGATGATGTCTTCGGCAAAATGCCGTAGCTAATACGAAGCTAAATTTCCAAAACTGACCTGGGCCACCAGTGCGGGCCATAACTGCATATAAATCATTGTCGCCACCTCCACTGATAAACATCTAAAAGATGGCAAATTTGAGATGACAAAACATACAAAACACAATGAGCATTGGCGTTTGCTTCTGATAACAAAATAATTTTTGTTGCTGTTCATGCTATTTCGAGTAAGTCGTTCAATCTAGCTTTAATCAGCTAATTTAAGTCTAATGTGCATGCCGCATCCAGGGATAGGACCCCTAATTTAAATCCCTTCGGAAGGACTTTGAAACTACGGCCATACAAAATTACTTGCTGGATCTGGAAAGAAGTTTAGCTTCAAAAATCGTAAACGGAATGCTGGGCCTAACTTATCTACTTAATGATTACTCATTCCCATTACCAGCTGAGCAACTGTACTATTAAAACTTAAAGACTAATGAAAAGTGATGATTCCACATTCAAAAACGCACTATATGACAAACGTCACCAAGTCGATCTTGTGTTTGATTGGTTGATTTCTATCCAATCATCTGATTCAAAACTAACGTGCATGGCTTGGACCGCCTAAAAGTACTTTCTTGATGTTCTTTTCAAAGTGGCCATGCCGTACACCAAAATAGCTCTCATACCTTACTACCATTTAGAATATAATATTCTCCTTCTTTCTTAGCTGTTGTAAGTAATGATGCTGCATCACTTCCACTACCTTTGTTGCAAAGTAAAAACACATTAATACAAAGTTTATGTAAAAACAAGATGAAAGAAGAGATAAATGACATGAAGCTTCAATAGTACTTTAGTGCTGCAGAAAACTTTCATGTTTAAGAAATATGTCAGAGATTTTGCAAAAAAGTAGATGAACTCTATAGGATTCTTTTAACTTTCTTGAATGTCATGTCAAACGATATTTCCTATTTTGTGCAATACTTCTAGTCTATTAGTGAGGAATTCACTAAAATTTGCAAAATAAAGTGCATACAAAAGAAATGAAAAACATTTGTAAAATGAAAAACTATATTTATACATATTATTAAAATACTAACCTGGTTCAGTGAGACAATAAGATGCAAAATTCTATATGGAAGTAATATTTGAGATTATTAAAAATTGACTGATCTTGGCCTTATAAAAATTCTAAGGAAAAATTTAATCCACCCAGAAACAAATGATAGATCAACTTTTTCGTTTCCATACATTGGCCTGGAACTAAATAGGTACATTTTGTATGCTGAGTGTAAAGCTGAAATAAACAGTGATGTAGACAGAAGAGGGTCAGTAGGGGTGAAAAACTCCCCTGTAGAGCTAGACAGCCATTTCTTTGTAGAATCAACTATCTTGTTAGAAAACTGATGCATTCACTTTCTCTTCGAACAAAACATTATGTTCTGAAATGAATGGCAACATAAGAAGCAAATATACTTAAGATAACTTTTGTTAAAATTCTTCATTTCCTGTTTCTATTATAAATTTTACTTTCTACACCACTATGGATGGAGACAAGGTATAGATGTCAAGGATGTGATAGATGTGAAGGATGTCAATAATAAGCATTTATAATCATATTCAATTCTCACCTCACATGATGTCAAAGAAGGCAGGTATTTGTCTTTTTGATGTTTACTACCAAATTTGTCGATTAGTGAGGCGACCATGCTAGAAGCAATACGATGTCATATGACCAAGACCATTGTTTACAGAAACAAGAGATTGAGAAATCGCATATAATGAAACTGTGACCTAAGATTTCTGAAATCTTATTGTGGTAATCAGAGTAACACAAAATTATGGCAATGAGGCTTAAGGAATGGACAAAACGAATAGAGGTAGAGGAACAAAAACAACCCTAAGTGTGTAAGATCTTAGTTTGATGCAATGTACCCTCTGCGCTCCATACTCAATAAATAATAGATCCTTCAGTTGAACAATGAAGGCATTCAAATGATAATAAATGAGAAAATGAATCTTATATCCTGTCTTGTGCACAAAGGGACCATCCATAAAGGATGTCTACACGTTGGGGGAGGGGGTAGCAATGACGGAAGCAAGCGCAAACAGGGGGAAGGAGTGGTTAGTCGTAAGCGGACGTCTGTTACAGAGGAATTGTTCCGTTTTACTTGGTTCGCATAGTCTTCTTTCTAAACGAGGGGAGAGCATTCACAGGTCGTTTTACTTTTGAATGGAGAATTCTTCATGGTTTTTTGTATAGGGATGTTTTCTGCTTTTAAATTATCTGTCTATTTTAAGTATTTCCTGTCAATTCTCCATGGATATGAAGTTTTGAGACCACCGAAAGAAAAACATCAAAGGCACCCTATTACCACAAGAAAAGGCAATAGAACGAGGTCAATTTAATATCACATTGATAAGGAGAATATTCCTCCCATTAGTAGAATGTGGGGAGAACGGGAAGAAGGGCTTGCCTATGTAGTTTACGAATGTAAAATTTGAGCCAAAAAGTAATTCAACTGTTAGAGGTACGTTCGAATAACCAAGGCACTGCATTGGCAAATATACCAGAATTACGACCTCGAGCAGAGCGAAAAGTGATATGACCACAGGCCAGAGGTAGGAATAGAAATGATACAGTGAAGGTGGGACAAAAAAATCCAAACTGGCAAAGTTCTCGAACACAGAAGACCTGATATAGTAGTTTTGATAAAGGGTCATTCGACGCACGAGTGATAGAGAAAGAACATGAAAAAGTAGATCGTTATCAAGATCTGAAGTGGGGGCCAGGGATGGCACAAAGCAAGAAACGTCGAGAGGCCATGCTACCATAGTGCCGACAGCAAGTGAAGCGAGAACATTTAAAGCAATTTGAAAGCACCAACGCCGGCTGAAAGGCATATGGAGTATGGAGTTGATACTCTGTAATACCTCGTAAATCAGCTCCGGCTGAAGGGCAACCCTCCTTAAATGAACTTTAATGAAATGGATCAAAGGAAACGCGAGCTATTAAAGTGCTGACAGTGCATAGAAATCTATGAAAAATTAACTGCCGACGGGGGAGCTTAATGACATTTTAGAGGAGCTACAGCCCCCCAAAACGAGGTCCCCTGGTAGCGTCCTCCCTGGTGGGAGCTTAATAAAATACAGAATGCAGAGAGGCAAAACTAATTCCTATATTAATTGGAGCATTGGGAATGATCTCGCTCAATTAAAGTCAAAGATTGTACTATCTAATAGGGACTACTACGAAATTCAACTGCGTTACGGACGGACAATCGATACTCTGAAGGCACGGAAAATGAACCAAACATTGCTTTATAGTGAGCTTTCTCTCTAATATCTTCCTTCGTTAGGAGTACTGAAAACACTATCTTGTGGATTGTTAAATGTAAAAGGCAAACATCAGCAGGCAAACAAAGGCCAGTTACGGACGGACATAGATAAACACATTTTGTAATAGCCCCTTTACTAATGATGACAATAATAAAGGAATCAAGACACACCAGATAAAACAATATTAGTTTGCTTAAAATGTGAAGGTAATTTTAAAATTTTATAAAGTCCATTAGTCTTAGTCGTAATTAAAGGTCGTCATTATGCTTATATGCATAAGTTATTATAGGTTTCAGCCAAAAATTCGTTTGTACTTTTCACATTTGTGACTTTTGCGGGTAGTTTGTTGAAGAGTTTTGCAGCATCGTTCCTGAAAGTGTTGGAAGCATGTAATGACTCGCTGAGGGGCACAGTGGATACATGATTACAATTGAACGCGTGCACGTTCATAGCGAAGCTATATTAGTCTTCAGAATTGAAAAGAAGATCACAATTTGTGTCCGCACGGACAGGAGGATGGGGGCTTTTAAGGAAAAGGTGGATAGGAATCAACAAGGGGGATGGGGGCTAGGATATTGGCAAAAAATGTGCAGAAATCCTTTATGGGTGGCTCCCAACAGTGGCTAAAGGAATAGAGGTAGATCAATCAGAAAAAAGAAATGGAAAAATTCAGGGCTAGAGCAATGGGACTAGAACAATGGGACTAGAACAATGGGACTAGAACAATGGGACTGACGAAATGAGGCTGAGGAAATGAAAATTTACTGTTATTGTTTGGATAAACAACCAATTACAAACAAATAAACACAAACAAATAAAAATACAAATTATGCACATGAATACTAAAACTGAAAGTAAAGCAATAATAAGTTGAGTAAACTATATATGAATATATATAAAAACATAAAATTATATACTTGTGAATGCTAAGAAATGCTGTTGTACTTGTGCAGCCTGTTGATAATGCCTCAAATATGATAGAAGCATCAAGCCGGCCAAGGCCTGTACCTCCATATTCTTCACTGACATTGATACCTTCAACAAAAAGCCCAAGCACATATTACAACCTCTTAGAATATTTGAAAATAGAAATAGAAAATAGAAACAGACAATTGTGTGAAAGAGAAATCTGAATCATAGATTATAAAAGGCTTTGTCATCATGTTGTATGGTGAGACAGATTACCAGGCCCTTGATGATATCTGTAATGAATTAAGAGTTATAATTTTCAATTGGTACCTGCTGTGTGATCGTAGCCTGGTCTTAAAAAACAGTCAAATGGCAATGTCTTGAGTGGCTTTTAGTACCATTCATCATCAAATCCAAAACATTAAAAGGAAATCACACTTTAACATAATTACCACCAAATCCAAGCTCTGCTGCTTTACACAAAGTATCTTTGGGAAACGTTTCCTATAGTAAAACATACACAACAATGATGGAGGCACTATGGAGAATCCACTGGATCACTTGTATGCACATATGGATATCTAGATTGATTACAACAGACCTGAGCTGCAGAAATCTCAAGTGCACACATGCAAAAGTCAGATGTGCAAGTGTATGGGAAAATGTTGAATGTCAAAATGTTATAATGAGGGGTCAGGTGTATGAACGGTTTGACCAAGGCTTTATTGACATTTATATAAATTAATTTAACTTTATTTATTTAAATTTACTTTCAATATAAATATTAGTTTATTGTGCGTGTCTCCCATGGTGGAAACACAATGACCTTGAGTCTTTTCCTGCTGTGTGCCGCACAGTCAAATGCACATTGTAGTTGTATATTTAGTTTCAAATCTATGTAAAAAAGGTGTGCAAGTGTGCACTGGGTCTAAGCTTTTAGGTGTGCATTTGACTTTTTGGCTTGCAAAGTAATACAACTTTGCTTATTTTCAGTTGCCTTATGACCTTGAAAAATTCTATACTAAATAGTATGCACGTGAAAGGAATTCATACTTAATTATCATTAGTCTGGTAGCTTATTGAAAACAATAAAATTAACCACTTACAACCATGATTATCACATAACAAAAAAGTTTTATGCATACGTTCAAATCCCATTCAATCATGTAAGGTGCCATTTCATTCTTTGCAAAATCCATTGCAACTTGCTGGAAATGTTTCTGATCGTCGGTAAGTCCATCTGAAACTGTAATTGATATATTATGTAATCAAACAACAACCAAAATATGTCTCGTACGATGCTCTCTACAAATTACAATGGTGCCAAAACATTTAAAGTTTCTGGTGCAAATACTGGTGAAACCTACGCAAAACAAATACTTACTATCGATGCACGTTGCAACTGATCGATGATGCAGCGAATACAAACCAAACTTCAACAGCTTCGCCTTTCCAAACAATCTTCTACATGCTGATATCGCCGCCATGTCGCATCAATGGCCTCGTACCCATGAAGCGGCGTCGATCTAGGAATGTTGGGGGTGTGTCCACCACTAGTTTGTTTCAGGTAACTGGGTGTGCCTCATTACAAATTGTTTACAAAAAAGCCATTATTTTGCCTGAGCCTCAATTTTCTTAACTTTTCTCGAACTTGAGACTGAAAGTTTCTTAAGATTTTCTTAACATTCATTGGAATAAAGTGGCTAAAAGAGGTTACCATTATTTGTATAAAAGCTTGATATTTGTCACCCAAGATTATCAAACAGCTTCGATCTTTGTACAGGAGCTTGCAAAGATTGAACTAATATCGATTTCTGGCTCATAAAAAGTGCACTTTGGAACTTGAGCCTAGCGATTTTCTTAACATATCCTAAAGACGTTGGTCTTTTGATACTCATTTTCTTATAAATTTTTTTCTGACAAAAAGACGTGTATATGGCCTAAAGACAGAGCTAAGGGTTTTATAATCTAAAGTGTGATATGGGATGGCGACGACATGTTTTCTGCTAGGTATGACATTGTTCAATAAAATCAGCTATGCATCAAAAGTGGAAGAGTAAGTTGTAGAGCAATACTTTTTTATTATTGAAC
The DNA here is from genome assembly GCA_964019165.1 of Mastigias papua. Taxonomy (NCBI): domain Eukaryota; kingdom Metazoa; phylum Cnidaria; class Scyphozoa; order Rhizostomeae; family Mastigiidae; genus Mastigias; species Mastigias papua. The sequence goes on along the minus strand of OZ025287.1, from coordinate 9,938,371 downwards.
ACGGCAGACCATTTTGAAGACTTATCTCTAGAACCTTCATGCCATGTTGATCCGACACTCTTGTTTGTTTTAAAACAAAACACAACTTAAAAGAGCACTGAAGCTCTATTTGCAAGAAAAACAGGAATGTGCTCTGTGTCAAATGAGAGTCTTCACAAGTACTCACTTTCATTTAAGAAAGAAATGTTGATTATTTTATTAATTAATAAACATAAGCGGTCGTTGTTTTATTTTCAAAACTAGCCATGAACGACCGCCTTAGAAACTTCAAACTACATATATTTTCTCGATTATTTGCAAAAACTCACTCTTGAAATACGAATAATCATAAGAAAATTTGAGGCTAAAATCATCAAAAAAGTTAAAAACATCGATCCTCGGTATTAATGGTATCATGTGGAATGAAAATTTGACGCAGTAGAATCGAGCCATGAAGGAGAAACCACAGTTGCATTTCATCATAGATATTTGTACAAGTAAACTCAAAAGCCATTTTGAGAATTTTTATTGCAAATGACAATTCGAGTCAGTATTCGTACGAACTCACTCTTAGCTACACGTCTAGGCTTCAAAAAGTGAAAGAAAACTCACGCTGGTACTAGAAAAATTGCACATTTACAAACAATGTGGTGCTAGAAAAGCTGAGTAAATATTTGGGCAATTTTGGCTGACTCGCAGAGTACATCCGAGTTTTAGATAAAAAATTAACAATACGGTAACTTCGATTACCAGCTGGGTTCAATTTGCTATGGGTAGACGAATTGAGAATATTATCCTAAAAACTGATTGCAGCACAGGAGCAGTAATAGTACTTAGCTTATGGGACCTTTCCAACACAGTTCGATGAATTGGATTATCCATATGCCCATTAATCGGAACAACGATAATTGTTAATACCAGGTTATAATGTGACGATTGTTCTAATCAGAAGGGCTAAAGATTATATTTTATAGCAAAAAGTAATATTCAAAATTGGGATAAGATCACCAAAATATGAATAAAATCATTGCAAATATATATTACAGGTTATTTTGGTGTGGTTCAGCGAAGCGGAGATTGGCACGAAAAGATTGCATGGTTCAAAGTAATATGGGGACTAAAACAGCTGAGAGGCTTGTCTGGTTGGCCTCAATGGCAAAAATGTACAGTTTGTAGTCAATGCTCATTAGATGAAAAAACAATAAAAACAGCCCTTCAATTAACGAGATGACTTGTCGATACAGCACACGACGAGACAACACAACACATGGGCTTATGTAAACAAAATATCGCATGGGATTATGGGTAGTTTATTATCGATAAGCAGTAACTACCAAACCTTGTTTTAATTAGAAAAACACTACTAAATATGATGCATTCGAGGCTAGAATGACCTCATTATTGTAATACTAGTTGGCATGACAACTATTACATATATATGGCCTAGCACCAAGCCAAAATTTAAATGAAATACGAATTTCTACGTTTAACATTCATAATACTGTGAATACTTTTAGTACTAAGAATAAAGGATGAATTGGAAAATGATAAATACAGCTAAATAACTAAATGTTGATCCCGTTGTCAACAGTTTTATCGCCTCTTTCGTTCAATTGTTTTTCATATTGCAAAAGTTGTCCCATGAAATTCAAATTAGGCGAAATCGAAGGCCGTTTCTCTTTCACAAACCTGAAAATGAGATCAAAGTAAATAAAAAATAATTCAGGTGTAACGTTCCTCGCCAGGCAACGAGAAGTAAAACTGGAAAGTAAACAGGGAAAGTGTTGTGTAAAACAGAGATAGCTCGGAGCTTACTTTACTGAAAAGGTTTAAATGAGCACAAAAGTAAAAGACTGCCAATACAAACGCAAAACAAAATAGGGTCTGTTGGGGGTAAAGTGGGTAACTAGGGGTAATATGGGTAAATGACTATTTTGCAAATCAATGACTTGCTGTCTCTCTTCCATGCCTAATTTATGCGATTTCTTAAAGAGAGGTACTGTGCCAAGACACAAAAATAGCACTTTGCTCCTTCACAGCCACAAGTCAATAATTCATTTACCCAGGGTTACCCATTTTACCCCAGCAGACCCAAACATGGTTTATGAGCAATTCATTTCAGTTGATGCAAAGTAAAGAGTAATTCAATTAAATCAATGACGTACCTATAAGCATTATCCAGTGATAAATGCATATATCTCATTACATATCCTACTGCTATCGTTGCTGATCGAGAAACTCCTCCTACGCAGTGTACTAAAACCTTTCCATCACAGGTTCTCACTCGGTCTATCAAAAGAATAACACAGAAGGTTCAATAGATACAATATTAAAGCTACTGCAAGCTCTAAGATACCAAAATCTATATATTTTATACTTTTCGAAAAGGAGTAACCAATTAGAGCATATACCGTGTAGAATGCAACTGAGTAAAAATTCGAAATCGTTTTCAATCTAATACAATTTTAAGAACAAAAATAACAAGAGCAGCTTAAAAATCATTTTCCCTTAAAAGCCATCACGTAGATAGAAGAACAGGAAAACGACTGCGCTATTCTCTAATAAACTAAGAAATATCCGACAATATGGGACCACAGGAGGTTTCTCGTCCTCTCCATGATTCCCTCTTCCTATTCTTCTGTCAGAAAAGTGGCCTTCTACACCAAAATAGTTTGGTGAACAAATACAGTTGAAGATAAAACAGGCTCTGGCGATCTCATCCCTCTTCGCTTATCCCTCCGATGTTCTTCAAGGATCAATTTTCAACCCTTAATGGTATTTCGTACTTGTTTACTCACCTATAAAATCAAATGCTGATTGAAACCAATCTACAATATTTTCGGTAGTGGAATCCCTAACAGGGATCTTCAGATAGTGTGTTGAAATAACGTACGATGAATCTGCAGCCGATTCGCTCACATTCATCACAAAATTAATTCCAATACTTTGTAAAGTCGATGCGTTTTTAGAGTCCTCTTCGTTTCCTAGGTACAAGAATGGTAGGATTTTTGTAACAGGGACGTCTCCAGCTGACATACATGGAGTTGAAATTGAAAACAGGTTTCGAGCATCTTGTTTCCTTTCACAATATTTTGGGTAACGGTGACCAAAGTCTGCAAATCCACCTAGGACAAAAAACACGTGAGATAAGACAAGTCGAGAACAGGCTATAAAATGAATGGCATTTCAGTTTGAATGAACGGAACAAATTTAAAAAACACACCGCATGGCTATGTCTGGCACTGTGCATGATAATCAACTATGTACGGCTATTTGCGAACAGGATGAAAGTCGCTCTTTCTACAATTACATTATGGGCAGAGACAATAGGAGCTAGGAAATTCATGCAGTGAAAATGCGAGAAACAGAGTGATCCGAGCGGGACTCCAATTTGCATGGTTAACTTGCGGATGACAGTCCCACTCTGGTCGCTAATTTTCTCATTTGAACCAAGCATTGCAAACAGCAATCGACAGTGCATTAAAACGGAAGCAAAATAAGGGGGGCAATCGAAGGTAAACAAACGACAGGAAGAAATCGAAGGTGAGCAAATGAAGGTTAGCTATCAAAGGCGAGCAAAAATTAGGTAAGAATTCTAAGGCAAGCAATGTAAAGTGTTTCCAATGCATCAAATGCAGTACGTAACCTCACATTTAAGAAACCTTCAACACAGAGATAGCCAGCTCAAAAATGGTTTCTCATCACTTTGAAGCCGCAAGGGCGACTTTGAATAACAAAATGTACAGCGTTTTCAATCACCATGCGGAGGTGTGGTAAGCCCTTGCATTGGCCTCCCCAAGTCATTATGCCTGCCGTATCCACAACAACTGCAAAGGACTACAGGACGTAAATACGACAATATGAATGCCATTGAACAATGAAATGATAAATGGAGTACAGCAATGATATCTATATTGTATTTGCAACATGCGTCATCCATTGTATGAGCCTAATAGGCATCCCAGTACTATTGATAGAAATTTCCTACATGAAACCTTCCTACGGTTGTTGAATGCTACCATGGCAATCCTGCCAAGGCCTTGTTTCACATAAAACAAAGTTCTAATACGCACTTTCTTAAGAAACTAATTTACAAGAAGGAATTTCTCGAATGCTCAAAAACCTTAGGAAGTTGATAAGACATGAACGGTTAAAATTCTAATATTCACACAAGGCAGGCCGTCATTTCTTCTACTTAATTTTTTATAGATTCCTTGTGACAACCTATGCATTCGAGTGTCATGTTTGTGTAGGGCCTATCTGTCTGTGCAACACTGAAATGTTACGCAAACTTGAACATTCATCCTAAGAAAGTCTTTTGAAACTTTTAGTACTGAAATCACGATACACCTAAAAAGTTTCAATACCGGGCCAAAATGAAAACTTTCTCGCAGAAAAACGTGGGCTACAAGACGCTATTAATACCACACCACACACAGCGGTTTCGATGTTCACCAACATTCAAAAGCTTTTCTTAGCCATCTTGACTTTCAGGACGTGACACAAATGATTACTCATGTGAAGTAAATCCGATGATTGTCACAGCAAATTCCATGATAATGATTCTTCAAGTTTACAAAACTATTAATAAACTTCCAGATTGAGGAACGACAAGCGCTGTATACCTCCTTTGCATATAAAATATCTATCTGCGAGACGATGTCGTTCGAACAAAGTTGTCTCATCTGTCCCCTATGTTCTCCATTAACTCATGAGCGATCGTGGCACATCCTTTTTATAAGAATATAGTCTATAAGAATATCAAGACTCAAATTCTCTCAACTTCAAGAATAATTCAAGGATAATGCAAGGTTCAAGCTTCATAAGGGACCGGTCATTAATTCTTCCAGGGGAGGGAGTGGAAGACACCTGGGAGGGGGGGCCAAAACTCTACACTCTCAGAAGGCGGGGGGATGAAAAATAAAGAGCATTTCAAGAGAAGGGCTATGGAGTTTCTTCTGAAATCCTGGAGAGGGGATAAAACTATTTACATAGATCTGAGAGGGGGGACGAGAATTCCATCAAATATATGAGAATGTCTTCCACTCCCTCCCCCATGTAATTAATGACCCGTCCCTAAGGTTTAGAGTTTTTGCTGATTTGAGGTCTTCTAGCAAACAAAGCAAGTGTGTGCTTCACATATTCGGTTTGGGGAACATTACAATTTACAATTTATGATATTGATACGACTCGGTAATTCTTTGACGAGTTTCTGTTACACACATTTTATCACAAGACTATAGTCTCTATGAGAATTAATGCTCAATCGCTAAAAAGTTGAGAATAATTTAAGAAGATTCTTAGGTTCAAAACCAAACAATTTTGAGAATATTGAGCTCAGTGCAAAATTGGATATTCTTACAAAAAGTGAGCTCGCTGGCATATGCTACGCAGTCAGCAATGAAATCAAATCATCAGAAGATATTATCGCAAACCCTAAAATCTAAGACAAGCAGAAAGGTATTCCTTCACAGTTCCGTTAAGAGTGAAATATATGTTTAAAGTTGCAACAACGCAAGTGACGAAGATGCCTCATTCATCTGTAAACGAAACTATTGAGGGATAAAAAGCGGAAGATATTCTGATCAAGAGGGCTTATCTCTCTGACAACTCTTGTTAATCAATAGAAAAATACCCCTCCAAGCACAGTAGGAACAGCACATTGCCAAAGGCATTGTTTTCATCTAGTCACTGGAGAAATATGTTGAGAACAAAAAGCAAAACAAGGAAGAAGTCTGAGAAAATGATCATAGCTCTCTGATCTTAAAAAGAACTGTTGTTTCCTTTTTACTTAAACAGTTAGATGTTGGAAGCGTATGTTGTACAACATTTCTACCAGGTGTTAAAACCGAAAACGAAAGAAAGCAAAGTCTTTAATACGCACATATCTGCACGGAAACGAAGTCTTACAAGACGTTTATAAGAAACATCTTGTGGTTGTAAGTATCGAAATAATTTTTCTAAATCTGTTTCTCTTTGATTTTTTGGGCATTTGCAGAAGTCAAAAACAAACGTATAGTCGCCCGGCCGGCAGCCCGCTGTTTGGAACAAAGCCCCAGCAGGTGTGATGCGGGTGTCTTGATTACGTCACACAGCCCATTCACCATTCGTACTAAATCGTAAACTGAATGTTGCTTGAGAACTAAATCAAGAAACAGGCAGAAATAAAACCGAAACTTGACGGACCCTCTATGAGGGAAAACATGCAATGCATGAAAATAAGCCAAATTTTGCTAACAGGTTTAAAGCATTTCAGGATAAAATGAGACTGTATCTCTCCTGCACACACAAGCCCTCCACTCAATATAAGCAATGCAGTATAACGATAGAATATCTCTCATCAATGTAATATGCCTTTGCAAACAAACGATTTCTGCATATCACACACAAGGGCATGACTCAGTCTAGAAGACATGCTTCAACTAACAAGCTGTCTAGCAAACACCTGAAAACCCCCCAAAGCCAGCAACGTATAATAATATTGAAGGGCAATTAAAAATTACGAGGTCTTAAAGACCATTCATCTATCCCCTCAACCAATGTGTTGCGGCAATCAAGCTCCAATCTACTCAAATTACTTTTGTGAACCTGAGAATTCCATGAGCGTGATGCTCATGACTCATCAGCACAAATATACTCTTCACCTGAAAGATTTCCAATGAAAGATCCTTTGCGATTCCGATAAGATACAGATATATACACAGGACAAACTGAGCTTGCTTTTTCGTAGAAGAAGCAGCCCTGCTGAGTCTTCTATATCTATGTCAGCTGTTTCTAACATAAGCAAAAACTGTAAGAATCTTACATAAATTGCACCATATACACCAGAAAATACATGCGATTGCTGAAAAGTAATACAAAATGTCAAAATACCTTTTCGTTTTTTAGACTTAAATAATTTTCTTTCATTTGCAATCATGCTGATCGTTGCAGATAGCTCTAGAGATCCCGGCTTTGTCCTCATAATCATCAAATGTTCTGTCTCAATTGCCATGTAATCTTACAAAAACAACAAGGGTTGCCTGCAAATCTTTTCTACCTTCTACCAGTGCAAATTTCATAAGTCATCTATAACCAATCCCAAATGCACAACGATCGACCAATCAAAAAAAATAGTTGCTCGTCAAGATTCTGTTCTCTGCTTTGTCAGTTCAGGCCGTAGAACCGCAGTGTATTGATACTTCGACCCGTTGTGGACACCTATACTACACTACAGGATCTGACTCAGCATCAAAACAATTACATCACCATGAAATGCCATTGTCGATCATATAACCAGTAATGGACGGGCGAATTAATCAGGGGGGAAGAAACACGGAAATGTGTTCGATTAAAGCTTTGTATACAAAACGTAATATTCCTAAATGATTGCCCTTGTAATAACGACCACTCAATACACAGTTTTGCTTGAAGAGTAAGGAAATAGTTGAAAAACTTCGCAAAATGACGAGATTTATGCGTTCACAATATGATACGACCCCCCGTAGTCAGCAAATGTTCAACATATATTTCGACATAGATGGATGAGTCATTACACTTCTTCGGTTTACAGCGTGGCTCGAACAATAGACGCGGAGTACCGCGTTTCCTTTCTATTGTGCACGCAGCAAACACATTAATTCGATGACGTGTAGGTAAGCATTGACTCTTGCCTTCGCAGTGGCAAAATAAAGATTCGACTGAAGCACCATTGTCAGCAGCAGCAACAAAATCAGTCCTACATAGCAGAGAATATATGACCGATGCCTGATCATGAGCGGGGCGCTTGCAAGGAGAAACTTGCTTAACACTTACACATTATTTGTCCCAGAAACAGTTGGTTGTCTTGTATACAACCCGCACGTAAGAGACTACCTGCTAGTGGGGCGATTATTCAAAGATCTATTCCTTATTAGGCAAGTGTCCTTTGGCGTCCCTCGACCCACTGACCTCCTTTCATAAATCTCATCACTCCAATGCAAAGAGATCTAGGCACTAGTTGCTCGGATACTTGACTCAAGTAATCCGGCAAGTCCTGACTAACTTTTTGGTGTACTTTAATGGGCGGGCAATGACAACGAGTGCTGGGGACAACTATACGAACAGAACCCTTTTCAAAATGCTTAGACAATATCAGAAATAAAACCATGAAAGAAAACGCAGGACTTAATATGCCATTAAAATAGGGAAAGAAATGAAAATCAAATGGGATGATCGTGTAGACAGAACGTAAAACATGGCCACTTTTTATAACAAATGTACCATAGTACGCATTTTAGCACCTCTATATCCCTTCAATTTCAACTAGTTAACTCGAGCCCCCAACCAAAAATGTTGCTCCACCGCCTCTGAAAAACAAACAGACTAACAACAATAACAAGTGAATGGACGCCAAAACAAAGGACAACATCAGAAGAGTAGATTCCATGAAGGACAGAACATGAAAACTCTCCTGAAAAGAGCAAGCGTCATTTGGACATTTTCTGGATTGACACTCAACAGAGCGCCAAATGTCTAGACAACTGATGGGCATGAGCATACCAAAACATATACGCAATCGTGGATTGAAATGCACCAATCACGAAAAGCGAGCACGAATGCTATTGTCTTGGCATGAATAGTATTGTCTAGAGAACATATAGAGATGGAATATTCTAAATAATTGGAAAAGACACATCATCGTTATATTCATATATCTTTTGTGAGTCAGTTTGCATCAAAGCATGCAAAGTACCGCTGTGTAAAAAGAAAGAATTTATACTCAGACTAATCCATTAAGGTGGTGGCATCGATTAAGGTACAAACTAGATCATATCTGGACATTGCACAGTCCCTACACCCTTCAGTGAGCCAAACACGACTCTCTGGTTGACTATGATCAGCCCATGAAAACATAAAATCTTCACCTTATGCTTATATCAAAGCTGCGGTTTGTTTGGATATGTTTCTTATTCCGTGCATACCGTACTTTCTCTTTCAAGTCACCCCTCTCAATTAAGCTCCCCCCTTTGTAGAATGAAAAAGGCTATGTTCATAACGAGCATAAACTTTTTGGTACTGATGACGTTTATTAGCGGGCAAAAAACCAAATCAACATCAAGCTCACATGTCAAAGTGCTGCAGACAGAAATGACTATAACTGATGAGGATGACAATGTTATTGGTGAAGATTCCTGACATATACATATTGTATCACAATTTAAAATCTTTTCATATTTCAAAAATTTATGAAGTAACCCTGTGAATGAATTAAGCCCAGTTCTCTGAATTTTCTAAAGTGCTTGAGAACAACAGGCCCCCGGGGGCTAAATAGAGAATTTACGGTATGTCAGTATGTGGGATTGAGAACAGCCTTTTGACGGGGGCCCAGTACAATATCTTTTGCATCTAATGAGGCCGCATAAACAAATAACTGTCCACTCCCGCAATTACAAACTTTTTCTAAGAATATAGTCTATAAGACTATCAACGCTCAAAAGTACTGAAATTTAAGAACAGCTTAAGAATAATGAAAGGTGCAAGCTTCATCAAGGTTTAGATATTCTACTTAACCGAGTTTTCTTTAGAAAACAAAGAAAGTCTGGAGGTCATTATGAACTAGGTTATTATGCGACTCAGGAACTCTTCGGGGACTGTCAGTTACACATTTTTATTATAAGAATGTATCAATGCTCACAATCGCTCAAATTAAAAGGAAGAGAGGAAAATTCTTAAAATCAAAATAAAAATATATGTAAGAACATTAAGTCTCAGCGAAAAATTAGGTATTAATATGAAGAAAGTGTTTGAAAAATACTGAAAAAATGTGAACAACAATTGACACAACTTACCTTGGAGGTAACATATAAAGTTGAACTGTTCGTGCAATTTTGTGGCGATCAAATACATGAAATGTTCTCTTGGTATCAATGATATGTCTGATGTGCTCTGATCATAAATCACAACCTTATCAACGTCATCGTGATTAGCATCTTTTAGCAAATCAATGATGTTGAGTTTGTTCTGCTCCAGCCTCTTTCTGATGAGCTTTGATGATTGGATGTTTATGGACCCTTGCACGTGGGAATCATTGTACTCTAGAAACGACCTGCTGTCAATGACGAGAAGTTTCTCAAGGTTTTCTTCAATTAGTGTGGCCAGCTCTGACGACAAAATCCCATGAACCTTTGGGTGATAAAGAATAACAAATGAGCTCAGCAACTCCATAAATCTTCAATTTGATGAATGATGATGATGATGAATGATGATATTAGCAATGTAAGATGGGGCATTATACAAGGGGGTATAGTGGAGCGAGGGCTTACAAAATTATTGGAAATATATAAAAATCATTATGAAGACTCCTTTTCTCCATAATATATAAAGAATGCTCTAAATATCAGCATCAGTCCATAAAGATTTTCCATTCAGTTCTGTGATAGGGGCTTATCCAAAGGTATGATATCATAACTTTGTGCTTTTTGCATAGCGGACTATTCGGGGGGTTCTTTGGGGGGGGCGGGGTAGACGATTTGCATTATACACTTGGTCTTATGATATGCAGAACGAGGAAAGGGCGGACGGAGGAAGGACAGACGGGGAAAGGATTCATTGAAGGGGGATTGAAGGAAGCATTGAAAGAGGCAGGAAGGAAGACTGGGAAGAATGTAGGGAGGGAGGGAGGGAGGAAGGCCAGGTGGGGAGAAAGGTGGCATTGAAGGAGGCATTGAAGGAGGTAGGGAAGGAGACGGAGAAAGATTGGGAAGGAAGCAGGAAAGGAGAACGGACAGATGAGAGGATAGGAGGGAAGAAAGGAGAGTGGGAGGGTGGATAGATGGGAGGATAGATGGGAGGATAGATGGGAGGATAGATGGGGGAATGGAGAAAGGATAGATGGGAGGACAGATGGGAGGAAAGCAGGGAAGAAAGAAGGGAGGAAAGGAAGGAGGGCAGGGAGAAGTATAGATGGGGAAAGAGGGAAGGAAAGAGGGAAGAAAGGAGGGAAGGAAGGATAGATGGAAGGAAAGAAGGGAGGAAAGGAGGGAGGAAAGGAGGGAGGAAAGAAGGGAATAAGGGAAATTGGGAGGATGGATAGGAGGATAGATGGGAGGAAAGGAGGGAGGAAAGGATGGATGGAAGGACAGAGAGAGGAAAGGAGGAAGGGTGTAGAGTTTACCACAAAATTCAAAAGAGAATCTGATTTGCATACTGCATTTGAATACCAAAACGTTGTCACATGCATGTTTCAAGTGAAAATTCAAGCACTACTATTGCATAACTAACTCTAGTCACAGAAGGTGCCATTGACAAACTGTGCTTTGGCAGTCACATACAACAATCACCAAATCATTTACCAGCAAGATGATAGTGCATATGGGAAGTCATCTAAAACATATGATTCTGTTGTTTATGATACGTACTGTAAAGAGTCCATTCTGGGGGAATTCTAGTGGTCTAAACTCCTACGACTCTCCCTCTACTTAGAAAATTATGATACTATTTATTACATTTCTTATTTATTATTTTCTTTATTTATTGTAAGGCAGACCTGCTTGTAATCATCTCCATAAATTGAAAGCATTTAAATTCATGGAAATTCTTCCACTTCTAAATTAACACATATTATTCCAAGCTATATTCTCTTTGAAAAATTGTAGTGCACCTTTCTATGGGCTAGATCCCACTAGATCCTTACATTGCAAAATCTCTAGTTGTATGCCTACTGTTCAGCTTTGCTAGGTGGTTCATTGGACCTCAGCAAGCCTTGATGGATCCCTGGCCCCTTAGAATCAGGTTTATTATGCCTTAGTAATGTTCCACTGAAAAAATCATAACATACCTGATTGGTCATGATAAATCAAAATTGGCAATAGAAGGAGACGAGCATGAGATGCCCATGGAATCTAATCTAGTAACTCTTTTATATTATGAATCATAATCTGCAATGCCATTTCAACCTACAACAGAAAATTTACATACATTAGGCACTTGCATAGCTCTGAAACCATTGAACCTAGCAGACAAAACAATACACCACTCTTAAATATCCATGAAAAGTCTGTTGGTACTACAGAACTTTACTACAGTACGAAAAAGCGGTACCATGTTTTAGACATACTGAAAAAAGACTTTTCAGTATGTCTAAAACATGGTATTGCTTTTTATTACATATCCAAAATTTCTATTATCAGTCAAAAGGGTTGCCAAAGGGATCAACAAAATCAAAGAAGTGCTGTGAAGATCCCAATCAACATGCAAACACTTAATGGTATTAACTCAATGCAATGCCAACTGGCAGAGGCCGTGGTGTGCATATCCATATGGGATGGGTATAATGTCAGTAGGACTTCTTAAGTGTTCATGCTTAGTAGAAATGTGGTTGCTACGGGTGGTTCTATGTGTATAGCAAAACAAACTTAACTATTTTGTAATATCTTGAGATGGCAACAGAAATCTAAAGATTTGTGCATAGGTTGTTAGAAGTAATGACAGCCATCATTGCAAACACTCCAGGGTGATGAAAATTTAATCATGAGAGAACCATCTAAAAGCATTGCATTTAGGTAGCTTCATACCTATATTGAGTACATTATAAAACCATGAGTAATTATAAAACACATTAACACTTTCGTTGTTCAAACTCTCAAAATTTTTGTTGCCCTTTGGCAAACTCTTCAGTGAGATTAGACATTGAGAGAGCTAACAAAGAAAGTGTAAGTATGTTTTACTATCTATGGTTTTATAATGCACTCAATGCAGCATGATGCTACCTAAATACAATATGTGTTATAACACATGGGATCTTCTCAAATCATTGGCTGATCATACCACACACCCACCACACACACACACACACACACACACACACACACACACACACACACACACACACACACACAGAGGCACACACACACGCACACGGAGGCTGAAAGTCATATGACAATGAACAAACAATATTCACTTATATATTGTGCTTTCATTGTGCTCATAGGCATCAAACGATAAAGCAATTCAGAAGATCTTAAGTTAGTTTCGATGAATAGGTGGCTAATATCCCTCTATGATAATCATTCATCGAGATATTGCTACCAATATTTGCGTAGTGTTTAGACAGACGGTAAAGAAGCTTTGCCCAGCTTGATCTACTGTAGGAAGCAAGTCGTTTCAGTAAGAAGTTCCCTGTTCGAGTTGTACTAGTAGCCATTTTCTCTTCATTATCATAAAGAAATTTAGCTTCACAACATCAGATTCGTTGGTTCTATAGTACGTTCAGATAGAACTCATTGTCTGTAATGACACGCTCAAAAAGGAGTTTTGCCTGTTGAAAAGAAAACCTCATCGTCAACTCACCATCACTCTTACGTCTCGACAACAGCTCACCAAAATATAATAGTTCTCGTATAATATGAACTGTTCGCTATTGAGCTTCGAGTCATTGGAGAGTAATGTTGGAAACAAAGTTGACGAAATGGGCTATTCTCGCTCATTCACTTCGCACAGACTTAGGCCTAACATGATGCCAAATTAAAATATGACGTAATTACTACCCATAGTGCTATTTCATTGATATGAAAATTACCGTGATTTAAAAAGAGAGAGCCCCGGGTTTAAAAGTAGATACTGGACAAAGTCGTTTTATTTATGACTTACCACTTAACAGTTTGTTCTTTTATGTGTCATATGTAGTAAATAAAGCATTTAAATATTTTTGATACAGAAAAAAGGACAGGTGATAAATCAGTCGACCTCGTTATCAAGACAAATTTCGCGGGCACTACTGTGGAGGAGTACCAAATGCCGCTGCGCGAAGTTCAGCAAGTAAACTAGTTATTGTTCATAATGGAGTATGGAAGAAAAAAATGGCCCAGATAGTTCAAGTGGTATATTGGTCAATCGGTAGCAGTATATGAGCATCAATGATCCTTGTAGTAATGTCTACAAAACGTGGTATCTTTTTTGAATAGACTATTTGCAATTTCCAGCTGAAGAGTTGCTAGGCCAAATGAGATTATTGGCGGGCGTTGGTATTATCGATACATGGGATGGCGAAGTAAAAGGTGGTACAAGTTGGTATGAAGATGGCGGAGCGCCTTTTGTCTGCTCTGATTGAAGGGTCTATTGACCCAGTAATTGTTATCAATGGAATTCAGTCAGGCACATTTGTAGACCCAAGCGGAAATTTCATAGATTTGGACAACAGGGATTTTCTCCAAGAATTTGTGCCATGCTTCCTCACATTTGTCAAGGATAAGCTCTCCCAAAACCTTGCAAGTGATCACATATTGTCATTTTCACCTAAAAGACATTATGTTTCAAGTGAAGAGAGGAGAAATAATATGATTAAGTCCCAAGCAAACCAGCAGTTGAGGTATGGTAATAAAGGGAATAAATTAAGGCCAGACGAATCTAGAGTAAGATCTGCAGAGAACTTTATGCTAAAGGTAAAAAAGCATGGTGTTAGATCTCTTTCAGAAAAAAACCCACAGTCAAATGTTTCTTGCAAGCCCAGACCAATTAACCTCAATTCAAGTCAGTCTAGTGACAGTTCAAACATGTCACAGCTCAATCTAAGTTTTGCAGATCACAGCACAGATTGCTCACCACAGACCTCAACCCCACAAGTTATGAGGCAAAACCCAAAAAGAAGAATAACTCCAACACTTGTGACTCCAGAAAAGGGCATGTTTCATCAAAAAGGAGAAACCCGAAGGCTATTTGAAACTTCATTAGTGCTAGAAACATCGGATTCAAGTCAGGACTCAAGTGGATCTTTATCTGCAATGTTTCCTTTTGACCGCAAAAGTAGACATCTTGATAAAGTAAAAAGAGGCAGAAAAAGAAATGAAATTCCACTTTCAGCTTTTCTTGGGAATGAAGAGAGGCTTAGAGAGAAAAAGACAGAAGTTGAAAGTCCCAATAAGGTGGTAGAAATTAGTGATGAAAATGTCTGCAAGGAATCATCTGAGAATGGAACTGATAGGAAAAATGGGAATGATTCATCAGATAAAGAAAATCTGAATGTTCCATTGAATGAAGTTGATGTCATAGAAACCGAGGACTTAATATTCATGAAAAAGATTTCTGATATGGTCCAAATGAAATCATTCATCAAAATATATGCTTGTGCCTTGATGGAAAACCTAGTCAGTAATATATTAGCTGAGTTGTACTTTTTGCATGGTGTTTTCAATTATAATTCTAAGCACCATTCAACAGCAGACACTGATGAGGTTATTTTTGATTCAATAGAAAGCTGTGTTTATTTTACTGCCAAAGTTCTTGAAGAGACAAAGCATTTGTCAGCTGTTTTTGATATGGCAACCCTCAGCTTAATTTCTCAAAATAAGAGATTGCAACTTCTTGCTCCAGGCCTGGTTGAATTTGTAAACAACAAACTAAATGACTTGAGCCTGCAGAATAGGCTATCTGTCTCTCAACTGAATTTCTCATCATCACTTGGTGTGCCATTCCAGGTAGAGGGTAATAATCGCAAGCTTTTTTCATCTGATCGCTACTTTTACTCCTTTTCAAAGATGAGGGACAAGTTTTATGGTTTGTTGAGGAAATGGGAAGAAAATCATCTGAAGCACGATTGGAGCATCGAGAATGAACTTGGTGGCAAATTTCAGACATTTTTCTTTGAATTTCGTGAATTTCCTGTTTATTCCCAGTTCAGTCAGCTGTTCATTGCGCAACTCATCGAAATGAGCGCACAAGATTTCTCTGGATTATTAAACAAAGATGAACCTCAGTCATCAGGTTTGCTGGAATACTTGAAATCGACTAATCCATCAAAGTTTCAAAGGCTTCAGGAGCGATTTTTTTCACCTATGATCTCTCAAGGACCATGCCCAAAGTCTGCTTTTTCAGATGTTGAGGCCTTCTTTAAGCTTTTTATCGACAGGTCTTGCAATTTTTATTTCCAAGTTCATTTGAGAAATAATTTAATATCGAGAATTCTGGCGATCAATTCTATTGATTTTGCATCTCAAGTTGGAAATGACGAAGGGGCTGATGATAGTGAAGCATTGTACCAAATACGGAGTGAATATTCTCTTCATGTAACCGAAGCAAAAATACTCGCAAAATTTCTGGGTTATGTCGTCTTTTCTCCCTATGAAACAGACGACCAGTCAAAGCACCAGTGTCAGGATATTTTAAGAAATGACATCATAATCCAGCCATTCAATCCCAATGGGATCCTCAACGAATCTGTGAACAAAGGGAAACTATTGGTAACCATTCCATGGATGGTGCAGTACTTAAGCTATATGAATGAAACCTCATTGAAGCTAAGAGTAAATCGTGATGCGTTTGCTCAGTTGATTCATATTTACAGATTGCAAGGTTTAAGGTTCAAGGAAGCCAATCTGAACGGTATGTTTATTTTATTGCAACTTGGCTGGCTATTTGAGCAGCCACTTATATCGTCACATGTGCCGTTCTATCAGCTCCTTGAAAATAGCCCTAAATGTTGGAACAAAGAGCTGTGTGACTGGACATCTTCAAATGGTACTGCTTTCATTTCAAAATCCCTCTTAATTAGGTTTTGTCCGTACATCAGTGAAATCAAAAACGTCTTGTCAAAGGCCGGGTCTGGTTCATTCAGGAAGATTAAGCCACTAACTCATATTGACAAAGTTCCTATTGTAGATTCTGAAAAAATATTGAGGGAAAACATGATGCAGGATTTCTTCAAGTACAAACCAAAATACTTCAAAGAGACTGCAGATTTTGTTATTGATAGATTTTGTGCCAATTTGAAGCTCAGCATTAACACAACTTTAGTTCCAAATGTGTTGAAGGATGCCATGGAGACTCTGAAAGAATCTATTTTCATCGATGAAGGGATTTGTCTTGAAATTGAAAGTCTGAAGCAACAAAATTCTGCTTTGTTGAAGCGAACTTTGTCAGTTTCAAAGCCAGATCTTGAGGGTAAAATACAATGTCTATGCGATGAATATTGCAAGGAAAGAAGTCAAGACGTCCTTTCCAAGTTGTTTCCTGTCGATGTTGATGAAAGAGTTCTTCATACTGCAGCTAAAATTGTCACCTATGACGTAAAACAGAAAATGCAAGAATGGATTTCGCATAAGGTCAATGATCAATACGAAGATGATCTAAATGGAGCCTTCCATAAACTCTTAATGGGAGAGGTTAAAAGGTGCAGTAAGTCTTTAGACAGATCATAACTGTGAAACCACGTGCAGTTGGTAGTATTGTTATTTCTTGTTCGAGTACTTTTTCTTGTATATACAATAACTGCCTACATTACTTGGAGTGCAAAGGAATTTCACTATGAAAGTGAGCTCTTTTCTCTTCATAAGTCCTTCTAATCAAAGAGCTCGTGTGTAACGAATATGCCCCCCTCCCTATAGAAATATGCCCCCCTCCCTATAGAAATATGGTATCTTCAAGCAAGTAGGTTGCCGCAACGTATAGTAATAAAATCTTAAATGCAGATATACAATTTTTGTAGTGGCACAACATTAGACGTGGAGACAGGGAGGATAAGCGCTGAAAACTGTTGAAAATCTGCAAGGCATCCCAGCCATTTTGGCATAGATTGTAGATACATCCAGATGGATACACCTCGTAAGTTGTCTGCACTTACAGATCATAGCTTTGTGGTCGTAGCTTTAAATGTATACCATATACTGGCAACCCTATACCCAGCCCAGGCTACTACCAGAACACACCCAAGTCATGTCTTCATCTTGTTTTCATCTGGATGAGGTCTCCAGCTGTTCTTTAATGAATTACATATTCATTAATTTTACTAGACTCTTGTGGCACACTATAATGTTTGCACTTAACAAGCTAGTGCCCCAAAAATGTTACAAGATAATTAGTAACCAGCAGTTCTGTTTGTGAGCATGCCTAGTCTAATCCACTGTTAATAGCAAACCATCTTTCGTAGAAATTTCTACTCAGGCTCCCTGTACGCTGCCTTTGTTTTAGGCAGTCTGTCATACTGTGATGTAATTTCAAGCTAACCCTTTGGCCAACGTTTCGCTTCTTATCCATGCATTAACTACATTCACTACGTTTTGTAGGGGGCCAGAAGTTTTTGCATAAACTCTATATTATGTTCTTATTATGTAAATAGTTTAAGATTTGAGTTTTCTTAATGTCGTTCTTACTATTTCCATTCACAACTACAATATGATATAAATGTGCTCACTAGACCTTCGAATCTTTTCAGCCGCACTATCCACAACTTATTCTTGTTTCTCATTCCAATTTCAACCCGGCTTCTGAGCCATTGAAGTGCCATTGATATCACCAAGTAGAATGACCCAATATTTTGGCCTCGATTCGAGTAATGCTGTTAAACGATAATTGTTTTCTACTGTGTTGAAGAATCAGAATCTGCGAGCAGAAATGATGAGACAGGGTTGTCACAGAACCTGGAAAACTTGGAAAATTGTCCACTTTTAAAGAAAGTCAATGAAAACTTGGAAAAGCCAGGGGAAAATGTTGGAAAGCAAATAAGTCAAGGAAAAGTCAAGGAATTATTTTTAGGTTAGAGTTTGCATTATCACAGTCTTGTCGTGTCTTTTGCTCGCCATTGCCCTGAAATTGTAGGATAGTCAACATCCTTGCAGTAAAATGGGTGTGGCCTCAAAAGTCATGGCTGTTAATTAATGCGTGTACCCCGCTAAAGTTCTCCCAGTCTGAGGTGGCTGACACATCCCCTTTGGTTATAGAAAAGTCAGGGAAAAGTCAGGGAATTTTGCTTTTCATTTTCTGTGGCAACCATGTGAGATTAAAAAACGTTATTCAGTGGAAGACTAGACTAAAGATGGTCTTGGTTGAATTGCATTGCAGACTAGATGCAGTAAATGAAGAGAGAGCATTTTTAAAGAAGGAGTGTGGGGTGTCTTCTAAAGTTCTAGAGTGGGGACCAAAGCTGTCATATAAATCTGAGGAGGGACGAAAATTCCATCAAATATATGAGAATGTCTTCCACCCTCCCTCCACACACCCCTCCCTACAAGTAATAAATGACCCGCCGTAATATCAAACTAAAAGAAAGTGAAAGTATACTGTTGTTTCAGAACAGAGGAAGGGATTTGCTAAGTATATAAATTCCCCAGTAAATGTAGGATTTCGGTAAACTTTGCTGCAAATCTTGCCTCCTGTCCCTCAAAGAATGGATGCTGTCTGACAATAACTATACTCAGCGATGGATTGCCTCTAATTTTCAAATATGATCTTGATCCCTACTCCATTCTGTGATTCCAATCCCATTTACAATGAATTCCCTAACAAAACTCTTACTCTAGTTTTTAATTCATATTACTATTTTCGATGATATTATCATTCTCGATCTGAACTCCACATTCTCGATTCTTGCACCTAATTTTCCATCCAAAACTCGATTTGATACTCAGTTTTCAATTTATTTATCGTTACATATTCGATCCCATGCTCTGTTCTTAAGCTACCCATACCCATTTTGAATTCTAATTTCACACTCTCGATTCCTCACAGCTTTGACTTATTCTTTTGTGTTTGATCCATCTTTCCATTCTCCATTCCAGCACCAAAATTTCCAACCCCCATTCCCTAATTCCATACACTCAATTCATACGCACAATCTGGCATTCCCAATCTCATACCCATTTAAAATAAGTAAACAAAGGGACAGCTTGAAAATAATGGTCGTTCTCTGGGTTTGATGAGAGTTGAAAGTTTTGCGATATTCTCTCTCACTTTTGGGACTAAAATAATTAAAAAAGAAAGGCTCCTTTAACCTTCAAAGTAGCGCTTCTCAAAAAGTGGGGCGCCTCCCCCAAAGGGCGCGTGATGCGATCTATTCTGTGGCGATGCTAGGGGGGCTTATAGCTTCGATGAACAGGCTTCGCTTTGCCATGTAAAGGGCAATAGATAATAACCTTATTTATCGTCACCGCAACGAGTTGGGGGCGCAAAATATTTTCATTTTCTTTTTGCGGGGGCTTTGCCAAACGTAATTGCGAAGCACTGCTTTGAAGATAAGAATATAACCAAAATTCAAGAATCAAATAACACATTAGAGTACTTATTTCATCTATCTAAGAAACAAATCCCGACTGACACTTCATACACAATAAACAAGGTCCCTTCCAAAGGTAGAAATATGATGGCAAGTCCTTAATGCGGTCGTTGCGGAGATGGCTCCTACGCCTTTGCAAACATTGAGCAAGTGAGGAAGAAACGTGTCCTGTATGTTCTGTCTTTTGGTTTTCCGCAATCCAATTTACAAAGTAAAGACAATGACAACCATTTTCATGCTATTGTCACATGACCACTATTCAACGATCTCAGGCTTTATCAGAATCTTGTTTATTCGCAGTACTGTTAAGTCTTGGCGATGCTCTGTAAGAGAGAAAAATTACGTTGTTATTTCGACTTATCGTCATGCTGTAATATGTGAAGGGTACACTATATGCTTTAGCTACAACAACGCATGCGCGAGATACAGCCTCCCAGATTCTTTATCGAATAGCCATGGTGTTGTGCGGGGTCTGGTAAAATATGTTGTCAAGCTCTGGTCTTCCTTCAAAACGCAAAAATCTTTCGCCTTTTACTAAAGATTTCCGTGGAGGAGGACAAACAGATGAGCCTATAGGCAATTTTTTGCTTGCCCTATCATGCATAGGGCTCTTGAGAAGCAAAAGTAAATGAACCCGGTCGATCTCCTAGACCGAACTTAAGCCTGGTTTCCAAATGACATCGCTGAGGATCGCTGAGGATCGCCGAGGTTCTGTAGCGATCGTCAACGATCATGTGGAAACAGCACTTAAAAAGTCCAGCGATCCTCAGCGATCCTCAGCGATCCTCAGCGATCCTCAGCGATCCTCAGCGATCCTCAGCGATCCTCAGCGATCCTCAGCGATCCTCAGCGATCATGAAAGATCGGATCGCTGGGGATCGCTGGAATAGAAGTGAGTTCTATTCCAGTGATCGTGAACGATCAATACAGATCGTGAACGATCCTGAAAAATTAATGGAAACACAACAGCGATCGTGAACGATCCTCAGCGATCCAAATATCCCATGACACAGTTGATTTCTCTCTATTTCTCATTAGATTTATAACTTTCATATAGGCATGTTTGCTTAAAAAAGTATTCACGGTCGCTCAACCGCAGTTCCTGCATGAGTGCATTGAACACATCATGTTCCTTCCTTTTCTGAAATATTCTTCGAACCCAAAATCGATGCTTTCTTCGTTTACATTGGTCTGCTTCCTTCTTTAGAGAAAGTAGCACGACGAAACTTGCTTGCAGTATAAATTGTTCATCATTAAATGACGCCATTGCAATAGCAAAAGATTCACGCTAATGCGCGCCAAAAAGCTGTCAGAAAAACTAATGATCCTCAGCGATCCTCAGCGACCCTCAACGATCCTAAAAGATCGCAAAAGATCCTCAGCGATCCTCAGCGACCCTCAGCGATCCTAAAAGATCGCAAAAGATCCTCAGCGATCCTCAACACCAGCGATCCTCAGCGATTCTCAGCGATTATATGGAAACCAGGCTTTAACTGCAAGTAGGTCAGATTCGGGAAAACTCCATACCGAGAACTGATATAAAATTTGCACATTGCAATTGCTGGTATGAATTTATAATTTATTTTAATTTATTATTTCATGCATGAATTTCATACAGGTCCGGAAATGATGCTTGCTTCTGGAATAGAGGACTATATAACAGAACCACACATATTGAATGGCTCTTTGTGAACTATAATAATAATAATAATAATAATAATATGCATGTTTATACAGGGTAAAATACTTTATCAATACTCTAAAGTATTGTTATCAACAAGGGCCCTGTTAAAATAAAATGTAATAAAACTTAATGATAGTAATCCTAATACAATGTAAAACTAACCGAAGTAATAACAAAGTATTTTCAAGAAATCGTTTCAACAAGGATATCTTATTTACACTTATATTCATAGAACTAAGAAACATGCATACACACCTCGCCATTTCTTGTAATTTTTTCTTCGTTTCTTTTTAAATACAATAACATTTCTTCCTTTTGTCTTCTCAAGAACTGTTGCTTCAACATATACATGTTCATGACTAAAATTATTCATGCATGATCAAAAATGAGGTAGAAACTATTCAGAAAATAAAACAACATTAAGCTAAAAATCAATTCATATGTGCCTAAGAGAACCTTTCCTTTTCATACCAATTTATTGCAATCAAAGATTGAAAAGGAACAATGCTAAAAACTCACCTAAGGAGAGGCTTTCCAATCAAGCTAAACTCCCTTCCTCCAACAGCTAATATCTAAGTGTGGAGAATTATAGAAATGCTTTGATGTTAGAAGATGAAGAGTAGATACTGTATCAACTTGATATAATGGCCATAAAAATCTTCTCTTCTAAGTCTTACTTCTTGCTAAACTCTAGAAACAGCCCAATTGGACTAGATAACAACATGGAGAGACACTATAAATTGATTTAATGTAAAATGCATCACACACCTTTCTTAGTCTAACCTTGTCTCCACATTTTGCAGGCATTTTATGTATCATAATGATATCATTTGAAGTTATCTTGAACTGTTTTCCACCTTAACAAGCAAATGTGATCAAGCAAAATGTCAGATAACACATGATATTAGCACAACATTCAAATTTCATAAGATGGGCAAAATATACTTATATATACTTGATATTTCATGCCCTATTCTAGCTTAAGACTGTGATTCAAGAGGGGCTTTGTTGTCATAGAGAAGTTAAGTTTAAGGGGAAACATTCCCTTTTATGGGGAGAGTGGCAAGCTGCCAACACTGATCATAAAATGGTGAGGCTTTTTGGTATGTCCTGGTGAACAAAGTCCTAATAATGGAAGTGTTCCTTTCAATTTAAAGATCATTAAGATATTAGCTAGTGTTGATCCAAAACTGGATCCAGTGTCTTTTGGTGCTGGGAATATCTTTTAATACAGTTTAAAAAAGGGGGAGGAGGCAGCAAAAAAGGGGGAGGAGGCAACAAAAAAGGGGGAGGAGGCAGCAAAAAAGGGGGAGGAGGCAATAGGTCTTTTTATTATGTACTGGCAAGTATGCACTGGCATATTATTGTATAAAGGCATGAATGTTTTATCAAACCAAATATTACAAAAATGTATAGAACAAAAATAAGTACCTATATGAACAACAGCAAATATTCGACCAAATGGTAAATCAGTGCCAATTGCATTTTTCACTTTTTCGACCAAAGTATCTATCAAAAAAATGATGAAAATACACAATACTTTCTGACACACAAACCAAGCACTAACAAAAAAAGAAACATTGTGCTATTTATGACAGCTTGTGGGAAATGTTTGAAGAAAATAATAATATAGCCATGAACCCAACTAAATGACTCAACAATCACAGAATTGCACATACTAAAAATATAACTGTAATCTAAATTAGATGAGATCAGTCATGTCCATTTCTGAAATCAATAGAATTTAAACTCTAAGCCTGTAAACACATGGTGCTGTAATTGGTTCCAATCTGGCCGTAATAATAGAAAAATCCATCCAAATGTTCTTAATGACTTTTAAAAAAAACAACATAGAGAATGAATAATATCATAGTTTGGAATAAAATATACCTCTCTTCTGCTGATCATTCAGTTCTAGACTGTTGCATAGCTCATTCTGTGGTTCTTGGGCATCTAACTCAGTTTGAATGGATGAAGGTGTGTGTTCTGTTTGAATAGCTGATATACTAAAACATCCAAAATCATACAAGCTGACAATATTGAAAAAAACTAAAAATATTTATACTCAGGGATTTGCAAAAGGACAGATCTTATTGATGAAAAAGTACATTAGGTCACTGAATGCTTGGTTTCTGCAAGGAAAAAACCTACTGGGTAATCTGACTTTATATGTGAGCAGCATGTGTTGCACTTTCTGCTCTACTTCTCTGCATATATATTCCTTGATTACTACTTCAGGCAACTATAAATGCAAAAGAGAAAAGGGGTATTGTGGTCTCAACAACAAAACTTGCTGCATCTGAAGTGTAATGTACAAACATAGAGAAATTTGCTGCATGGTCGCTCTGGCACAAGGTAATTTTCGAGTGCAGACCTGAGATCTTTTTGATAATTCTCAACCTATCATTTTTCGAAAAGTACAAGAATCTGAAAATTAACTGAAAAAATGAAACAATCGACAATGTTATGATACAAACGTTGATTATAAAAATAAAGCAAATTACCTTCGTGTGAAATTAAGGCGAACACTATGCCGTAACAATCTGGCCGATTGAATTGGTAAATAGTGTCCTACAAAAAAGAATTAATACGTCAATCAAGAAACTGACAAATCTCCTACCATTTAATCAGATTATTTCGCTTCGAGTAATCTGGGATTGATAACACTCTGGAAGGGTTTTGAGTGGGTTTCCATCTCGCATATTTGTAAACATTGCATGCAGGCACTAGTCAAAAAGCTACTTTCAGCAGATAAATAGCACTCACTATTACTCAAACTGGCAATCTTTCCAGACTTCTGGCAGTTGCGAGCTAAAGATTGCAGCAAGATTCCGAAGATCCTGGAATGTCCACATGTGGAAGCCATTTTCAGATAATTCCCAAGTGGAGGCTCTATGGCTGACAGTTTCTATTTGAGCTTGCACGCGGAGGAGCACGGCCTAATCAAGTTTATGGGTGCGCCAAAGATGTGGAGAGTTACTGTTAAATAAGAAATGTCAAAGAAGTAGTTTGCTCGAAAAAATGAGAATAAAGACTAAAGTCTAGGTACCATCAGTTTCTGTTTGTTTTCTTTCTCTTCTTCTTGCATTAATGAGTAACCTCCTGTGCGAGATATTTTCTCATGTTGTGCCACAGGTCGTTGTGAATGTGTTGCCTTTCCAGTACAAATTAATGTGTTTGGGGTCAAAGAGGACAATGTCTAAGGATTAATTCTGCTACAAGGTAAATGAATTATCAATATGGTACCTCAGCGTGTATTTCTCCGAATTTGGTTTTGTTTAGCTTTCCCATGACCAATTTTCACGCCGTCAATAATATTGTTACAGTATTTGGGTGTAGAGTCACCTGTACTGCACATAAGTAGAATTTATTTATAGTATTTATTTCACGTTATTTTATTTCAGTCATAGAAACTGGACATCGCAATAATCATAGACAGATGCCATTTTGTATTGTCTTTCGTATTGAAAATTTTTATAACGTTTTCAGCAGATCTCAATCATTTAGATTACTGAAAAGATGGGTGATGATTCCAACACTGACAATGTTCCAACTGGAGACCTGCTTGGCCTTGAAGCTGAAAAGCCCAGGGTACGTCTGAGGTCAAATCAGGCAATCAATCGAAGAAGTGAAGGCATCATTTTTGAGGACAATTTTCAGGTATTACCTGAGCAAGAAGCCGCTGATAAAGAACTTGTACAGCAAGTCTATTCTGGTAAGTTGTAAATGTTTGTTTGTAGTTACACTAATATAATTATATACCTATTTCATTTAATATTATGCCAAGTTACTTCTTATAATTATGCACTTATACCATATTCTGTAGTATTACAGTGGACTGCTTTTTATTATATTATCTAATTTTATACAATGTTGTATTATAGAAACTACGTTTTCTCACCCCATCATTAGGAGTCTACTTTTTGTCCCTGCAATTTGCATGATTTTTATCCATGGTTGTTGCACATTAATTTGTAATTCCAAAACCATCTTCCTTCTCAAGATTCTTTCTTTTCATTTGTTATGGGTCAATCTTATATAAGCTTAAGCTCAGTATAGCCATTTTTGCACATTGAAGTGCTGAAAAATGCGTATATAGTACTCTTGATAATGCAAGCAATCTTAGCAAATGTGAGATCATTTGAATTCTCTTTCTGTTTCTGCCCTAAAATCCTTTGTTCTTGTTTCATGTCGTTGTTGGCTGTAAGAGCCACCTTGATCATGGTTGCATTACATGACATCATGTCTCAATCTTTCGATACATTACCCAGTTGTTTAAAGCTGTTTCTGATCTTCATTGCTACCTTAGTAGAATCCTCTCCTTGGTCCATCTATTATTACTAGTGACAACGGAGGACCAGATTTCCTTGTAATTTCTCTTGAAATTGCCTTATGTTCTCAAATCAACAAATGGTTTGGAGACCAGCTTTTTCTCTAACTCCTTTTGAAAATGGACAAAATGCCTACAGTTTGCTAGTGGATGTATACACTAGTATATTTTGTAAATGTTATCAATGAATGAACTTAGTGTTAAAACCAGATCATTTGGATATGATGAGCAAACAAAGTGATTTTGATGATAGCACTAGGAAATCTGTTTTAAACAGACCACTTAAGTTCCACATGTTTTACTGTAAAAACACGGAATACTCTCATGCTGAACTGATGATGTTTTAAATTTATCATTGTTTACTATTACAAAGAATTAATTTTCATATTAATGTCATAAGAGATGTTTGCAATTTTATGATTACTATTTTTCATTGGTAAGAAGTTTAAAATAATAATTGTTAGCAGCATTATTGTTTTTAATGCTGTTGTTTTTCTGTTTTTGTTTTCCTAATAAGAACAATGGATTTCTATGAAAGTGCTTTTCTGAAGTTGAATTTCTCAGAATTTCTGAAATCTTGAAGGTAGTTCGGAAAGTCTCCTAAGTTCATATCAAATTTGTCTCTTTTTTATGCATAGCATACACAAGCAACTTTTGTGTCTCAAGCACAGTCTTTGAGATTTAGCAAGTTTAACTTTGCCAAGAATATTTTAAACTCAAAGGTCTCTGCTCATGAGTAGCGCACACAAGCAGAATGTATTTAGACACATACATCTTTGTGTGAAGCAAAACTATTGCCCGTGTGCGTTAGGTTTTAAGAAGAGCACTATATTCAGATAAGAGAGGGCCAGATAACTTCGTTTTGATGGAAATCCTGGCTTGAGATCTCTATCGTCAGAAGACAAGCTGCATCACTTAAATTTATAGTTTCTTGACTTATTTGTAGCAGAGGTTTTTAGCTGTCTGTCTAAAATGGTTTTTCGACTTATTGTCCATTACAATTTCGTGTAATTTCAATTGTTGTAGACTTTATCAATTTTATTCATTTGCAAGGCAAAAAGAATGAAATATGTTCATCTATTATTCATGCGTGTTTTGTGCACATCTGTCGTCATATCTTTTTCAATTCTTCGCTCAAATTTCACCTGTTCTCGTAGTGGCCTTCTACTATTTTACATGGCAGGAATAAGCTTGTTTTGTATTATCATCGACTGTTTCTTTTGTGATAAATTTCTCAGCAAGACTTACTTTGATGTTCACATTTAGTTTTGAAGTCGCAAGGCAAGACTTCAGAGAGTTGAATGCTGCACGGATTGGACTTGGCAGTGCTTAATTCTGTTTTTCAAAGAAGTTCGGTCACAGTCAACATTAGAGATCCCTGTGCAAATATTCGTTCAACTTAGCAGTT
The DNA here is from genome assembly GCA_964019165.1 of Mastigias papua. Lineage (NCBI taxonomy): Eukaryota > Metazoa > Cnidaria > Scyphozoa > Rhizostomeae > Mastigiidae > Mastigias > Mastigias papua. Next base: position 9,910,971 of record OZ025287.1, on the reverse strand, counting down.
AATTGTTCAATCTTACTTCGCTCTAGCTTGATTGATTGAACGTGTAGATAGGTTGCTTGAGTGTTTTTGTTTGAAGCAGAACTCCCATGATTACAGTAATGGAATGTCTCCTGTGTTTGTTATTCCTCAACTACTATGGCGCAGATTGAGTTAAACTTAATACTCGAGCTTGAAAAAGATTCCTGAATTTCTCATTGGATTGTTCGACAGAGTTTTTTCAGTAACAGTATCAGTGAAAAACTGCGGTATGTTACAGCGTGTCTGTCGCAAATTGTGAATCGAGAGACACTTGCAGATATTGTCAATTCTTGTCTGTTGTCGGGCATTTTCCAGTCCACTCATAACAATTCAACTACCAGCATTTCGAACATCGTTCTTGTCAGTTATTTGCTTGAAGGGTACCCAGGGTGTGAGCGCTGGAATATTCGTCCCAGAAAAATAGACATTGTGGCGTTGTTTTTCGCAGCAAGATAGAAGAATGGATGAAAATGTTACACAAACAAAGAGAAGAGCTCCCCCAAGGTGTCGACCACCTTTACCAAGTGAGCAATCATCAGAGTAGGAATTAAATCAGCTGGATTTTGTGATGTCGATGGTTGATGTGATTGATGCGATTTTGATGCAAGATTATAGATTTTGGTTAGATTGTTATGTAATGATGGATTTTAGGATGATACAGATTTTTTAGCCACTGTGGAGGTGGAAGATGTTCAGATAATGTTGATCGTGATTTTGATGATGATACGGATGACAATGATTGACATGATCATTGTGATGATAGTGATGCTGATGATTATGATGAAGATGAAGATGATGCAAATAACAGTAATGTTGATATGACAATGTTTGTGATGATGATATCGAAAGTGACAATGATGATAGTGATGATGATGATGATAGTGATGAAAGTGATGATAAGAATGATGGTAGTGATTAAATTATAATGTTGGTGATGAAGATGATGATGATGATTATGATTGGGATGATTGTGATTGTGATGATTGTGATGATGGTGATGATGATGATGATGTTGCAATTCATTTTGTTGGTTACGATTGTGATGACCGTGTTTAGAATGATTTAGATCTTCTATTTGTTTGTTTGTTTGTTTCTTTGTTTGTTTGTTTGTTTGTGTGATGATTTTCTTCTCTTTTGTACAACTCTTTAGGTATTGAAAAGTGTCTTATTACTTTTCAATTTTCCGTTGATAAGAGATTTTGATCATTAGCCCAGAATAGATGGGAATTAGACGCAAGCACGTGCTGTCTTCAGGATAATCTCATCTGCGGCTCTTTTTGTTTTCATGATAAATAGATAAGTTTCTTTTCCTTATAAATAATTCATCATTAGACATGATTGAAAAGTTGGAAAATTCTGAGAAAGAAAACACTACTCCCGCTGCATGCTCCCATCTGCCTTAACGTGTTTTGGTTGTCTTTAAAGTACCATGGTGCGAATGGTGGATATAATGAAATGTTTTGTGAAATGATATCAATGTGTTAGCCTTATAATTGGACACCAGCCTTTCTGGGTGCCAACCTTCCAAGTTGTCAGCCTTTCTGGGTGGCAGCCTTTGGCTCTTGCCCTTCTTTGGCATCATTGTTTTAAGCTCCAGCCTCATCTTCATAATTGCTGTTTTAATGTCAAACATTTGGACTGTTGAAAGCGTGAAAAAATTGACAACCATTCAATGACGGAACGTTTTCTAATTGTCCAACGATATCACATCAACTCTCTTCATAATCTGACATTGGAGTTAAAGTTGCATTGCCTATAATTGATACTTTTACGTTTTCCTTCGACACTTCTCCATTCGATCAGTGTGAAGCAGCTTCCATTTTGATTCTTGGGAATAAGCCGGCACAACCACCTGATTGACTATTTTTGACCACATCTTTCTATTCTTTGCCATTATACTAGCGTCTTTTCATTTGATTCATTATTAGCAAGGCTTTGTACACAAACTTTTCGATTGATTCTTCGAATTATCCGAACACTTTTCTTGTTTGGTTGATCTATTATTCACAATATCAAACCTTCAATTCATTGTCATCTTTATTTATTTTGTCAAAAGTTAGGTGTATTCTTTATATTGTTTATAACATATCCTCAGGCTTGAAAGTGTTACAAAGGTGGCTAGAATGAATCATCTGTGGTCATACATAAGCCATAACTTTCCTTTTCCCAATTGTATCATATTCTTAATATTTTGAGAATTCTTTCAGAATTCATTTATGTTTTGATCATATTTTCATGTTGTCAGAACACTTTCCATGCTTTCAGAACGCCTTTCTTGTTTTCTTATTCTATTTTTCACAAAGTCAAGGCCTCAATTCCTGTCTGTTCTTGTTTACGGTGGTACCCGCGAATAAGAGAAAATTGTTTAATGAAGTCTTCAGATGGTTTCGAAGTTTCCTATACATAGGTACCGCCATTTGAAAGCAAGTCAAGATTTATGGCAGACCCATGCATACTTGTGTATTACATAGCAACACGGAGTAGTTTATCTCCTGAATGCTTGGCACATTTAAGAACATTACGTTTATGGAATATTGTTGGCACTTAAGAACACAATATGACAACCTGGATGTAGCTAACGTGTAATTTCACACCTAAATGATTTCTTATAAACTGAACCGCTGTTGGACGAAAACGAGGCCTGCTTCTTATACATAGGATGTTCGAAACGATAACAGGATTGAAGAGAAATTAAGAGAAAGTGCTAGAAAACAGCTGAACCAGTGGCACTCGAGCTTGTGATTGTCAGATTTGTACCTGGAGTGTTACAATAGGTTTCCTTTTTTACGGGAATTTGCTCTTTTTCGTTAAAAGTTAGAAAATACATACTGTATATGTTTGTTGATATATGCTCTAGCTTGGAAATGTTTGGAGGATAGCTAGAATGAATCATTCGTGGTCGTATCCCAAGCATATCCTTTATGCACTAGATATTCAAAGAGTATTGAATCAATTGTCGGGGGTCATCAAATCAGATCTCTGCGCAATTGATTTAGACCCTGTAATATTTACCCCTCTGCGTGTCTTTTCAGTCCAATATGATCGAAATTTTTCTTGTTTAGAGGTTGAAAATATCCAGCCACCTTTAGCAGTTGATGGCAAAGAGAAGGAAAATGAACCAGAATTAGATGCCACCTCTGACAAATCTAGCAACATTCCATCTCTTGATGAAATTGAACGAGAATACGAGGATATTGCAATGCACAAAATCTTTCAACTGGCAGGTAAAATGACACGTATATATCCTGTTGTATTTTGTCTTAGTGAACTTCATCGCACTGGACATGTCTTTCAGATGTGAAAGTTAGAATGTGTCTGTGTATGTGGATGTGTATATGGATGTGTTTGTATGTGATTGTGTGTTTTTATGTGTGTGTGTTTGTGTGTGTTTGTATGTGTTTGTGTTTGTGTTTGTATGTGTTTGTATTTGTATGTGTGTGTGTGTGTGTGTGTGTGTGTGTGTGTGTGTGTGTTGTGTGTGTGTGTGTGTGTGTGTGTGTGTGTGTGTGTGTGTGTGTGTGTGTGTGTGTGTGTGTGTGTGTGTGTGTGTGTGTGTCTCTGTATGTGTGTCTGTATGTGTGTCTGTATGTGTGTGTATGTGTGTGTGTCTGTGTGTGTCTGTGTCTGTGTCTGTGTCTGTGCTGTGTGTGAGAGAATTATATATTTCTTTAAGATTCTTCTTTACATTCATGAGATCATCAGTGATATCAGCATAAAGATTTTTTTCAATCAACAGTTAGTGATCACTGATCGCTTCTGATTAATACTGGATTTCAATTGTACATAAACTCTTTTCCAGGCGATGACATCATGGGTAGGCCAGTGATAGCATTCAGTGCTTGCCGATTGCCTAGACGAGATATGATAGACCATCAAAGATTGCTACAGTATGTTATCATATTTTGTAGTTCTATCTTGCTTCTCTTGTTTCCCTTGCGTCTCTTGCCTGGCTTTCTTCTGTTATCTCTCTTTCCGCTCTTGTCTTGCTTTCTTCTCTCATATCTTTTGCATCTCGTTCGTATTTTTCTTGCTTTGTTTATTGACTTTACTGCTCTTGTTTCGTGTGCTTCTCTCGCACTCGCTTTCCTCTCTCACTTCTGTAGCCACTCTTATCTCTCCCGCTTCACTCTTTTCTCTTTCTTGTCTTGTCTACTTCCTTCATTCATGTCTCTTGCATCTGTCACCTCCTCTTTTGCTTCTGTCATTTCTCTTTTCCCTCTTCCCTATCTTTCTTCTCATTTCTCGGTTTCTTATTCTTAATCTCCTTCAATGACAACCATCCACACTAGACCTCGAGTTACGTTGAAGTGGTTTTCTCTCATCTATTCGGTAGGTTTGCAAAAGCAACGCTTGATCATTACGTTGTCAACGATTATACATTGGTTTACTTTCATTATGGACTGAGCAGTAATAATAAACCATCATTTTCATGGCTCTTACAAGTGTACAAAGAACTAGATAGAAAGTAAGTTATGTATTATATCAGTCATCTCTTACTGTATTCATCCTTTTTGACATTTGTCAATGTCATTTCTTTCTTGCATGTTAATATTTGTTTTTGTAGAACTTTTCTCGTGTATATATTCTATTTTGTTATTTGATTCTGTTAGTTTGTTTTATTTTCATTGACACCTCTAATATCTTACATTTGTTTGTCAGTTTGTACCTCATCTTCCTAGTATCTTCTCCATTTTCCGTTTTTTCTTTAGTTTTGTTGCCTGATCCTTTGCTTTTGTATCAGAGACGCCATTCTCATTCACTGCATTTTCCAATGCATTTTCCAGTGCATTTTCCATTGCATATTTTCACGCATTTACTCATAATGATGTGCTCTTTCTTTCCATTTTAGATATAAGAAGAACATCAAAGCATTTTACGTTGTCCATCCTAGTAACTTCATCAAGGTTTCTTACGCAATCATGCAACCATTTTTGAGGTTTGTTCTTTACTTTAGCTGTATTTACCTGTACCTCAAGGCCGTACTGTTGCATGTTCATATATTTTCTGAATAGGGTAGAGTGATGTATTTTTCCTAATATTTGTTAGTTGAGATAGCTTTTATCTACAAGGTGCTATCTTTGCATACTCAGAAGGGAAACATAGTTGGGAGACAATCATTGGCGTTGCACGATAGCAAGTTTGAGATCATTCAATAAATAGGAATGACAGACACTGTTCTATGCATTATTGTTTATCTGTTGGACATCATGTGCCTGTATCTATTGCTGTGGGATATTTCTCAAGGAAACAAGGCTCAATGTTACCATTTGGTAAAGTATGTGCATTTGTCCTCTAGATCGCTCAGGTGTAGGCCCAGATCTAAAGCTCAAGCACCTTGTCATATTATTTGCGAAAATTTCTGTTTGAAGATTTCCCATCCCTTCCCTTTCTCATTACAATTGGTGATGAGAAATTTTCATTAACTTTTTCAAGTTTCAGTTTTGCGTTTAAGTTTTTTAGGTATTAGGTCCCATAATTAGCTTTGGAAGTTCACATTTATTTCATGTTCTTATTGTAGCAAAAAATTCGGGAGAAAGATACATCACATCAACCGATTGGATGATCTTATTCCATACATAAGACTCGGGCAACTGGACATTCCGAAAGATGTCAGAGAGTGAGAATTACAATTTCCTTTATGATCTTTGTATTCGCTAAGCGCCTATGCCATTTGATTGCAAATTGTTCACATTATAACTTCTTGGCTTAGTCTCAGTGCTGAACCATGCTGTATTTTACAAAAGGAAAGAAGTTTCACGACCTAATGGGGACCATAAAGGAAGATACCATAAAAGAGGATTTTTATGCCCCGTGTTGATGAAGATCTTCCAATTGTGATTTGATTGGAGCTAATGATCGGCTTTTGACATTTGATTCATTTCGTAGTCATCCTTAATTGGATGATTTTCTGAATCATGAAAAAAGCGATACGAAAAGGATTCTGTCATTTACTTTTAATGGTTACTGTAATACTTGTTATTTGCAGTAATTTCCAAACCGAATTTTGTGCTATTTAGGGTGACAAGGATATCCTTTTATGATACGGGAGGATTTATTTAATGAAGAATATCAATTGGTGGTAAAAGGCCTAAAGTATAACGCTCCATTTTGATTAATTGTTTTGTTTTATCCTCCGTTTTGTTGTTAAGCTTTTATTATATGAATAATCGATTTCAGAAAGGAAAAACTGTGTTTCATTATATTTTTTATATCTTTGGAAAAGTCCCTTCTTTGCATAGAAAAATATTTTTCCTTTGAAAGATGACCCTCCCTGCACAGCTGCAAGTTTCAATTATAATTTTCCTCGCTATCTTTAATTGTAAATTGCGAACTTAATACCTTTAAAGAGATTTAATGCATTTTTTATAGCCATGACGAGAGATTAATTAGTAAAGCAAAAACCAAGCCAGTAGCATCCATGTCTTCTTCGTTTTACGTCGAATCAGAGAAACCAAAAACCCAACAGTTTGGAGTCAGCCTCAAAACGTGAGACTTTTTTATTTGATTGTTCTATCTACAGTAGAGATTTGAAACTAATATTGATTTTAGTCACAGTTTTGTTAGTAACAGGTTCTCTATTTGCGTTATTTTTCCTGTGGATTGTGATCGGTTGGTCGCTGCTCAGCGGCCGGTCGCTACTCAGTAACAGTGCGGATTTATTACCGGACTGTAAAACACAGCCGGAGCCTACTTACTATAGATTCCGTATGTCGATACCATTACATGTATTAACTGATTGGTCATTCAAACTCTTGAATAATAGAAAATTGTGTTTATTAGATGAATGCCTTTTTATTAGGGTAAAATTCATCTGCTGACTTTATTATCAACATTTGCATTCTCTTTCTGATGTTCACGTAGACGAGGCTATTACATATTTCAATAATGGCATGCTACAGTGATTCAAATATCATCATGTGATCTACTTGTTAGAATGTGAATAAAACTGATTGGCCTTTGTCCCGGAGTAAGAATAAACAAAATATTTTCATAAATATCATCTCTTATCTATTAGTATGACTTCATTTTATTACAAGTTATGCCTCCTATTTTATGACCATCGTAAATCCTCGCATTGGCCCCCCTCGAAAAAGCCCCCCTCGAATATATCCCACCCTAGATATGAATTAAAACTTTGTAAGGACTTGTTTCTAAATTTGGACTGTACTTTTAATATGATGGAGAATATGACCTTTGACAATGAACTCTTTATCCTACATGTGTCAAATAATTGTATAAGCCCCCCCTCGAGTAAACCCTCCTCTGGAATAGGTTCCACCCAGAATGTATCAAAAGTAAATAAGCTCTCAGGGCTCTAATTCGAGGATTTACAGTATATGATATCCAGTGGCGTGCCATAGGGATTTGATGGGGGAGGGATGCAGCAAACGGAATTTACCGACAGTTATGAACAGGGACTACAATTACCGACAAGCCAAAAGATTACCGTTGGAAATATGGCACCCCCACATCTACTTCGGCACGCCCCAGGTGATATCTTTAGTTGAATAACAAATTTGAATTGCAATTGTGTGACAATGGTGTTCATTTCTGCTTCTGTTGTTTTGTGATTGCAGATTAATTGAAAACAATGTTGCAGATCCGATACCCATTGTCATCCGAACCTGTGTTGAATTCCTACGATTACATGGTGAGCAAATTTTTAGCTCGTAATATCCCTTTACCTCATACTGGGCATAGGATACACGAGAAAGCACAAGTTACTGAATTTGGGGAGAAGAATCGAGGGCATGAAGCCTTGACAGAAATAGAGAGCGTATTTGCCGTAGGAAAATGCTAGAATGAGTATGGAAGATCTGTGGCAAAATTAGGAATAAAAGTGATGCCATACTAGGAAAAGATGTAGGAAGGAAACAAAAGACATTATATTGAACAACTGGCTCTGCCATTTCTGTCGAATCTTTTTATGTTTTTCCTTCATTTTGTGCCCAAGCTAACTATCAACTTTCTTTTCTGTTTGCTAGCTTTGACGACGGAAGGAATTTTTAGGCGTTCACCGCTTAGCACGACAATAGACGAGTTAAAGCGAAAGTTTAATCAAGGTGCGATCGGTTATGGCTTGTGTAAAGAGCGTTTTGTTATTTAAACTCTTATTTGTGATTCTTACTTCAGTAATATTTTTATAGCAAATATTATGCCTTTGTTAACAATTTTACTGATGTCTGTATGTTATCTTCGTTTTCTAGCTGTTCTATATCAGACATGTAGTAACAGCATATCTTTTAAAACAAGTTCTATTTTCTGAAGTAACTATTTCATAAATATTATTTGTTTTTCCAACAGGAGAAATTGTCCGTCTTGACCCTTCAGATGTTCATGCGCCAGCTGTCTTGATAAAGAAATTCCTCCGTGAAATGCCAGAGCCATTGCTAACTTTCGAATTTTATGATGTTGCTGTTGACATTTGTTGTAAGTGGGAAAATTTGTAACTTTGATTTGTAATTATGATTTGTAAGTTCAGTAAGGTGTGGCAATGTGTATTGGTGTGGTTCTTTGATGTCTTTATGAACCTTACATGGATGATGAAATCCAGCAGAGAATTTATTAGATGTGATAGTTGGGACTGTGATCACTGACCTGCTGCAAGCAGATGGCACTACATGAACAAACAGATGAATGAATGAATGCATGAGTGAATGAATGGATGAATGAATGCATGAATGAATGCATGAATGATTGGATGGATGGATGAATGAATAGATTATTGAATGAATGGATGGATATATGGATGGATGGATGGATGGATGGATGGATGGATGGATGGATGGATGGATGGATGGATGGATGGATGGATGGATGGATGGATGGATGGATGGATGGATGGATGGATGGATGGATGGGATGGATGGATGGATGGATATATGGATAGGTGGATGGATGGATGGATGGACGGACGGACGGACGGACGGACGGACGGACGGACGGACGGATGGATGGATGGTTGGGATGGATGGTTGGGATGGATGGTTGGGATGGATGGTTGGGATGGATGGATGGATGGATGGATGGATGGTTGGGATGGATGGATGGGTGGATGGATAGATGGATGGGTGGATGGATGAATGGATGTATGAATGAATGGATGAGTGAATGGATGAATGAGTGGATGAATTGATGAACAAATGGATGAATGAATGAATGCATGAATGCATGAGTGACTGGACAAATGAGTGAATGGATGAGTGAATGAATGAATTGATGCATGATGGATGAAAGAACCATATATACCATTATGATATGAAGATTTATATATATTTATTCATTTGGCATACTTTATACATTATTGTCTTGAATAATGAATAAATTGCTGTTTATTTAGATTGCTGACTTATTGTTTATTTCATGTGTTGTCAAGCACTTCCAAGTGATGAAAGAATCCCAAAAATGCGGGCTGAGCTAAAGGCTTGTTTGCCTGATGAGAATTACAGCCTCTTATCATACATTGTTCGATTTCTGGAAGAGGTGAGGAACCATGTGTTTCTGTTGAATGTTGTGTGAAGGCCATCTTTCTCAAAGCACAGTTGAAATAATAACTAATTTTAATTATAGGTTCTTTTATGCTTGCTCTTTGGAACAAGAGTGTCATACAGCATTTCAGAATTCTTACCAAATTATGTCATTTTTAGGTAATCTGCATTATTAACTGTATTGTAAGTTTTATTTTCAACTGTTTGTCGATTGCAGAACTTTAATCTTTTAGGTTGTGCAGAACTCCAATGAAAACAAGATGACTACTGGAAATCTAGCCATCATATTTGGGCCTAATCTGATGTGGTCAAAATACGACACTACATCATTGACATCAATGGCGAAAACAAACACATTTACAAAACTGTTGTTGGATAACTCACAGGAGGTCCTAACGTCAGATGTTTTTGTTGATGTAAAGTAGACACTTCTCGGATATTTGACACATGGCAAACATTTTTTGTCATATTGTCAGAATGTTCTTGGAACCCGACTATTTTACTTGACATCCAGAGTTTTTTGGTAACTTAACAGTCAGGTCTGTCATACGACATTTGTAATATTTCTCAACTTAGATGTCAGATTAACAGTATTCACAGGATGTCTTCGTATGAAGACTTCTTGTTCAATTTCTTTAAGTAAGAAATATTATTTGATGTAAACACTAATTCTCACGTCCCTCCAGTCAGAAATGGAAATTGGAGATTTGACTGATAGATAAGTGTAGCTCTATCACAGCCAGTAAATAAATTCCAGTTTTGTAGTAGATTTATTATTAGAAATATGTAATTAACATTCATTGCAATCAGTTATCATTGGGTTTTTGAATTATAATTAGTGGCTATCTTTAATGTTAAAGTAGCTCTGAACTTTCAAATCGTATCATAAAGACATCTTGACTTTTTCTGTCTCTTGCCTGTTCATGTGTGAGGGAACTTTCACTCCAGTGTACAGAAAAACATAGCAGATTGTTTATCCTTGCATTCCATTCATTCACTTTCTTCACAAGTATACTTTAAGTATTCCGTTAGGTTGGGTAGCTGCTTTCATAACTCAACAATATGTGGAGTCTAAGGTGGTTAGTCGAGTTACCATAGTGCTCATCTGTTTTCCAGAAAGTCAATGATTTGAGACCAGGGCTGCATTTATCAATGGGCCAACTGGGCCTGGGTCCTGGGGTCCCTTAATTTTAAGAATGTTAGGAGGGCTGAGCAAAACATTGACAGTTCTATGAAGTGCTGTTGAACTCAGCCTCTTGGTTAAATAAACGTCTGCAGGTAATTGAACTATTTCATTTTGTGATAATGCCTGAAATAGTATGCAGCAAACGAACCATTATGGGTACCATTATGGGAAACAGCACTTCTTGTTAACAGGGGACTGCAGGTGCTAACCATGAGACAAATTTTGTGGACTTATGTAAGAGCCACATTGCACCAAGGGCCCAGACAGACAGAAATATAGCCCTGTTTCAGGCACATATTGGATCACAAGTAGCAAATGTGCACCTGATGGCAACAATGAGAAATAAAAGTAGAAGTGAAAGGTACTGGCTACACTTTACGGTGCAGATGGCCCAGGATAAGTGCCAGTTTTAGCAGGCACTTCCCAACATATGAGCCATGTATGGGACTGAACATTCCATTTTTCATATGGAACCAAAATAATGATGAAAGATTTCCATAAAGAAAAATAACTTGTTATCAATGGTAGAAATATCTACCAAGCAATAAAGCAAGAAAATACAAGCTAGTATACAATCTTTCATACAGAAATTGGGCTATTCATCTCCATAAGAATCTGTAAGTCTCTCTGATGTTGATGGGAGCAAATCTGGAACATTTCTGATTTTAAAATCTAGTAAAATTTGTCCATATGCTTTGCCTTGGGGGTCACTTCGGAGTGATGCAACCCCACCTCCACCAAGTGAGTTCTTCAGGACAAAATTTAGCGCACTTATTCCTGGTAGTTCATATCTCTGTACTTTGACTTGTTCCTCTTGATTTTCAAATACATGTGAAAAATAGCTCTCAACTGCTTTTGCTGTCAATGCCTCTTTAACAAATGGGAAAAATCCAGGGTTTTTACATACCACCCCGATATTGGCATCATTACCCTTATCCCCACTTCTTGTGTAAGCCAGTGCACCAAGAGGGAATGTACATGAGCCTTTACCCATGTTTTTCAACAAAGGATGAGGCATTGAATATTGCATTCCAGCATTCTTATCACTTGATTTATCTGTTTTTATTGATTCAATACTGGGCTGGTTGAATTTCTCCACAAATTCTCCATTCATATGGATTTCAATATCAATCTTGTCTCTTGGGTATAAATATGTGAACAATTTCAACACTGGGGATACTTTAGGCCGACCTCCAACAAGGTGCGTAAGACCTGGTGCCATTCCAGTACCAGCAGGTGCAATTTCTCTTGCAAATATCTCCAAAGCCTCTTTACGAGAGTGCTGTGCAGCCAACCATAAAACAGCCTCTCTTGTGTTGGTGTTAAGGGCGTGGGGCCCATAACTGTGTTCAGATCCCAAAAATTCAATATTTGTTTTTGTAAAATCATTAAAACCTAGAATAGAGAACATCCTTCGGCATCGCTTTAAAATGCTTTCAGCTACACGACCTGCCTTTTGAGTTGCATGTGGGCCAACAACAGGACAAACAGCCGTGGCTCTGAAACCATCTACGTATGTACCACTCACTTTTAGCATGTGTGGAGGAGGATGACCTTTTACATTTGTCACTAATACTGCATTGGTATCTGCATCATCCAGAATGCTTTGCAATTTAACCTCTGAAAAATCGCATGATACGTCTGGCAGGAAATAGTTCTTTGGATCTCCAATTTCATAGACAAGTTGTTCTGAAACAGTCCCTTTTGTGACTAAGCCACCTGTGTTTGGGGGCTTTGTGACTAGAAATGTTCCATTTGATGAGCATTCCACAATTGGAAAGCCAATGCTGTGCCAATCTGGTACCATTTCCCAGTCAGAATATATCCCCCCAGTTACCTGTGCCCCACATTCAATGAGGTGGCCAGCAAGACTCCCAGCAGCAAGGCGATCATAATCTGCAGGAGACCATTTAAAAGTGTGCAAAAGTGGTGCCAATGCTAAAGCACTGTCTACACAGCGACCAGTAATAACTATATCTGCACCAAGATCCAAAGCACGTGAGATAGGCCAAGCTCCTAAGTAGGCATTCATGCTGTTTACAAACTTGGCTTTTGGACCAATCTCTGCTGCAAGGTCTGGTCCCATTTCACCTGTTGTTAAATCTTTCAAACGGTGCATCAAATCATCTCCGGTTACAACTGCAATGTTCATATCAACACCAGCCTTCTCACACTGTTTCTTTAGTGCCATTGCACACGCATTTGGGTTCACTCCTCCAGCATTACTTAGCACACGAATACCTTTTTGTTTAATATCCTTCAATAGTGGTCCGACAGCGACATTCACAAAATCTGGTGCATATCCTAAATCGGGGAACTTTTTCTTGGCAGCTGTCAGCAATGACATCGTAATTTCTGACAAATAATCAAACATCAAAAAGTTGATTCTTCCACTCTGCACCAGCTGTGGAGCTGCAACAGCAGTGTCACCCCAGAAACCTGAAGCACATCCAATCCTGATAGTGTTTCCATCGAATGAATCCCTAAATTTACTTTTTTTATTCGATTCAATAAACGCGTTGGAAGACAAAGGCCTGACCTTCCCTGAACATCCTCTAATGTTGCAATCCTTGCGTCCAAGAATGCCGACATGGTTCCTACGAGTGAGCACTGTGCTAAAAACACTGTAAGTCCTTGAAAATCTCCTGAAAGATGGTAGATGCATGGTTAGTTGTAATGGTGATCGTGACTGAAGTAAGCATGGAAGTAAGTGACTAGGCCAATGCATCAATGTTTTTACTGCTACTACGAAGCTACGAAGGTGCTTACGTCATCACGGTCTCCGTATGCTTATACTGCGAGGCATCACCGCAGTACTTAATGTGATGGACGTTTTCACTGACGAAGTCAGATGTACATGACCAAAACAAAATGTCTCAGGGTCATGCAAGCGATCCACAGGAGGAATTTATTGAGAAGGAGGACATTCACTATCTGACTGCTTCACTTGATGACCCATTGATATCCTCAATTGATACATACGATACTGCAGACATCACAACTTCGCAAGATACTGATTCCAATGAAGGTTTGAATTTAATCCATATATGACCAAATAGCAACTTTTTCGGTTGACGTTTGCAAAGATTTTCAAAAAAGCTATTGTACGCTGATATGTTATATTAATGGAACTTCTTTGAAAAGCGGATATGATATGGTTTTGCAGGATAAATTTCGAAAGATATTTGGAGATGCAAATTGTATTCCCTACCGAAGACCGGTCGCTTCCCCAGTGTTGAATAGGAGATTTTTGTACGTCGTAGATCTCCGCCAGCCGTTCAACATGTTTATGCCAGTATGCTTTGCTTGCATAATTCCATACATAGACTCTGCAGTCTTATTGAAATATGCCAGCGTACAGCAGACTTTATATGCCCCATTTCTATGGCGTGACTCCCTCGATTCCAGATTGGTCGCTTCCTCTTCCTCAATGTAATTGTACTTTTTTAAACGTTTGGTAAAGTGAGACATGATACATATTTTGGAAGCTTTAAATATTAACGATGCATGGAAATTCTATTTTCTTGCATTGCTGCTGCTGCTGTCAGTATGTTGTTGGTGTCAGATTTCCTGTTTTTTTCTTTTCATATTGTATTTAAAATTTTTTTAAACTTTTATATTACTCACAAATTGAACGAATGAAAAAAGGGATAGTGACAGGGTTAGTGTCTTTTTAATATTAACATTCAAGTTCAACAAAGTTATATATTGTGCAGTATCATCTGATCTGTGTAGATGATTAAATTTCCTTGTTCCTTGATGATGAAGAACTCTTCTAGAAGATCAGTCCTCCTTGTTGCTCCCAAATACCATATGGACTTCAAGCCACATTTAAGGCTGTTTTTGTGAGGCAGGAAAACATCACTATTATAGCAATGCCATGTATAGTATTTATGAATGCAAGACATTCTTTAAAAAGCATAATGCAAGAACGTACAGTTTGGTATTTTGTTGACTGATTCAAACTTTCATATTGCCCATTTGCAGAAGTTTTTTGTTTTTGTTTGGAAAACTTTGCTTAACTGTAGTCAGTTCTCTTTTGTTGCAATTTACTTCATTGAATTTTATCTTTTAGATTTTAGAGAACAAAGAGCTTACTTGCAAGCAACGGTATTTGTGGAAGATGCTATTGAGGTATGCTGGCATTTATTGCTGGTCACATTATGTTAGAATGTTGCTTTAAAAACTGACGAATGATTTTGATGTCCATCAATTTTTTCTCCCAACAGGAAATTTTCACTGTTGAGATTGGATGCCCATTCCTATTTTATTTCTAAACTTGAGGTTTATAGTGATGATTGTTCAATTGTACCCTTGGGTACAGAATAGCCCCTTTGGGGCTATTTTTGCATAGATTCTTAATTACTTCCTTTTATTGTTCAGTCTAGTTGTATTTATTTTACTTACTTTATGACTGGCATTGTAGTTGTATAAGGCAGGCAATTTTTCCGACTTCTCATTATTTTTTACTTCATATGACTAGTTTTACATCTAAAATATTTCTCAGTTGCCAGCTGATGGCAGCTTATCTTTAAAAACCTCCCTTTGCACTGTCTTATTGAAATATTGATAGTTGATTGTGAGAGAACTTTCTCTGGTTATCAGAAATGAGGAACTACATTTGATTCCTCTTAATGTGTTTAATATTCCTAATTTTGCTCATTGAGAGTAATCAAGGCATAGCCTTTTGGCTTTTGAAGACAGGCCTAGAAGACTAGAGTGAGGACTACAATAGAAGCAAGTTTACCACTCTCCACTTCTGCCAGCAAAAGCTTCCATTATCACTTGTTTACACTATAAATGATATCACTGCCTAAAACCCCAAGCTGGGGATGCCTACTACTCTGCTTTTCAACTGTGTCTTTTTTTATCAAATATTAAATCTTACAGTAACAAAGTACTTTGACACTACCTACTACCGGACTACAATACAAAGACATAACTCAGGGGGAGCAAAATACCATGACTACCCCCTGGGATTGAACATATACCTAACTACAACTAACACTATAAAGCTACATACGAATACTCGATTGCATTTCACATTTGATGCCAATAGTTAGATATTAATACTAATTTTGTTTAGAAACCCTGGTTATAAAGTATATCGGGTATTACGGCAGAATCAAATTTTCCTGCCATATGTCTGGCCTGAAAAAGAGAGATTGTAACTGTACAACATAATTCAGAATTTTCCCTACTAGTATGCTCCAAAAACTCTTCTATTTAGCATCCTTTTTGTCTATGAGAAAGCTTTCATCATATCTTAAAATAATATGGGGAATTTTTATGTTTATGATTGTTATCATTTTGATGAAATGCTCTTTGATTTCATTCCAAGTCTCCTGCAGTGCCTTTTCTACTGGCCTCAGTCTCATCTTGGCAATCACTTCTTTTTGTATTTACATCACCAACTTTGCTTGATATAATCATCACCCTCCTGTTTGAATGCCCAGTGCTGTTGTTTGATTTAGTTTTGCATTTGCAAACAAAAGCCAGTGCTTTAAAGCCATTTCTGAAAGTCTTGCTAAAAATACAGTAGAGGTATGGATTCCAAGCTGAATTTCCAAATGCTATCAGCTGTACAATGACATACAAATCACTGGAATAGATCAATAGTGAAAAGAATAAATGATAAAATGCACTAATAATGTAAATAATGAGTAATGATAATGAATCTTTGTTAGTGACTTTAAATCATTGACCAGTTAGAAAGATTTAATACATTTGATGCATGTTATGCTTGATAGATCATTTAAATTTTGTTGATTGGAGCCATGCCCCCCAGCCCCCCCCTAGATCCACTATTATGACTGACTCTTGTCCTGTGCTGCAGTGCTTTTTAGCATAAATTGAATGGTATTGTTGTTTTCTCTATGTGTTAAATTAGGATACACATTAGTTTAAATATTTCACAATAAGAGTCGACCACAGTGGGGACCAAATGACCACATGTCTTTTCTGACTGTGTTTGACTCAAATTACAGCATTGTTGTATTAGTTTAGTGGCATAGAAAAAACAACATGTGATGCAGAACCAGCAAAATAGCAGCAACATGTAGTAAGGGTCCCAGCAGTCTGTGACAACACTGAGTGGACGTATCTGCGATTGGTGGCAGACCTGGGGGGCTGCAACCCCTCCACTTTTTATAGAAAATGTACTGTAGGGCCCATTTTAGCACCCTTGTATCCCTGGAATGTTATATCCTGTCATTTCAAATTCCCTAACAAAATGCTGCTCTGTTTACCCTGGTGTCCACCAAAGTTTTCCCACAGATCGATTTTCTGATTGTTTGACATCTGTTTGAATAAACATTTTATTTATGTTGTTGTTTGCAGATCATTTGTAGAGTTTACTTAAACTCAGCATCAAAACACAAAATGAAAGTGCAATTGTTTGAACATTTGTTTGAGAATTCGGAACTAATTCAACAGACATTTTGTCGTAGAAAGGGTGTTGCACTTGCTCTCCAAGCTTCTGAAGGGTGTGGCAGCAAACCATGTGTGATCTATCCATCCCAGTATATTTTGTCTGGCAACGCCATTGTTCAGGGTCATGGCCTGTATGGGGTGATCACTCAAATGGGGACTCTATCGACGGGGGCACCCTTTCACGGAATCATGTAATTCCTTTTAAGGAAGCTGTAGCCATTTGTTTGCTTTACGATTCGTTTCCATAAAATCGCTACCTGTCTTTACTTATTGCTACATTTAATGACTTTGTACTTGGCGCAACTTCAAAATTTGAAATGCCAATAGCATTCTGGGAAAAAGTGTCGCTATGTGCTGCCAGGATTCAGGATGACTTGTTTCCGAAACGTGTTACTGTTTCAGGGCTCTCTTTAGCTATCGCTAGCTGCCTCTACCTGTCGCTGAGTTAGAACTTTCTCTAACTCAGCTGCCCGGTTGTCGGCTGTCTTTACGTGTCGCAAACTGTCGCGGAACAAAGTTGTTTGTGTTTTGAAACATGTGTTTCCATTAGAACTGTAGTAATTTGGTAATAATGCAGGTAGCGACCTTATGAAAACGAGGCTTTGTAAATATGTGAGGTATGCATTAGCGAACAAGATTCAAATTTGTTTATGTCGGATCAACAAAGTGGTGTATATTTTTTCATAGGAACATTCATAGGCCATTGGACTATAGAATACCATGACATGTGGTGCTTTCTTTCAGATTGGACTCTTGTATTCCTATATTCTAAAAATTAAATATTACTAATCATTTGTTAATTTGAAATCATCAATTAATTTCTATTATCAATAATATTCCAAGTAAAAAGGCAAACTAATGTACAAGTTTACCTGATTATTTTTTGGTTGCCAATTTGAAGCTTTTTCAAGAGGAATAAGCAAGCGTACGGCAACCACGATATAAAGAACATTGTAGTCGATAGAACAAGCATTTTGACACTCCTTCTTTTGCTTCGGTTTGGATCATTCAGCTCTTTGATATCACTACTTTTCAACTTTCGAAGGATTTTTAAATAGCAGAAAGTCATAAGTGAGAACGGTACGATAAGCCAAGTCACAACCATGATCACGTGGTAGTTGACATTTGCCATCTGACTAGGCCAATCATCAAGACAGTCGCAACTGTTATCGAGAATTCTGATAGATCTCTTGCAATATAAGGATGCAGGAATGAAAAACAGGAAAACAATAAGCCAGATAAAAGGGATTATGTATCTTGGGTGTGGTATGTCATGCTTGTTAAAGTTGCTGACGCAGATTCCAATGTAGCGATCAATGCTAATGTAGCAAAGTGTGGTGATCGAAACTGCCATAAATGAATTGATCAGATGAATGCTGAGTTTGCAGCCAAAATCACCTATGAAAGTAAAGGATTGAATTTCATAAGTTCAAAACGATTTGTAGAAAGCATAAGAATGCATTTTACATATGACATACAAATGCCATCAGTTTCCTTTGCGTTGCAGGACTTGATTGTCGTATGGAAAACTGACAACATACATGCAATCTTTTGCTTATTATCAACACCAGGATTCCGAATTTAACAGTTTTACAGTTCATGTTTTAAAACAATATCTGATAACGGTTAACCTCAAGATGGATCCCATTGTTTGATCACAACTGGGAACATCGTATTATTACAGTGATGAGTGTATTCCTTCTATTAAGAAAATTAATGAAAAGCATCTGTTCTAGTAGTAATGACCTTAAGAACAGTTCTCCTTTTATGAAAAACAGTGTGTCTTTTCTTTTGTATCATGAAATTTGACATGCCTGCAACACCCCTTGTGTCTTATGTATTCTAGAGATCATCTTTTTTCACTTATATTATCGGCATTGAAATATGCTCTCTTTTCTTCATCTTCTGGGTTGGCTATGAAGACCTAGAAATGATAATACCTAGCCGTTTCTTTATCAGCCATTACACACAGCTTTACTTTATATTTTTATGCCATATTTTCATTTTCCTTTCATTACGTTTTATGTGCACGAGACAATCTGTCATATAGTATTTAAGTCTTGTTACACCTCGAGAGTTAATTCGAATTTCAACTCCAAGTTTTACCTGTATCGATTCCTTTAAGCTGAAGAATGTAACTCATAGTTGTGAACGCAAAGCCAACATCAGCAACTGATAAATTGATGAGCAGAAAATACCACCGACGCCTTCGCATCGTCTCATCGCGTAGGATCGTGATACAAACCACCGCATTACCAATTAGACATGCTAGCAACACTAGAGCATACAGAGGCAATATGGCGTCTAAATATCCGTTTATATTTTGGCAATACAAATCAGACTGATTCGTGCGATTTACTAGCTCCATATACTTGCACTTCATGACCTGCCCCTTCGCTTCTTACGTCTGACTAGCTTCAACCTACCAGCAACTATTGTTTCCCTCGTCTCTTTTCCTATTGGCTGTCTCTTAAATCATCTTTATTATCCTATCAAATATTAGCTCATGATTACGTCGACAAATTAATTTTGGTTTTTTGCAATGGTATTAAAGAAACTTACTGGTTTCTTAGTCCAAGCAATTTGCATGACAGCTTTATTCTGAATTTGTAGCTTTTTATTTTTATGGCCTATGGAGATTAATACGAGTCACAGATCAATGTTTCCCAGGTTTATTTTTGAGTGTGTTGGAACAAACTCCATTTTTCTGGTGGATCACAATATCCTTTACCTCCTCTCTGTAACGGAAGGCAGTATTTGTGATAGTGTTGCATACCAGTTTGTTTGAAATTGTTTTATGCCCAATCTTGTATTGAGTGAAAAATGTTTGAAACCTATCGAATTGACTTGACGTCATTAAAATGATGAACAGTTGTTCATTTTTACAAATCTATGACGTCAGAGACTTATTGTAGTCGAGTACTTTCAAACTTGACCAGTGCAAGGGTAGAGGGGCAAATTTTAGATTGATTAGTGAGCTTAAAAATGCATACATATATTGATACATACATTATCTTGTTTGTCAACATAAAGGATTGCTTCTTAGAGATTATTAGGGAACTTAAGCCCCCTCACTTCCACAATGCATGTGCTAATGCGAATGATGATAACGAGGTTTCATTATTGTGAGTGCTATTGTGGAATATAGCGAAAGGTAGCGTGGATACGTATACCACCCACGACTCCAGCTGGACATTAAAGGCTTCCTGTCCGACCGATAAGTAATAGATTTCAACTAATT
The DNA here is from genome assembly GCA_964019165.1 of Mastigias papua. Lineage (NCBI taxonomy): Eukaryota > Metazoa > Cnidaria > Scyphozoa > Rhizostomeae > Mastigiidae > Mastigias > Mastigias papua. The sequence goes on along the minus strand of OZ025287.1, from coordinate 9,890,606 downwards.
GATGAAACGGTTTTGTTGAATTGCCGTATTTATCCAAACACAGGGCGAATTTGTTTGTCAGTAATTTGAATTGATTTTGTTACTGTTTCTATGGCTCAGTCTCCAAAGCAGATTTTTGTTTGCATTCTAGCAAATAAAGCTAAACAGCATTTAAATATTTATTCTTTTGCGCAAAGTTAGTTGTGGAAATCAAGGTTTTTTGTAGGATCATCACCTCATATTTGCAAATGTATTTAGCCTGAGTTATGATTTCATAGTTTTTTATTTTTCTTTACCTTCTCCGTATAAATTAGCGGTATTGAGTTTCAAAAGAAAAACTGACAGTGGAATTGCCTGCACATATATCATTCACTTTAATTTGTAGTAGATATAATTCAGAAATGAGCCAATCAGGATGAATTTTTATCGCTAAGACGACACTCATTTTTTTGTATGCAAATGAACGCCATAAATCTAACTTGTCGACAGTGAATCTCCATTTTTCATAGAAATTCAAATTTTCAACCATCGCCAGGTTAAAATATTTCTCTATCATTTGTTACGCATTCATATATGTATATATTTTGTAGTTGAGGATGAGGCACGCTTGTGTTGAGATATCGGCTTCGCAGGGGTGCCATCCTAGGAAGTAAGAATGCCGCTGTAGTGCACGCTACTGCCACGTGATCACATTCAATATTTCATTAAAACTGTCCATATTGAAACAAATGTAAAATTTTACACAAGTTAGACTTAGTGAAGTAAATTGTATATAGAGCCGTAGCAAAAAGGTGGTTTATACTATCTAACTTTCGGGACTAGCAGGAATGGCATACATTGGTTGGAAATGGAGCTGAGCCCTTGAAAATGTTCCCTCTTTTTAAAAAAGGGAGCTTGCCCCTGTCAGCGCCCATCCACAACACCCCTGCCGTTTAGGTTTGTTCAAGGCTTTGTCAATGAATTCGTCATGTTTACTGTGTCACCAATGGATTCAATAACTTTGTTATCGAATCATGTATAGTGATGTGAAATACTAGAACTCTCATCTCTGTCAAATCTTCCGAATTGATTCTGAACACGTCTTTTGTCATCATTCTGTTTATTGTAATGATTGGGTCTGAGTATAGGAATTTCCGCGAAGAAAAATACATTGCTATAATTTTCCATTATTATATACAAGACATAATTGATTTCATCTTCTAACGCATGACTGAACTCTGCCTCCATCTCAACGCAGCTCGAAAACTATATTGACGTAAATAGAAGTAGCCTGCTAATAGGAGTCTGGGCTATAGAGCTCCTTCACAACACTGATCAGCAGATTCTTTTTTAATTTGTTTTGTTCACTCCTTTTCAGCATCGTTCCATGTTTCATAAAGTGGATGTCAAATCGTTAAGACTTTACAGAATTTATCATTCAACTTCAGTGAGATGGTATGATTGGTTTTTGTGACAAAATATATTGATAGAGCGTAGCTGCCTTATGTTTGAGAACCTTGTCAAGTCTATTGTCGCCTAAACTAGTTAACCAATCATCATACAGGATTCTGACCACACATGCTAAAACTAGGCCCGTTCTGCATGATGATTGGTCAATTAGGTTGGGAGAGAATAGGTCTGATAGCGTTCGAAAACATTTGGCGGCTATGCTATAGATAGTTTGTTTGCACTGCGAAATTTCACAATCACTCGAAAAATCGTTCCGCATTTGAAGAATTTTCCCACTTTTTCGAGCAATTGTGAGAAAATATTGCATTTACTAATTTTTATTATTATTTGCATTTTCCCTGCTTTTTCATTTCTCTTCAAATTTTTTAATGTTTCTTTAAAACTTTATCATTTATTCTTCTAATATATTTTTCAACCCTTTGCGATATTTCATCTCAACATATTCAGTAATTCTCTAGTATATCCCAATATCTTGCTATTGCCACACTAACGAAACCAATTGGCCTAATGAAATTCCCTTCAATTGTATAGATTTTCATTGTTTGGGCTCGTATATAGGCAGAATCTGAAGACAGATGGCGATGATGAAGAAGAAGATAACTTCTTATCCATATTTTAAAAATTTTTTCAGTAGCACTTAGCTTTTAGCATCTGTATTTTTCAATTAGATTTCTAGAGATTGTCTGACACATATCTTATTATCGCTGTTTTTCTATCATAGGATTCTCCGTGTTACCATAACGGTTTTGCTTTTATTGGCTTTCATCGAAAAACCTTCGTCCCTCACGTGAGTAAACGTCTTAGATTATCATATGTACTATATGATATTATATTTTTCTTAATACTCATGTGCTATGCTAGAAGGATTGATATTTAAAGGCACACCTAGCGAAATGGTGCAGCCTGGAAGTGCAACCCTTTTGGTCACACTGAGGAATTAAATTCAGTGAGTAAAGGGACTGGTGACACTCTTACGTCAAAGAAACTGATCACCCAGAACAGCTCACTATCCTGTCAATCACTCCCACGTGTACGGAATCCCATATGGTCTTTATTTATACATCTATAGAATGGAGAAATATCTTTTGCTGCAGCTTCACTATGCAGCTTTTCGTATACTCATAAATTATGCAGCTTTTCATACATTCATAGATTGTGCAGCTATTCATTTATTCATAAATTATGCAGCTTTTCATATACTAATAAATTGTGCAGCTATTCATTTACTTATAAATTATGCCGCTTTTCATATACTCATAAATTATGCAGCTCATAAATTTATTTAGGCATAAATTATGCAGCCTTTCATATATACATAAAATAAGCAGCTTTTCATATACTCATGAATTACGCAGCCGTTAATGTATGTATACCTTATGCATCTTGCCATATACCCATAACTTATCCAACTTTTCATATAGGCATAATTATGCAACTTTTAGAATATGTAATTGATTTCTCTCAATAACTTGCAATCTTAAAAATTTGTCAGCTGTTTTATGTCGCTGTTTGTTATGTAATATAATTTATATGTATAAATATGATTTTTTGTCCCACAGGCAGAGCGCTGATCCTCCTATGACCAAAAAGAGGCCAAATCCTCCTTGTGGTGTAACCGAGGGTATAGAGATTGTATGCCTGTTAGTCCTAGCGTGTGATTTCACCTTCAAGGTAAAATTTTCTGCATGCAGTTCATCTTACCCTTTGTTTTTGTAAGTTTATGTTCCATTTTGAAAAATTCTACAGTAATATGGAATTTAGTTTTGGCAGTCGTAAAATTCCAGGATTTTAGCCTTAATCACGCGAATCTGAAACTATTTACATAAACATTCATTTAATGCCGTTGCACTCTTGTAGTCTACCTTTGCACCGTGATGGTTTGTAACCATTTGAAGACGTTTTGGCATAGATTCGAATTCGCAGCAAGTGTTTGGTTCTTAGTAATGGATATAAACTAGGAAGATAACGAACCGAATGACTGTCACAATTAATTCGCATAGTTCTATTACTTGTAAGATTTTAGCTTCAAGACAATGTATGGTCTTTGCATGCGGTAGAGACAACCCCATCGGGCCTAGTGTGTTTTCGTCTGTTTGATTAGATACAACATCTCTCCAAATAGAGAGTCCGTATTTTACGTCATATGTGTATTTCACAATGAATTCAATTTGTTTGTTAGAGACCAAAGTTATTTGATTGGTCATTTTAATCACAGAGTTCTTGAACCTGAATATGATGGTTTCTATTTTATCCAGTTTATAATGATTGGCAAAAGACAAGCGAAGAAGTCAAAATGGCTTATAGGATATTTCTTTGTGCTGGCCGTCTCCTGCCTCGATCTTGTTGTTTCTCTTGGTTATAATTGTAACGAGGTTGGTTGTCGTCAACACGTTCTTTCAATTTGACCTTTCATTCCACTCTTTTTATAAAAGCGCTCTGTGGTAACAGTGAGGCACGGGTATGCCAGAAAATGAGAGCACTAACATGCTTTTCCTCTGATGAGAAGATCCCCAGGCATCTTGCCACCCGCATTCTTTTGGCAGACATTCGTTGTTTTATTGTGAAAAGTTGATCGACCGAATGTCTTAGAACTGTATAATGCGTGTAATTTATTGAGTATTTCCAGAAACTCAATCTTAACTGAAGAGCAGTATTTTAAAAAACATTTGAATCTAAATTTACCAAAAGAATTGAGAACACTCAGCCTGGGCAGAAAATTATTTTATTCGTAATACAAAAGAGAGTATATGTTGCGAGAGTGTAGTTTCATGGCTGGAAGTTAATCTTATTACTGACATGTACTTATGCAATGTTTTGCCACCCCAACCTATTTCTTATTGTTGAGGCCACTATTGCTATTAGTAGCCCTCTCCACTCAGCAGAGAAAACGAGATAAACTGAATGCTGATGCTCTATTTCGATCAACTGCCTTTGTAGATATATGCAGTCACAGCTACTGCTAACCCCACCCAACTTTTGTAAATCCGATTACATCTTTTTATACATTGAGCTTCATCGCGTTAATTACATTTACTGGTACGATATACGATATTGGCCATAGACACAAGGGGCATGACCTACGGTTTTTATTGATAGCTGATTTCATGTCTACCCAGTCATTAGTCGCGTGGACTGTAGTTGATACCTGCTATAGCAGTTCATTCATGTGAGGTTTATGGAATCCACGGTTATCTCATTTGACAGAATCCTGAAAGAATTAAGAGCTTTGATGTTTAACTCAATCCTTAGATTTAACACCGGATAAAGTGTATGATTTTGCAGCCCTCTGTCTGCTTGACAGCTTTTTTTTGCGTAGTTCCAATTCTATCCAACATCCAGCATCGATGTTGCGCCTTTGCACTTGGGTCGCTGGTCAATAGGCATTTCCTGATTTGATTGATTAGTAGGACCCATATCCTTCAAAAGATAACCGCAAAAATGGGTTGATAACTAAAATCACAAAAGAATGTGATTTGCAAGTGATGTTAATTTATCTTGATAGACGATACCATTGCATAATTGTCTTCTTTTATGATACTCAGATAATTTTTCTGTTTGTTATCATGCATAATTTCTATTCTTTTACTGGCTATTATTTTCTTCTTCATCTTCGGACAGCTTACTTCTCAATTTCTTTAATTCTTTTTTATCAAATTTTTTTGATAATATATATCTATCACCATATTTTCATGTTTAAAATTCATTTTCACAGAGAGTTCGTATCAGAAGACTTCTTCGTCCATTCTTCATCCTTCAAAATTCTTCTGTCATGAAAAAGACGGTAAAAAACTTCATATGTTTATCTTTCTGCTTTTAATTCCTCTTTGCCTTCCTTTCAGTTTTTACTGTTCTTTAATTTTAATTTTGATTTGAATACAGAACCGTAGCATTTCTGTCAACTTTCAAATCCTCAGGAATGATCTTTCTTCCTTTGTACTGACGAAAACTTTATACTAGTTTCAAAAGACCAATTTTTGAATTATCTCTTTAATTGGTTTGTCTACATGACATTTTCACAAGCAAGTTGAGTCGTGTCTCTTTTTTTCGTCGTTGAAATTCTGAAGTACAGGCGATTATCATTGTTTGGCTTATTAGTCTGTAGACCTTTGTTTATGTTTTGCATTTCATCTTTTAGGTTCAAAGTGTGAAACAGACGATTCCAGAAATATTAAGGTATTTACTATGTGCCAAAATTTTACCTCAAAATGACCTAAAATTTTAAGAGCTTAGAAGAATATCATCCCCACTGTTATGACATTAATATTATGATACTACTCATGCGTTAAACTTAGTTGCGCATAAGTTTTTATTTAGTCTTAGTTCAATTTGGGAAATAATAATCCCACCGCAACATGCTTTGCTTTTCTTAGGGACACACATAGACTCTCTAGGGATATAGACAGTTATAGGTCTTATGATTGTTCATATTGAGTTAGTTGGATTTTGGTGCTTAATATGATGAACTCTTGAGTTTATGAGATTAGTTCTTCTGCATGATGACTGAAATTATAACATGGCGCCAGAAGTTAGGTATAGTAATAATAATAATCAGCATAGCCGCCAAATGTCAGAACCTAATTGACCAATCATCATGCAGAATGGGCCTAGCCTTAGCATGTGTGATGATAATCATGCATGATGATTGGTCAATAAGGTTGGGAGAAAATAGACCTGACAGAGCTCTCATACATTTGGCAGCTATGCTTTAATAATCCTCTTCACCATGCGATTCATCTGATGTACTTGATTCTGTCATAATCACCTGTAACCTGTGTGCTTTTATATGTCTTAAGTAATTTATGCTTTTAGCTTGCATGCTTTTATGTTTTTATAATCTCCAACCCCTCGGCATTTACGTCTTGTTTTGTCTTGTTCTAGCGTTCTCTTCTTATTTGGCCTTCATTTGTTCTTCTTTACCATGTTTGGTATGATTTTATTCCCCAGAGACAGCACGGTTAGTATCATCCGCAAAATGCCTTCGTGTTTTTGTCTGACTATACTCTTTAAGCTGCTTTTGAAATAAGTCCAGTTGACGTTGAAGGACGAGAAAGAAACATTTCAAATTTTAGTTAGATATATTCGAGTAGAATAGGCAAATAAAAGCTTTAGTTAATTGGGACGTTATTCCCATGTGCAGTTGATTCATCAAGAGTACCTGTTAGAGGCACGATTCTTTTTATCACCAACTCGTTTATATGCAAGTAAGCCTGATTTTAAAAGTTATTGAGAAACTCCAGTTTTGTGCAGATGTAAGCATAAGCAATTACAAAAATATTAATTTTGTGATATGTTTATTTTTGCCAGAAAATGATCGATTTTCTTTCGGACCCCACGGAGGGAAAGGAGTACTTTAAAGATCTTGGCACTTCAATGATTAGCCTCATTGTATTATTGACTACAGCCAATAACCCTGATGGTATGTCTATATATGAACATATCTTCCACAGCTTTGCATACAGGGGGGCTACGATTTGGAACTCACTGCCTAATGACTGTAGAGCAGCTCATACTTTTCCAGCATTTAAAGTGAAACTAAAAGCCATGCTCGCATAGCACTGTTTTTTCTCTTTAAGTTTTATGCTACTTCTTCTGTTTTTTTTCTTAAATATTTTTTACTATCATCGTTTACTTTGAAATCCCTTTATCTGTTATAATAGTATATTTCTATTTTATTTGAGAATTCCCCACCATATTCGTAATTCGATACATTAACTACCCAATTTCCATGCATTGGAATCAAAGAAATTCTAAATGCCAGAATGGACCTAGCATAGTGTTTTATTATTTTCAATGTTAATTTTATGCTAATACTGCTGCTTGATAGTCTCATTTATTGTCAAGCTTCTTCTCTGCATTTGATTATAAGACTGGAGTGATACGATAAGGAAACAATGATAATGTTTACCCTGTTTGTATCAATTGGTGTTTCATCACATCATGCAGAGCGTTTAATGCTTTTTTGTGTTGATGTTTTCTTGTTTGTTGTTTATTTATGTAACATTTTAACTATCGCACACTTTTTAGTTATGATGCCAGCCTACCGTCACAGTCGATTGTATGCAGTGTATTTTGTTACATACTTGGCTGTGGGTAAGATTTCTCTACTGTCTCGGGAGATTTTTTAGACTTCTATCTTCCCATCAAATCACAATACTTATTCACATTTGGAATCATATCACCATATACCGTTCTCTTAACCGTTCTCTATTGGTGAGTTAAGGACGTTGTTGTTACAGTCAAAGACGTTTTTGTGATTGGATCTATCTTAAGATTGAAAAGTACTGTTTTTGCTCTGTTTTTGCTTTATACCAAGCATTTTCTTATCATTTCTTATGGATGATTTTTTTTCTGAAGGATTGTACTTCTTCATGAATATGCTTCTTGCTGTTATTTACAATCAATTCCGCGGTTCTTTTATGGTATGTTCATTTCAATATATACATATCAAATAAAATGACTCCTGATTAAAACATGAAATTTGATAGCTCTTCGACTTTGAAAAAAGGAATTAATGAGAACTTCGAAGACGATTCAACGGTAGGTCGTAGATTTTCTTTCCATATGAAGCACCTATAAATAGCTATTGTAGTTGATGTGGAGAAAATCATATTTGAAATATGTACTTCATTCCCTTTCTTCAGAGATCAATGCAGGGAAGTTTTTTCCGTCGAAGGCTGGGTATTCGAGCTGCGTATGAAGTCTTGAAAGGATCAGAATCATATGGTTCTATATCAGATTTTTCGGGGTAGGTTTATTGAAAAATTTCTTGTCACACTTCAAATAATGGTTTCCTAGATTTGCATCGGTGTTTTTAGTCTTTGTTTCTTTTTTATAGTTTACAAAACAGTATAATTCTTTCATTTTCTTTCGTTCCTTTTTCAGTCGAAATTGATCAGTCTCTTTAGTAATAGCTTTTCAGCCATCTTTCCCTCCTCACAGCATCTTCTCCATCCCAGAAGTGCTTCTGGAGGCTATCGAATAGAATTGTTTTCACATCACGGCTATTTCGTCAGCACATTTCATTTCGCTTCACTCTCTTTTTGTAGCAATGGTGTTTCTAAAATGGTTTTGAGGAAGCTCCTCTCCTCAATCAAGTTTTCCAGGAAATCAAGATACCTTCCCATGATGCTTCAGGTAATCAGAAAGCCTTCCTGTAATGTTTGAGTTCTCGCTCTGTCAGTCTTTCGTTTCCGAATCTTCACGGACTCCATAAATCAGAAAATCAAATGTTCTTTTGCAGTCATTATCAGGGACAGTTTTCAACTATTTTGTCATATTTCTTAGCATTATCGCCGCGGACTACTCAGGTAGTATCTATGGGTATAGAATGTGAATTTTTTAGAGGGAAGTACTTATCGGGGAACGCTTACTCGAAAGACCCTTATTCGAAAGATAAGATCATTCAAAGCTGTTGGTAAGATAAGATCAGTGTATATAAGATACAGAACATTTTTATAATCTTATAAAATATGTCAGCTTTCTTATTTATTTCCCAAGACGATGAATGCAATTCCAAACAATGTGTTGAGTGCCCCACAGTTTCAGAGTGTCTTCGACGTTGTCTTTGAAGATTCTGTTAAAAGGGTAAGTTGTTGCCTTTTCAACTTTACGTGACTTTTTTCAACTATCAACTTGTGGCAAAGTGGTCTCCTTCTTTCATAAATCTCATTATATATCAGATTACGCAAATTTAACACCTTTTCTATCAATTGTTCATTTCTTGCTTGTGGAAGTAACCACGTCATTCATAAACTTATCTCCTGTCCACCATTTATTTATGCTATGCATTGGTAAATGTTATTAATATATTTTAGGAAGACAGATTTCTCTCCTATCGATTGCTTGATACGGAGCTTAATTCATGTTGCTCTTGCTTTCAGCCATTGCAAGAAAATTTGCTTTAAAGCGTAGAGACAATATCTGTTTTTCTTGTATTCTGTTTTCTTATCATTCTCAGTTTTGATTTTCTAGAGGCCACCAGTCCGTGTATTTCAAAGCAGAATGTTGAAAAAACTGCAGAAGATTGTTATGCATTCGGTTTTTCAATATTTTGGTGATCTAATGGCATTTCTGAATGTTTTTCTAATAACCGTAAGAATTCCAGTATAGTTATCTGTCTTGTAAGAGTTTCTTTAATCATGTAAAGCCATCAAACTTTCCTATGGCATCTCATTGTTAAGACATAAGACTGCTTCAAAGTTTGCATGAATGTTTTGCTATTTTTTTCGTTTTCTGAATTGGAATTCCTGTCAGTGATAAACTTAATTGTTTGAATGGATAGTCTTGGGTACTATACAGTTTGACTATTGCTCCAAAAGCTGGAACATTCTTTCAGCATACTGAGAGCTTTTTCTCCCGACACTCTTCAGCGAATGGAACGCAGGATAGCAACCGAGAGGTGAATCCAAATATACGCCCAGATGCGGATAGATTCACGATTGTATGATCAGTGATTCTGTGGATTTTTATGCTCAATCATTTGTATTTTATTTCAGGTTGAATTGATTCGAGACCATAGCAATCCAGATACAGGATCATCATTACTGGTTTGTTTTTGAAAAATTGTTCTTAGTTTCTCATGTGAGAAGAAGATTTGTATCTTCAATTTCACTTCAATCTTCGTCTTCGTTCATTCTTAGAATTATATAGATGACCTATTCCAAATTAATCCGGTTTGCGATTGGCTAGGTTCGATATCTGACTAATAGATTATGTCACCGACTTGATTAAGCAATAACTGGTTAATTCATGATGATTGATTGGTTGATTAATTCATTGATCAAGTGATTTTGGATTGATTTGCTGATTTTCGAGTTAGTGATCATTGATTGAGTGATTGTTGACTGATAGATTGATTTATTGATTGGTTGGTTCATTGACTGTATGCTTGTTTATTAGATGATTGTTGATTGGGTAGCTGATCGGATTATGAACTCATTGATTGGTTTAATGATTCTTTGAATGATTCATTTGTTGTTTGATTTTCTGCTGCTGTGTCGGTGATGTAATTAGATGCTTGGACGTGTGTTAAATATAGTACAAAGGCGAAGAACTGATGGCTATATTTGTGGTCTAGCGGGTGTGTGTTAAGCTGACATAGCTAATAAAACTCCGTATCTGCAAATATTTTTTGACTTCAAAACTTAGGAACTTTGAATTTCAAGGTCGGATGTATTTTATTCTCATCTGCTTATAACCATCTAAAACAACGAATCCTTGTTGGCTTAATAGTTCATTTCATTATCTATATATTTTCTTACTTCAAATTTAGAATCATGTTATCTTTGATATTTTTTTCAGAAATTTAACCTCTGTTTCATAATCTACTACACTACAGAGCAGGTAAGTTTCTTACTTCTGTAAATTTTGGAGTTTTTACTCAATTTTCTATATTGATTATTAGCATCTCATCTTTTTGTTGCCTTGAATGATGCCTGCATGGAATAAGGAAACTATTGCAATTAATTTCAAGTTTTCAAGTGTTTGGTGTGTCATTAATTTCCTATCTCTCTTAGATTCTATTGATTTATTTTATTGGGAGAAAACGTTATTTTTCTCACAAGGTAACTTTAATTTTTCATGTGATTCTATAGCTGTGAGCTTTGTTTTTTAGGCTGTTTGATGAGACTTTCCATTTACTTACTGTGACACTGGGTATAATATTTTATGTTGTCGCAATAAGTATACTTATTGAAACGTTTATTGTGACTCAATAACACTGGGTAGCATGTTAAGGAAGCTATTTGATCTTTGCTCTGCCTTGTATGAAGCTGGACAAGAAGTAGGCCCACTTTTGTAGCACATTATTTTTTGCATTGAAACGATCATCATTATTGTTGCCATTTTAATTATTATTACTGCCAATAAATTTTTTATGCCCAATATGTTGGAAATGTTTTCTTAATATGTATTATTGGTAGCATTTATTTATTTTATCTGTTTTTAGTTTTTTTTATTTGGTTTTGGCTAATTGTCTTTTCTCTCGGTTTTTTCATTCTTAGCATATTCTTTTTGAATTCTTTGTCACGTTGCTGTTAGTGGTAAGTTTCCCGTTACCTTTTCTGTTCTTAGTTTCTGATAGATTGTTGTTGCAAAGAGCAATACAACATCTGTATTTGTAAGCCTCATTTCCAATTTACCTCATTTCTAATTCGCCTTGTGTTCAATTTACCTCATTTTAAATTTGTCTCATTGTCCTTTTGTCTCTTCATCGTTTTGCCTTACTCTGATTATGTTAGATTTGAATATGCACACGTTTTTATAAGAATTCCTATTTTTTCGCCGAGCCTCAAATATTCTTAAAATATTTTGATTTTGAGCCTGACAGTTCTTCAAGTACTCTTAAATATTGGCGATTTTGAGTATTAATACTTCTGTAGATAATATTGTTATACTTAAGAGTGTGTAACTGACTCTCCCCGAAGAGTTTCTGTGTCGCATCTTATCATGACTCCCGGACCAGACGAGTGAAGCTCGCACTTTTTTGCTATCTAAAGACAACTCAAATGGCCTAAAAATCTAAGCCTTGATTAAGTTTGAGTTTTGCATTATTCTTAAATTATTCTTAAATTTGAGGGATTTTGAGCCTTAATCTTCTTATCTTCGTATATTCTTACAAAAAGTGTGTATCCATTGTTGACATTGTAAGTTTCGCCTTCATTCCTAAATATCACAGGTATATCTCCTTATTTGAACTAAATCGAAATATGTAAGCTCCTCCGTTACAGTGATACGATATCCTGATGTTATTTTTGAAATGTAATTCGTTCAATGACTTACTTTTTAGATTGTTGAAGTTGTTTACCTTTGCCTCTATGGGCGTCAAGTGATCTCTAATGCGAGGTTTGGATTTCTTCTTCTAAATTTCACTTTAATTATCAAAATTTTGTTATATTTATTGTCTATTATTATCTTATTCATTATGACCATCATTATTTCTAACAAACCATTTAAGAGTTTCGATCATTGGGTAGAAAAGTGCTTTTTCTTCCAAGAATTGTTTATTGTTTCTAAATTAGATGGCATAAAATTATTTGTTAGTTTTTAACTTAAATGTTGCTTTAATTGCCTCTGTTGGTTCATTTTACTGTTTTTTTTATCATTGTCTTTACTTTTTCATTTCATTTCATTGTTAAATTACTGCGCTTTTATATTGCTGTTAATTGTCACTTGTAGCTGGCTCGTAAGTTTCGCAATAATAAGAGCCAATGGTTATGGGGCGTATTTTACGGGCTGTTTAAATTCCAATTTCCAAGGATCCAATATGCGAAAGCTGTAAACGGTAACATAAGACAATGAAATATTACTAGATTAATCTACCATGCGTAAAAGCGAAAGCGAAAAATAATATTTAATAGGAACAAATAAATTATCATGTACTTACATAATGGTCTCGCTTGCCAGCTTATACGAAATAGTGAAATTAGTTCTACACGTGTCTCTTGCAATCGAAGGATTCAAGGCGAGTTCTCAATCTCAATAACACAAAAAACCTGACATTGAACAATTAAGACAATTAAGCACCATTTTCACACAATTAAGCAAGACAATTACGTACACATCCGGTACGACAAAACAATGCTGCCGTTACATCATTAGTATATTTTCATGTGTGCATTTTCGCCTTTATCTATCCTAACCTTTCAAGTATTTAATTTTGATTATTCTTTGGTGTACTTTTCTATGGATTTACGTTAATGACAGCTAATTTTCAATAATTTTATCTTCAGTATCTCTTTATATTTATCATATTTATATTTTCATATTAATTGTAAGTTTATGTTACATATACTTTGCCTACCCACGCCAATGTTAATTGTGGAATAATTTTATCAAGCCTAATTAATGGCCTAATCTCTTTATTCAGCAACACTCAAGAAATTCAAGAGGAAAGTGAACGTTTTGGGTTCTTTTCGGCTTGGAATTTGCTGCGTATTACAAACATGCTGATTATCGTTCGCCTCTTTCGCATCATCCCAAATATTAAGGTATGCATCTATCGAAAATCAGCCCCATTTAACATTCGCAACTGCTCCTCAATCCTTGAAATCGGTCTTGAATTAGGCCTATATTTTAATTTGCTATATCAAAGCTATGTTATAAATAACAATTTAAGTAAATACCAAATATTTTTGTCAATTTATTTCAATTATGGGCGGGACTAGTATGAGAGGTGGGGATGTAACACCCCTAACCCAGTTGCAGAAACCGTCAGTAATTTTTCCGCTTGTCGATGATAGCTTTTTGCTACCCCCCTCCCCCCTCCACTCAAAATTCCTTTGACACTCCACTGGTTATAGTAATAGCTAATTGATAAGAATTTTGCCCCATTTAGGTTCTCTCTCTGGTAGCAGGCACATTATCAGATTTGGTGAAAAACATGAGACCCTTCGGTGGCGTGATTGTTGTAACTAGAATTCATTTTCTTTACAAATCGTCGTTTCTTTTTTTATGCTTTTGATCAACATTTATTCTAATTGATGCGGTTTTCAACCATTTCTTTCATTCTCTATATTTCATCTGTATTATTTCAATATTGTTTTTACATTTTTATTGTTTCATTTTTCAATTTCTTTATGTTCTTTTGTGTTTTTCATGCATTGAACTTTTCATATCATGTCTCATTGTTTTTTACATCGCATAATTTAATACTTAATTATGATGATTATTTTCCTAGGTAATTTACTATGTGTTTGCCATATTTGGGATGATGATCTTCGAAGGGAAAAGTCCGTTGCCCAATGATTTGTCGAACAAGTCAGTTTTGATTTAAATCTTTTTTCATTCAATTCAATATGCAGTCATCCAGTTCAATTCAACTCGAGTTATGCTACTACTGTCTGATGTCATGAATGTCATGCTTCTCCAGGTTGAAGCATTACACACCATACTGATTCACTGTTTGTTAGTATTTGCCTGCAATTTGATCACTCGGGCCATAGACTCGAGGATGGTCGTTCAAAGGAGCGAAGGTTTACCACCAGCACGTCATGTCTTCTTACCTGACATTGCTCTGCTTTTTGCAATATGCAGCACAATTTTCAACACTCAGGCCTATACGATTTATAAAAAATTGTTCTATTGTTGCTAGCAATACGATGTTCTTCAACTAGCTACAACATTTTACAATCCGATTCAACTAAGATGATTCTGTTAAGTATTCAACAGCCAACAATTATTGAGAGTGTTCATAAAATTTCTTATCATAAAATTTCTTAAATTACAGAAAGATACCAAAAGATATTTTGTCTGTTGTAGAAATTATTCTTGTGGAACATACGAACAGCTTGGTTATTATCCCAATAATTTTGATGATTTTGGTGTAAGTCGAATGATTTCGTATTATTCCATTTATTTTATTTGATTTTTTAGAAGTTTATGCCATCAAACTACCTAGGAAAATATAATTTTATATGCAAGGAATTTCCCCTTATGAATTTTCGTGCCGATGTTAAGCACGGCACGTAGGATGCACTGCGCAGAGGCTAGCGGACAGAAGAAAACAACATGATCCAACGAGCATCAGGAGGAAAAGCAATCCAGTTAGAGAACAGCCACCTCTTTTGTGCAGAACAATAGTCCTAAATGAATTGTGATTCGACCATAGGAGAACATCTTATTACAAATCCTGAATGCGCCAAAACATATACAGGGGACAATTTTTGCATCATTGGACAAGCAAGATTGTCCTTTCATTTATGTATTTTAGAATTAGTCTACATTAAGACTCAAAACCCAGTCTTGTGTAAACAAAAAGAGTTCTTTTTCTCACTTGCACTCTTCAAGTAAACAATGGTGAATAGGTGCCAAGTGGCCAATCATATGGCGAACTGGACACATTATTCATCATATCACGTGTACCCACATATCTGGCTATATATATTTCAGTTCACCTTTCGGTCGTTATCCAACGTTTCATACTCTGACGAGTGTCGGACGAAAAAAAGCTTTTCAGTATGACTGACTATAACATGGTGCGGCTTTTTCGTGCTGCAATGAAGTTCTGTAGTACCAATAGACTTTCGATATATTGTATATTGTAATATACGTGCAAATATATCGTACACGTGCATCTTATGTGTATATTTATTTTGTTATTACATGTTTTTCAGGCTGCTTTGATTGTATTGTGGGATGTAATGGTCGTAAATAATTGGCATGTATTTCTCATGGCGTACAGAGATAAAACTAGCAGGTAATGCACTGTTATGTTGCTGTTTTTGCAGATTTTTTTTATTAAAATAGCCTCCTGCCCTTCCTTCGCGTATTCCTATACTTTTTAACTTTTACTGTTTCATTTTGGCTGTGATTGTTTTTATCTTGTTAATGTAAATTTTTGTATCTTTTTGTCTTTTGTGTTTTAGCTGCTTTATGGTATATTCATAGAAAAGTTAATTCTTCACAAATGATTTACGTCTCAAAATAGGTGTGCTTTTTTAATCATGTTTTTATTTGATTTTATCAGTTGGTCACAAGCATATTTCATCATTTGGTGGTTTGTTTCGGTGGTTCTATGTGCTAACCTAATCATCGCTTTGGTACTTGAGGTAAGAATGAAAAACAACCAATTTCTTTAGATGTTGTAGATGTAGTGTTAGCATTTTGCTCGTCACTTTGACTATATAGAGAAAGTGGTCAGAGAAAGTGACCAATGAAATTTCAATATAGCCTACGAGTTCAATGCAGACTCTGGAGGAGCTATAGATGTTGCTTAGCAACAGTCAATGGAATGAATCTTGGAATGCATCTGCATCTTTGATAACATTTTGTCCACCTTTGAAAAGTTAACCAAACGATGCCCTCTTTATCTTTCCATTCTTATATATATCATCTCTCTTATCATTATGCTATTTTTTAATTTCTGTTGTCTTTCCTTTTTCTTTTCAGGCATTTTTCACTCAGCTAGAAAAAAATCAGGCGACGCGCCGAAGGAGAACTCGCAGAAAATTCGCAGCGAATGAAGAGGTTTGTTTCATCTCTCATTACACCATCCGCTTGTTTACATTTTTGTCATAATTTCTTATAATTTAACTGCTTCTTACTTGATCTTTTGTTCATTTATTGATTATATCTTTTTTTATATATTACTTTTCATTATTTCTTGTCTTTGTATATTGTTGAATTTCATTAGTTCCGTTAAAATTCACAACTTTTCTTTTTATACCTTGCTATTTTATGTAAATACAGATATACAAAACTTTGTCGTATTTTGTTTTATTTGATAGTTTAAAATATAGAAGTGTATTTTACTCTTTTGTATATTATTGTGCTGCCTTACATTTTACTATATCTTTTTGGGACCGTTCACATATTTTCATCATTTTTGGTCGTTTTGCACACCCCATCTTTCCTTTTCTCAATCATATTCTTTGGTTGGATCCCTCCTAAATTGTGAAGTAAGAAGTTAAAAATCCTAGTCACAAAGGATATTGTGAACATGAATTTAGAAAAGCCCCTTTTTCGTCTGAAATCATAGCACCCCCCCCCCATCCCTTTGCATTTGTCATAATCAAACGTAAGCATTTCCGAGGATCTCCCCCTTTGTTGATGACGTAATATGTGATGGTATCTTATATTATAATAGGTTGTTCTGCACCCTCCTTCCTAGCGCATTCAACTGTGTGTGGCTCACTATTGTATTGTGCTGCAATGGATTGCCTTCTGTTTGTTGCAGCACTTCCTGAGTCTATCTGTACGCTCTCTTTTCGTAGACCATTCCACATTTTCGTGTTCATCAAATGTTCAGTAATCACATGCAAGAGCCAACAGAAGAAGAACTCTTAGACGAAATCAACAAGCACCATTATCTTAGGGCTTATATAAATTGCAGACCAATGAGAATTTTGGATGATTGACAGCATCCTTATATAAGCTAGGTTAGTCCTATTGATTACTACAGTGATTGCGCAATAATCACAGAATCATCCCGCAGTCATCCTGCAGTCATCCTGCAGTCATCCTGCAGTCATCCCGCAGTCACTCGGCCGGCAGTCTTCCCTGATTCATCTTACAGCTTTTCACGATGGCATTCAAAATTCTACTCGCTAAGAGTACTCACATATCCTTGTAAATTACTCAGCATGATCAGAGATTGGAGAGTTAAACTTTGAAGCATTAATCAACATTTTTATTGTTTCAAGCAAACTCCTGATTGTTTCCAGTTATTTTTACTCGACATTTTTTTACCTGTGAAAGTTGAAAACTAGCTGAAAACACTTTTTTGAATTGATTTTTATGTTAATACATTGAACGGATTTCTATCTTATTTCAATCTTTGATAATCATTTTCCGATTTAATCTTCTTTGATAAAGACTCATGGTGTAACTTCCTCAACTTTTAATATAGATCAGCGTTCAAAGATGCGAATCTATTTGCTTATTTAGTAAACCCCATTTCTTCCATGACTGTCATTAGTACTAGACACTTGTGTCACTCATCAAAGATAGATTGCAGCTTAATTAACTTACATTCTGTCTTGGATTAGCCTCAGCAGCAATCGCTAACAACAACACAACCAACAGCACTTCACTTCTACCTGTACTTTCCGTTTTAGTACCACATTACCTACAACTACAGCCGTGATATTGATTTTTGACACACGGGCCACACATCAAACTGATCACATTTCATTCTCCCTACACAATTCATCGCACTCACACAACCATACACGTACGGGATACCCATAAGTCATTTTCGGCC
This sequence comes from Mastigias papua, assembly GCA_964019165.1. Classification (NCBI taxonomy): domain Eukaryota; kingdom Metazoa; phylum Cnidaria; class Scyphozoa; order Rhizostomeae; family Mastigiidae; genus Mastigias; species Mastigias papua. Next base: position 9,872,479 of record OZ025287.1, on the reverse strand, counting down.
ATAAAGTAAGGCTATAGCCTTGGTATTTTGCTCAAAAATGACCCAAACATGACCAAATTTGAAATTGATTGATTTTGATTGCAGATTGAAAAGTGATGAAAATGAGCGATTTTTGGCCAAAAAGTAAGGCTATAGCCTTGGTATTTTGCTCAAAAATGACCTAAACATGACCAAATTTGACATTGATTGATTTTGATTGCAGATTGAAAAGTGATGAAAATGAGCGATTTTTGGCCAAAAAGTAAGGCTATAGCCTTGGTATTTTGCTCAAAAATGACCCAAAAATGACCAAATTTGAAATTGATTGATTTTGATTGCAGATTGAAAAGTGATGAAAATGAGCGATTTTTGGCCAAAAAGTAAGGCTATAGCCTTGGTATTTTGCTCAAAAATGACCCTAAAATGACCAAATTTGAAATTGATTGATTTTGATTGCAGATTGAAAAGTGATGAAAATGAGCGATTTTTGGCCAAAAAGTAAGGCTATAGCCTTGGTATTTTGCTCACAAATGACCTAAACATGACCAAATTTGAAATTGATTGATTTTGATTGCAGATTGAAAAGTGATGAAAATGAGCGATTTTTGGCCAAAAAGTAAGGCTATAGCCTTGGTATTTTGCTCAAACATGACCCAAAAATGACCAAATTTGAAATTGATTGATTTTGATTGCAGATTGAAAAGTGATGAAAATGAGCGATTTTTGGCCAAAAAGTAAGGCTATAGCCTTGGTATTTTGCTCACAAATGACCTAAACATGACCAAATTTGAAATTGATTGATTTTGATTGCAGATTGAAAAGTGATGAAAATGAGCGATTTTTGGCCAAAAAGTAAGGCTATAGCCTTGGTATTTTGCTCAAAAATGACCCAAAAATGACCAAATTTGAAATTGATTGATTTTGATTGCAGATTGAAAAGTGATGATAATGAGCGATTTTTGGCCAAAAAGTAAGGCTATAGCCTTGGTATTTTGCTCAACAATGACCCAAAAATGACCAAATTTGAAATTGATTGATTTTGATTGCAGATTGAAAAGTGATGAAAATGAGCGATTTTTGGCCAAAAGTAAGGCTATAGCCTTGGTATTTTGCTCAAAAATGACCCAAAAATGACCAAATTTGAAATTGATTGATTTTGATTGCAGATTGAAAAGTGATGAAAATGAGCGATTTTTGGCCAAAAGTAAGGCTATAGCCTTGGTATTTTGCTCAAAAATGACCCAAAAATGACCAAATTTGAAATTGATTGATTTTGATTGCAGATTGAAAAGTGATGAAAATGAGCGATTTTTGGCCAAAAAGTAAGGCTATAGCCTTGGAATTTTGCTCACAAATGACCCAAAAATGACCAAATTTGAAATTGATAGATTTTGATTGCAGATTGAAAAATGATGAAAATGAGCGATTTTTGGCCGATAAGTAAGGCTATAGCCTTGGTATTTTGCTCAGATATGACCCAAACATGAGCAAATTTGAAATTGATTGATTTTGATTGCAGATTGAAAAATGATGAAAATGAGCGATTTTTGGCCGATAAGTAAGGCTATAGCCTTGGTATTTTGCTCAGATATGACCCAAACATGAGCAAATTTGAAATTGATTGATTTTGATTGCAGATTGAAAAGTGATGAAAATGAGCGATTTTTGGCCAAAAAGTAAGGCTATATCCTTGGTATTTTGCTCAAAAATGACCCAAAAATGACCAAATTTGAAATTGATTGATTTTGATTGCAGATTGAAAAGTGATGAAAATGAGCGATTTTTGGCCAAAAAGTAAGGCTATAGCCTTGGTATTTTGCTCAAAAATGACCCAAAAATGACCAAATTTGAAATTGATTGATTTTGATTGCAGATTGAAAAGTGATGAAAATGAGCGATTTGTGGCCAAAAAGTAAGGCTATAGCCTTGGTATTTTGCTCACAAATGACCTAAACATGACCAAATTTGAAATTGATTGATTTTGATTGCAGATTGAAAAGTGATGAAAATGAGCGATTTTTGGCCAAAAAGTAAGGCTATAGCCTTGGTATTTTGCTCAAACATGACCCAAAAATGACCAAATTTGAAATTGATTGATTTTGATTGCAGATTGAAAAGTGATGAAAATGAGCGATGTTTGGCCAAAAAGTAAGGCTATAGCCTTGGTATTTTGCTCAACAATGACCCAAAAATGACCAAATTTGAAATTGATTGATTTTGATTGCAGATTGAAAAGTGATGAAAATGAGCGATTTTTGGCCGATAAGTAAGGCTATAGCCTTGGTATTTTGCTCAGAAATGACCCAAACATGAGCAAATTTGAAATTGATTGATTTTGATTGCAGATTGAAAAGTGATGAAAATGAGCGATTTTTGGCCAAAAAGTAAGGCTATATCCTTGGTATTTTGCTCAAAAATGACCCAAAAATGACCAAATTTGAAATTGATTGATTTTGATTGCAGATTGAAAAGTGATGAAAATGAGCGATTTTTGGCCAAAAAGTAAGGCTATAGCCTTGGTATTTTGCTCAAAAATGACCCAAAAATGACCAAATTTGAAATTGATTGATTTTGATTGCAGATTGAAAAGTGATGAAAATGAGCGATTTGTGGCCAAAAAGTAAGGCTATAGCCTTGGTATTTTGCTCACAAATGACCTAAACATGACCAAATTTGAAATTGATTGATTTTGATTGCAGATTGAAAAGTGATGAAAATGAGCGATTTTTGGCCAAAAAGTAAGGCTATAGCCTTGGTATTTTGCTCAAACATGACCCAAAAATGACCAAATTTGAAATTGATTGATTTTGATTGCAGATTGAAAAGTGATGAAAATGAGCGATGTTTGGCCAAAAAGTAAGGCTATAGCCTTGGTATTTTGCTCAACAATGACCCAAAAATGACCAAATTTGAAATTGATTGATTTTGATTGCAGATTGAAAAGTGATGAAAATGAGCGATTTTTGGCCAAAACGTAAGGCTATAGCCTTGGTATTTTGCTCAAAAATGACCCAAAAATGACCAAATTTGAAATTGATTGATTTTGATTGCAGATTGAAAAGTGATGAAAATGAGCGATTTTTGGCCAAAAGTAAGGCTATAGCCTTGGTATTTTGCTCAAAAATGACCCAAAAATGACCAAATTTGAAATTGATTGATTTTGATTGCAGATTGAAAAGTGATGAAAATGAGCGATTTTTGGCCAAAAAGTAAGGCTATAGCCTTGGTATTTTGCTCACAAATGACCCATAAATGACCAAATTTGAAATTGATTGATTTTGATTGCAGATTGAAAAGTGATGAAAATGAGCGATTTTTGGCCAAAACGTAAGGCTATAGCCTTGGTATTTTGCTCAAAAATGACCCAAAAATGACCAAATTTGAAATTGATTGATTTTGATTGCAGATTGAAAAGTGATGAAAATGAGCGATTTTTGGCCAAAAAGTAAGGCTATAGCCTTGGTATTTTGCTCAAAAATGACCTAAACATGACCAAATTTGAAATTGATTGATTTTGATTGCAGATTGAAAAGTGATGAAAATGAGCGATTTTTGGCCAAAAAGTAAGGCTATAGCCTTGGTATTTTGCTCACAAATGACCTAAACATGACCAAATTTGAAATTGATTGATTTTGATTGCAGATTGAAAAGTGATGAAAATGAGCGATTTTTGGCCAAAAAGTAAGGCTATAGCCTTGGTATTTTGCTCAAAAATGACCCAAAAATGACCAAATTTGAAATTGATTGATTTTGATTGCAGATTGAAAAGTGATGATAATGAGCGATGTTTGGCCAAAAAGTAAGGCTATAGCCTTGGTATTTTGCTCAACAATGACCCAAAAATGACCAGATTTGAAATTGATTGATTTTGATTGCAGATTGAAAAGTGATGAAAATGAGCGATTTTTGGCCAAAAGTAAGGCTATAGCCTTGGTATTTTGCTCAAAAATGACCCAAAAATGACCAAATTTGAAATTGATTGATTTTGATTGCAGATTGAAAAGTGATGAAAATGAGCGATTTTTGGCCAAAAGTAAGGCTATAGCCTTGGTATTTTGCTCAAAAATGACCTAAACATGACCAAATTTGAAATTGATTGATTTTGATTGCAGATTGAAAAGTGATGAAAATGAGCGATTTGTGGCCAAAAAGTAAGGCTATATCCTTGGTATTTTGCTCAAAAATGACCCAAAAATGACCAAATTTGAAATTGATTGATTTTGATTGCAGATTGAAAAGTGATGAAAATGAGCGATTTTTGGCCAAAAAGTAAGGCTATAGCCTTGGTATTTTGCTCAAAAATGACCCAAAAATGACCAAATTTGAAATTGATTGATTTTGATTGCAGATTGAAAAGTGATGAAAATGAGCGATTTTTGGCCAAAAAGTAAGGCTATAGCCTTGGTATTTTGCTCAAAAATGACCCAAAAATGACCAAATTTGAAATTGATTGATTTTGATTGCAGATTGAAAAGTGATGAAAATGAGCGATTTTTGGCCAAAAAGTAAGGCTATATCCTTGGTATTTTGCTCAAAAATGACCCAAAAATGACCAAATTTGAAATTGATTGATTTTGATTGCAGATTGAAAAGTGATGAAAATGAGCGATTTTTGGCCAAAAGTAAGGCTATAGCCTTGGTATTTTGCTCAAAAATGACCCAAAAATGACCAAATTTGAAATTGATTGATTTTGATTGCAGATTGAAAAGTGATGAAAATGAGCGATTTTTGGCCAAAAAGTAAGGCTATAGCCTTGGTATTTTGCTCACAAATGACCCATAAATGACCAAATTTGAAATTGATTGATTTTGATTGCAGATTGAAAAGTGATGAAAATGAGCGATTTTTGGCCAAAACGTAAGGCTATAGCCTTGGTATTTTGCTCAAAAATGACCCAAAAATGACCAAATTTGAAATTGATTGATTTTGATTGCAGATTGAAAAGTGATGAAAATGAGCGATTTTTGGCCAAAAAGTAAGGCTATAGCCTTGGTATTTTGCTCAAAAATGACCTAAACATGACCAAATTTGAAATTGATTGATTTTGATTGCAGATTGAAAAGTGATGAAAATGAGCGATTTTTGGCCAAAAAGTAAGGCTATAGCCTTGGTATTTTGCTCACAAATGACCTAAACATGACCAAATTTGAAATTGATTGATTTTGATTGCAGATTGAAAAGTGATGAAAATGAGCGATTTTTGGCCAAAAAGTAAGGCTATAGCCTTGGTATTTTGCTCAAAAATGACCCAAAAATGACCAAATTTGAAATTGATTGATTTTGATTGCAGATTGAAAAGTGATGATAATGAGCGATGTTTGGCCAAAAAGTAAGGCTATAGCCTTGGTATTTTGCTCAACAATGACCCAAAAATGACCAGATTTGAAATTGATTGATTTTGATTGCAGATTGAAAAGTGATGAAAATGAGCGATTTTTGGCCAAAAGTAAGGCTATAGCCTTGGTATTTTGCTCAAAAATGACCCAAAAATGACCAAATTTGAAATTGATTGATTTTGATTGCAGATTGAAAAGTGATGAAAATGAGCGATTTTTGGCCAAAAGTAAGGCTATAGCCTTGGTATTTTGCTCAAAAATGACCCAAAAATGACCAAATTTGAAATTGATTGATTTTGATTGCAGATTGAAAAGTGATGAAAATGAGCGATTTTTGGCCAAAAAGTAAGGCTATAGCCTTGGAATTTTGCTCAAAAATGACCCAAAAATGACCAAATTTGAAATTGATAGATTTTGATTGCAGATTGAAAAATGATGAAAATGAGCGATTTTTGGCCAAAAAGTAAGGCTATAGCCTTGGTATTTTCTCAGATATGACCCAAACATGAGCAAATTTGAAATTGATTGATTTTGATTGCAGATTGAAAACTGATGAAAATGAGCGATTTTTGGCCGATAAGTAAGGCTATAGCCTTGGTATTTTGCTCAGATATGACCCAAACATGAGCAAATTTGAAATTGATTGATTTTGATTGCAGATTGAAAAGTGATGAAAATGAGCGATTTTTGGCCAAAAAGTAAGGCTATATCCTTGGTATTTTGCTCAAAAATGACCCAAAAATGACCAAATTTGAAATTGATTGATTTTGATTGCAGATTGAAAAGTGATGAAAATGAGCGATTTTTGGCCAAAAAGTAAGGCTATAGCCTTGGTATTTTGCTCAAAAATGACCCAAAAATGACCAAATTTGAAATTGATTGATTTTGATTGCAGATTGAAAAGTGATGAAAATGAGCGATTTGTGGCCAAAAAGTAAGGCTATAGCCTTGGTATTTTGCTCACAAATGACCTAAACATGACCAAATTTGAAATTGATTGATTTTGATTGCAGATTGAAAAGTGATGAAAATGAGCGATTTTTGGCCAAAAAGTAAGGCTATAGCCTTGGTATTTTGCTCAAACATGACCCAAAAATGACCAAATTTGAAATTGATTGATTTTGATTGCAGATTGAAAAGTGATGAAAATGAGCGATTTTTGGCCAAAACGTAAGGCTATAGCCTTGGTATTTTGCTCAAAAATGACCCAAAAATGACCAAATTTGAAATTGATTGATTTTGATTGCAGATTGAAAAGTGATGAAAATGAGCGATTTTTGGCCAAAAGTAAGGCTATAGCCTTGGTATTTTGCTCAAAAATGACCCAAAAATGACCAAATTTGAAATTGATTGATTTTGATTGCAGATTGAAAAGTGATGAAAATGAGCGATTTTTGGCCAAAAAGTAAGGCTATAGCCTTGGTATTTTGCTCAAAAATGACCTAAACATGACCAAATTTGAAATTGATTGATTTTGATTGCAGATTGAAAAGTGATGAAAATGAGCGATTTTTGGCCAAAAAGTAAGGCTATAGCCTTGGTATTTTGCTCACAAATGACCTAAACATGACCAAATTTGAAATTGATTGATTTTGATTGCAGATTGAAAAGTGATGAAAATGAGCGATTTTTGGCCAAAAAGTAAGGCTATAGCCTTGGTATTTTGCTCAAAAATGACCCAAAAATGACCAAATTTGAAATTGATTGATTTTGATTGCAGATTGAAAAGTGATGATAATGAGCGATGTTTGGCCAAAAAGTAAGGCTATAGCCTTGGTATTTTGCTCAACAATGACCCAAAAATGACCAGATTTGAAATTGATTGATTTTGATTGCAGATTGAAAAGTGATGAAAATGAGCGATTTTTGGCCAAAAGTAAGGCTATAGCCTTGGTATTTTGCTCAAAAATGACCCAAAAATGACCAAATTTGAAATTGATTGATTTTGATTGCAGATTGAAAAGTGATGAAAATGAGCGATTTTTGGCCAAAAGTAAGGCTATAGCCTTGGTATTTTGCTCAAAAATGACCCAAAAATGACCAAATTTGAAATTGATTGATTTTGATTGCAGATTGAAAAGTGATGAAAATGAGCGATTTTTGGCCAAAAAGTAAGGCTATAGCCTTGGAATTTTGCTCAAAAATGACCCAAAAATGACCAAATTTGAAATTGATAGATTTTGATTGCAGATTGAAAAATGATGAAAATGAGCGATTTTTGGCCGATAAGTAAGGCTATAGCCTTGGTATTTTGCTCAGATATGACCCAAACATGAGCAAATTTGAAATTGATTGATTTTGATTGCAGATTGAAAACTGATGAAAATGAGCGATTTTTGGCCGATAAGTAAGGCTATAGCCTTGGTATTTTGCTCAGATATGACCCAAACATGAGCAAATTTGAAATTGATTGATTTTGATTGCAGATTGAAAAGTGATGAAAATGAGCGATTTTTGGCCAAAAAGTAAGGCTATATCCTTGGTATTTTGCTCAAAAATGACCCAAAAATGACCAAATTTGAAATTGATTGATTTTGATTGCAGATTGAAAAGTGATGAAAATGAGCGATTTTTGGCCAAAAAGTAAGGCTATAGCCTTGGTATTTTGCTCAAAAATGACCCAAAAATGACCAAATTTGAAATTGATAGATTTTGATTGCAGATTGAAAAGTGATGAAAATGAGCGATTTGTGGCCAAAAAGTAAGGCTATAGCCTTGGTATTTTGCTCACAAATGACCTAAACATGACCAAATTTGAAATTGATTGATTTTGATTGCAGATTGAAAAGTGATGAAAATGAGCGATTTTTGGCCAAAAAGTAAGGCTATAGCCTTGGTATTTTGCTCAAAAATGACCCAAAAATGACCAAATTTGAAATTGATTGATTTTGATTGCAGATTGAAAAGTGATGAAAATGAGCGATGTTTGGCCAAAAAGTAAGGCTATAGCCTTGGTATTTTGCTCAAAAATGACCCAAAAATGACCAAATTTGAAATTGATTGATTTTGATTGCAGATTGAAAAGTGATGAAAATGAGCGATTTTTGGCCGATAAGTAAGGCTATAGCCTTGGTATTTTGCTCAGAAATGACCCAAACATGAGCAAATTTGAAATTGATTGATTTTGATTGCAGATTGAAAAGTGATGAAAATGAGCGATTTTTGGCCAAAAAGTAAGGCTATATCCTTGGTATTTTGCTCAAAAATGACCCAAAAATGACCAAATTTGAAATTGATTGATTTTGATTGCAGATTGAAAAGTGATGAAAATGAGCGATTTTTGGCCAAAAAGTAAGGCTATAGCCTTGGTATTTTGCTCAAAAATGACCCAAAAATGACCAAATTTGAAATTGATTGATTTTGATTGCAGATTGAAAAGTGATGAAAATGAGCGATTTGTGGCCAAAAAGTAAGGCTATAGCCTTGGTATTTTGCTCACAAATGACCTAAACATGACCAAATTTGAAATTGATTGATTTTGATTGCAGATTGAAAAGTGATGAAAATGAGCGATTTTTGGCCAAAAAGTAAGGCTATAGCCTTGGTATTTTGCTCAAAAATGACCCAAAAATGACCAAATTTGAAATTGATTGATTTTGATTGCAGATTGAAAAGTGATGATAATGAGCGATGTTTGGCCAAAAAGTAAGGCTATAGCCTTGGTATTTTGCTCAACAATGACCCAAAAATGACCAGATTTGAAATTGATTGATTTTGATTGCAGATTGAAAAGTGATGAAAATGAGCGATTTTTGGCCAAAAGTAAGGCTATAGCCTTGGTATTTTGCTCAAAAATGACCCAAAAATGACCAAATTTGAAATTGATTGATTTTGATTGCAGATTGAAAAGTGATGAAAATGAGCGATTTTTGGCCAAAAGTAAGGCTATAGCCTTGGTATTTTGCTCAAAAATGACCCAAAAATGACCAAATTTGAAATTGATTGATTTTGATTGCAGATTGAAAAGTGATGAAAATGAGCGATTTTTGGCCAAAAAGTAAGGCTATAGCCTTGGAATTTTGCTCAAAAATGACCCAAAAATGACCAAATTTGAAATTGATAGATTTTGATTGCAGATTGAAAAATGATGAAAATGAGCGATTTTTGGCCGATAAGTAAGGCTATAGCCTTGGTATTTTGCTCAGATATGACCCAAACATGAGCAAATTTGAAATTGATTGATTTTGATTGCAGATTGAAAACTGATGAAAATGAGCGATTTTTGGCCGATAAGTAAGGCTATAGCCTTGGTATTTTGCTCAGATATGACCCAAACATGAGCAAATTTGAAATTGATTGATTTTGATTGCAGATTGAAAAGTGATGAAAATGAGCGATTTTTGGCCAAAAAGTAAGGCTATATCCTTGGTATTTTGCTCAAAAATGACCCAAAAATGACCAAATTTGAAATTGATTGATTTTGATTGCAGATTGAAAAGTGATGAAAATGAGCGATTTTTGGCCAAAAAGTAAGGCTATAGCCTTGGTATTTTGCTCAAAAATGACCCAAAAATGACCAAATTTGAAATTGATAGATTTTGATTGCAGATTGAAAAGTGATGAAAATGAGCGATTTGTGGCCAAAAAGTAAGGCTATAGCCTTGGTATTTTGCTCACAAATGACCTAAACATGACCAAATTTGAAATTGATTGATTTTGATTGCAGATTGAAAAGTGATGAAAATGAGCGATTTTTGGCCAAAAAGTAAGGCTATAGCCTTGGTATTTTGCTCAAAAATGACCCAAAAATGACCAAATTTGAAATTGATTGATTTTGATTGCAGATTGAAAAGTGATGAAAATGAGCGATGTTTGGCCAAAAAGTAAGGCTATAGCCTTGGTATTTTGCTCAACAATGACCCAAAAATGACCAAATTTGAAATTGATTGATTTTGATTGCAGATTGAAAAGTGATGAAAATGAGCGATTTTTGGCCGATAAGTAAGGCTATAGCCTTGGTATTTTGCTCAGAAATGACCCAAACATGAGCAAATTTGAAATTGATTGATTTTGATTGCAGATTGAAAAGTGATGAAAATGAGCGATTTTTGGCCAAAAAGTAAGGCTATATCCTTGGTATTTTGCTCAAAAATGACCCAAAAATGACCAAATTTGAAATTGATTGATTTTGATTGCAGATTGAAAAGTGATGAAAATGAGCGATTTTTGGCCAAAAAGTAAGGCTATAGCCTTGGTATTTTGCTCAAAAATGACCCAAAAATGACCAAATTTGAAATTGATTGATTTTGATTGCAGATTGAAAAGTGATGAAAATGAGCGATTTGTGGCCAAAAAGTAAGGCTATAGCCTTGGTATTTTGCTCACAAATGACCTAAACATGACCAAATTTGAAATTGATTGATTTTGATTGCAGATTGAAAAGTGATGAAAATGAGCGATTTTTGGCCAAAAAGTAAGGCTATAGCCTTGGTATTTTGCTCAAACATGACCCAAAAATGACCAAATTTGAAATTGATTGATTTTGATTGCAGATTGAAAAGTGATGAAAATGAGCGATGTTTGGCCAAAAAGTAAGGCTATAGCCTTGGTATTTTGCTCAACAATGACCCAAAAATGACCAAATTTGAAATTGATTGATTTTGATTGCAGATTGAAAAGTGATGAAAATGAGCGATTTTTGGCCAAAACGTAAGGCTATAGCCTTGGTATTTTGCTCAAAAATGACCCAAAAATGACCAAATTTGAAATTGATTGATTTTGATTGCAGATTGAAAAGTGATGAAAATGAGCGATTTTTGGCCAAAAGTAAGGCTATAGCCTTGGTATTTTGCTCAAAAATGACCCAAAAATGACCAAATTTGAAATTGATTGATTTTGATTGCAGATTGAAAAGTGATGAAAATGAGCGATTTTTGGCCAAAAAGTAAGGCTATAGCCTTGGTATTTTGCTCACAAATGACCCATAAATGACCAAATTTGAAATTGATTGATTTTGATTGCAGATTGAAAAGTGATGAAAATGAGCGATTTTTGGCCAAAACGTAAGGCTATAGCCTTGGTATTTTGCTCAAAAATGACCCAAAAATGACCAAATTTGAAATTGATTGATTTTGATTGCAGATTGAAAAGTGATGAAAATGAGCGATGTTTGGCCAAAAAGTAAGGCTATAGCCTTGGTATTTTGCTCAAAAATGACCTAAACATGACCAAATTTGAAATTGATTGATTTTGATTGCAGATTGAAAAGTGATGAAAATGAGCGATTTTTGGCCAAAAAGTAAGGCTATAGCCTTTGTCGTGTTTATTTCTTCGTTGAGAAATTCACAAATAATAAGACTTCATTCGGCCATATTGCTCTAGTTCAAACATAACATAACAGGAGTAAATACTTTGAGTTAATTGTCATATGTCAGGGGCTGATGGTCAGTTCAGTGAATACTACATCACTTCCCCCTTTTAACAAAACAAATTATGTAATAAAAATTAATTAGTACTAAAATAAGCAATCGGTTGTCCATAGAAATGAGTTTGAGTTCTTTCTCTTAACGGGTATCTTCTTCTGTTGATTGGTGGTTCATTGTGTTCAGGATTCCTTTGTAGGTAATCATGTCCATCTGTCTCATTGTCACTATAGTCACTATATTCACTTTCGCTTTCCGACTCTTTTATTGGGCTATTGATTTTCTTGAAAAATGTGCTATTTCTTTTTATAACTTTTCCGTCTCTTTCTGCAGTAACTTGATTTCCTCTCTTATATTTGATGACATATCTCTTAGGAATGAACTTTGGTGTTAATTTCTTTCGTTGATCTGCTTTTACTATAACTTGATCACCTTCTTTCAATTCATTCTTTCTGACATTCCGTCTCGTATCAGCATAACTCTTCATCTTATCTTTGTTTTCTGCATCATTGGTCTGAGCCATAGCGTGTCTGTTTACAAACTTATTTGGGGCTAGCTCAGGCAGAGTACCTCTAACTATTCTATTGAATAATAGTTCTGTTGGAGCAACTTTTGTGGTAGTGTGAGGTGTGGTTCGGTACGCGAAGAGGAATTTTTGTAATGCTTGGTGCCAGTTTTTCTTTTCTATGATAGCTGATGTTATAGCTTTGTTCAGTGGCTTATTAAATGATTCTACTAATCCATTTGCTTGTGGCCACACAGGTGTTACAGGCTTGTGTTTCACCCCTAGTAACTTCATATAACGGGCAAACTCTTCACCATTGAACGGTGGTCCATTGTCACTTCGGACAACATATGGTATACCGTGTACAGCAAAAACTCTGTCTATCTTTGGTACAATGGCTTTCATGGCAGTGGATCTAACAATTTCAACTTCTGGAAATCGTGAATATGCATCTATAATAACTAGAAGGTAATCTCCTGTAGCGATTGGGCCGAAAAAGTCCATATGTACTGTGTGCCATGGGCTTGGTGGCATTATTGACATCTGTAATGGCTCTTGTGCATTTTCTGGTGTAGTGGCTTGACAAGCTATACAAGAATCTATCATTTCCTTAACACTGTTATCAATCCCTGGGAACCAGATCTTTTCCCTCAGAAGGGCTTTGGTCTTGGCGATGCCTTGATGACCAACGTGTGCAAGATTAATTGCTTTATCGCGCAATGTTTTTGGAATTATGATTCTACTGTTCTTTAAAATAATTCCATCATGCTGTGCAGTAAGTTGAGTTCGAACTTTGTAGTATTGAGCAATCTCTTTTGTATCTACGTCAGTACTTGAAGTTTTCCAATTATTGGTCTCTATAGCTCTCATTACGAATTGGATGGTAGGATCTCGTTGTGATTCTTCTTGAATTTCTAGTAATGTCATTGATTTGGGAACTGCATTTTCAGAAATGAAATGTACATATTGTTCAGCAAGATTCTCTCGTTTTGCTTCCTTAACTGGGTGTCGTGACATATAATCAGCAATGTTATCTTTGCCTGCTTGATAAATGACTTTGAAATTAAAATCCTGTAGTCTTAATAACCATCGCTCAATGCGCATAGGTGGTTTCGATTTTGGATTCTTATATATTAATTCCAATGGTTTATGGTCTGTGATAAGATCAAATTCACAACCGTATAGATATAAACGGAAATGTTCCATTCCCCACACTATTGCTAAAGCTTCGCGCTCAGTTTGAGAATATCTTTGTTCAATAGTTGTGAGAGAACGGCTAGCATATGCAATAATGTTGGGTTTCTTTGTGTCATCGTCGATTTGAGACAAGATAGCTGAGAGACCGTATGGGCTTGCATCAACTGTAAGTATGGATTTTTTCCCGATATCAAAATATGCCATAACTGGAGCTCGAGTTAGACATTCCTTTAATTGAACAAATGCCTTCTGTTGTTTTTCAGTCCATTCAAATTTTGCATGTTTTTTCGTGAGCTCTCTTAGTGGTGCTGTTATTGAAGCAAAGTTTGGAATAAATTGCGAACTGTATGTTGCCATGCCTAGTAGACTTCTGACTTCAGATGCAGATTGGGGCGGTGCAGCTTTAACAAAATCTTCGACTTTCTTAGGATCCGGTGCTATGCCTTTCTTGGAAAACATCAGGCCATAAAATTCAAGGTTTTCCTTTAGGAAACGGCATTTCTTTAAATTTAACTTTAAGTTCTTCTCTTGAAGACGATTTAGACAGTTCTCTAACGCTACATCGTGTTTTTCACGGGTTGATCCATAAACAATGATGTCGTCCGCCATGTTTTTAACACCTTTCAAATCATGTAATACTTGTTGCAGTGTGGTTTGAAAAATTTCAGCAGCTGAGTTTGTTCCATAATTTAGCCTTGTGTATTGATAGAGTCCTTCATGAGTGCTAAATGTTGTTATGTAGCGACTCTCTGGTTTCAATTCAAGTTGGTGGTATGCATGTTGAAGGTCAAGTTTGGAAAAATACTGAGCACCATTTAATTCCATTGTGAGATCTTTAACTGTAGGCATTATGTGTCTTTCTCTTTGTATTGCAGTATTTGGCATTCGCATGTCAACACATATTCTGATATCATTACTATCCTTCTTTGGTGTAATGACAATGGGTGAGGACCACTGTGTAGGCGCATCTTTGACTTTTTCTATAATTCCAGCTTTTTCTAATTTCTGCAATTCTTCTGTTACCTTCTTTCTTAGATGATATGGTATTCTACGTGGCGGTTGTATAACTCCTGGAATACTTTCGTTAATATGCAACTTTATTTGTCTGTCGTTCAGTTTCCCTCCTGCATCAAAAACAGCTTTGTTTCTTTCCAAAATGGCTTGAAGTTTCGTATCACCATGGGCATTGTGCAGTAGCAATCCTCCTGTATTTGATTTGTCAATGTCCACACTAATGTTCTTTCTATTCCCGTCAGTAATTGCATGAAGATGCAAACTTAGAAGTCCTCCCTCTTGTGCTGTCACGCCACTTAGAAGGCACCCTGATTGTCCTGGTGTGACGTAAAATGTTGCAGGTAAAAGTCGGTGTTTCGTTTCCAACATTGTCGTGAACTTTCCCATAACCTTTAAAGGTTCTTTGGCATTGTATGTAAAAATACGGATCTTGGTCGGTTCAAGAATTGGTTTCTTATAACTTTCTTGCATGATTATATTGAACGTCTTTAGGTCCATGACATTAATTGAAGCTCCTGTGTCGATAGTCACGTGTATTTTCACACCTTCGATCTTTACATTTGTCATCGCATGGGGTCGTGCTTTTGATTGTTCTCTTTGATCCATTGAGTAAATATATTCGACTTTTGTCTCATCACTTATTGCTTCATCTCCATGTACAACATGAACTCGGGGATTTCCTTTACCCATGTTTGTGCGAGTAGCAAACTTTCTATTCCTGACTTTTGTTTTACAAACTCTCGCAAAATGGTTTGATTTATGGCACTTTGAACATTCTTTTCCATTCGCAGGGCATCCTCTCTGACCATGGGGATATTGTCCTCCACACCTAAAACATTTCCTATTCTTGTTTGTTGATTTATAATATCTTTTGCTTTGTACTTGACTTGATGTTGCATACTGAACTGATTCTTTCTCGTCAAAATGTAAGGATTTCAGATTTTCTTCAATTCCAGTGGCTTGAGTAATGCTAATTTCTTCGGCCCTAGCCTCCTGAAGTAATTTTTCCAGCGTTAGGCTTGGATCTCTTAGAGCTTTCTTTCGTATTCTTGATGAGATTCCACATTGCACAATTTGAGATTTAATTTCTTTATCTATATCATGAAAGTCGCAACTATCTGCTAGCTTTTTCAAACGTATATAATACTGATCGATACCTTCCGCTTCCCCTTGACGAGCTTGTCTGAAGTTGTAAACGGCGAACTCAGTGTTTTTCATAGGGTTAAAATGAGCGGTCAATTTAGTAACTGCAACGTCATATTCATCATCCGTCCCTGTTTCAGGTAACGTATCGAAAATGTCCATAACTCGCGGCCCAGCCATGTATAAAAGCATTGCACGCTTTTGCGTGTCATTCGTGATATTTGCGGCGATCAAATAAGTCTGAAAACGTCGAATCCACTTCTTCCATCGCTCAGCAGACGTATTAGGTTCTGCGTCAGGATCAAACGGTTGCATGGGCATTAAATCGAATTTCGCTGCCATGTCCCACTATTTTCTCTAAATGCGTTTCTCTTCGTCGCCAATTGTCGTGTTTATTTCTTCGTTGAGAAATTCACAAATAATAAGACTTCATTCGGCCATATTGCTCTAGTTCAAACATAACATAACAGGAGTAAATACTTTGAGTTAATTGTCATATGTCAGGGGCTGATGGTCAGTTCAGTGAATACTACAGCCTTGGTATTTTGCTCAAAAATGACCCAAAAATGACCAAATTTGAAATTGATTGATTTTGATTGCAGATTGAAAAGTGATGAAAATGAGCGATTTTTGGCCAAAAAGTAAGGCTATAGCCTTGGTATTTTGCTCAAAAATGACCCTAAAATGACCAAATTTGAAATTGATTGATTTTGATTGCAGATTGAAAAGTGATGAAAATGAGCGATTTTTGGCCAAAAAGCAAGGCTATAGCCTTGGTATTTTGCTCACAAATGACCTAAACATGACCAAATTTGAAATTGATTGATTTTGATTGCAGATTGAAAAGTGATGAAAATGAGCGATTTTTGGCCAAAAAGTAAGGCTATAGCCTTGGTATTTTGCTCAAAAATGACCCAAAAATGACCAAATTTGAAATTGATTGATTTTGATTGCAGATTGAAAAGTGATGAAAATGAGCGATTTTTGGCCAAAAAGTAAGGCTATAGCCTTGGTATTTTGCTCAAAAATGACCTAAACATGACCAAATTTGAAATTGATTGATTTTGATTGCAGATTGAAAAGTGATGAAAATGAGCGATTTTTGGCCAAAAAGTAAGGCTATAGCCTTGGTATTTTGCTCAAAAATGACCCAAAAATGACCAAATTTGAAATTGATTGATTTTGATTGCAGATTGAAAAGTGATGAAAATGAGCGATTTTTGGCCAAAAAGTAAGGCTATAGCCTTGGTATTTTGCTCAAAAATGACCCTAAAATGACCAAATTTGAAATTGATTGATTTTGATTGCAGATTGAAAAGTGATGAAAATGAGCGATTTTTGGCCAAAAAGCAAGGCTATAGCCTTGGTATTTTGCTCACAAATGACCTAAACATGACCAAATTTGAAATTGATTGATTTTGATTGCAGATTGAAAAGTGATGAAAATGAGCGATTTTTGGCCAAAAAGTAAGGCTATAGCCTTGGTATTTTGCTCAAAAATGACCCAAAAATGACCAAATTTGAAATTGATTGATTTTGATTGCAGATTGAAAAGTGATGAAAATGAGCGATGTTTGGCCAAAAAGTAAGGCTATAGCCTTGGTATTTTGCTCAACAATGACCCAAAAATGACCAAATTTGAAATTGATTGATTTTGATTGCAGATTGAAAAGTGATGAAAATGAGCGATTTTTGGCCAAAAGTAAGGCTATAGCCTTGGTATTTTGCTCAAAAATGACCCAAAAATGACCAAATTTGAAATTGATTGATTTTGATTGCAGATTGAAAAGTGATGAAAATGAGCGATTTTTGGCCAAAAAGTAAGGCTATAGCCTTGGTATTTTGCTCACAAATGACCCATAAATGACCAAATTTGAAATTGATTGATTTTGATTGCAGATTGAAAAGTGATGAAAATGAGCGATTTTTGGCCAAGACGTAAGGCTATAGCCTTGGTATTTTGCTCAAAAATGACCCAAAAATGACCAAATTTGAAATTGATTGATTTTGATTGCAGATTGAAAAGTGATGAAAATGAGCGATTTTTGGCCAAAAGTAAGGCTATAGCCTTGGTATTTTGCTCAAAAATGACCTAAACATGACCAAATTTGAAATTGATTGATTTTGATTGCAGATTGAAAAGTGATGAAAATGAGCGATTTTTGGCCAAAAAGTAAGGCTATAGCCTTGGTATTTTGCTCAAAAATGACCCAAAAATGACCAAATTTGAAATTGATTGATTTTGATTGCAGATTGAAAAGTGATGAAAATGAGCGATGTTTGGCCAAAAAGTAAGGCTATAGCCTTGGTATTTTGCTCAACAATGACCCAAAAATGACCAAATTTGAAATTGATTGATTTTGATTGCAGATTGAAAAGTGATGAAAATGAGCGATTTTTGGCCAAAAGTAAGGCTATAGCCTTGGTATTTTGCTCAAAAATGACCCAAAAATGACCAAATTTGAAATTGATTGATTTTGATTGCAGATTGAAAAGTGATGAAAATGAGCGATTTTTGGCCAAAAAGTAAGGCTATAGCCTTGGTATTTTGCTCAAAACTGACCCAAAAATGACCGAATTTGAAATTGATTGATTTTGATTGCAGATTGAAAAGTGATGAAAATGAGGCAGTTTTTGCCAAAAAGTAAGGCTATAGCCTTGGTATTTTGCTCAAAAATGACCAAAAAATGACCAAATTTGAAATTGATTGATTTTGATTGCAGATTGAAAAGTGATGAAAATGAGCGATGTTTGGCCAAAAAGTAAGGCTATAGCCTTGGTATTTTGCTCAAAAATGACCCAAAAATGACCAAATTTGAAATTGATTGATTTTGATTGCAGATTGAAAAGTGATGAAAATGAGGCAGTTTTTGCCAAAAAGTAAGGCTATAGCCTTGGTATTTTGCTCGAAAATGACCAAAAAATGACCAAATTTGAAATTGATTGATTTTGATTGCAGATTGAAAAGTGATGAAAATGAGCGATTTTTGGCCAAAAAGCAAGGCTATAGCCTTGGTATTTTGCTCAAAAATGACCCAAAAATGACCAAATTTGAAATTGATTGATTTTGATTGCAGATTGAAAAGTGATGAAAATGAGCGATGTTTGGCCAAAAAGTAAGGCTATAGCCTTGGTATTTTGCTCAAAAATGACCCAAAAATGACCAAATTTGAAATTGATTGATTTTAATTGCAGATTGAAAAGTGATGAAAATGAGGCAGTTTTTGCCAAAAAGTAAGGCTATAGCCTTGGTATTTTGCTCAAAAATGACCCAAAAATGACCAAATTTGAAATTGATTGATTTTGATTGCAGATTGAAAAGTGATGAAAATGAGCGATTTTTGGCCAAAAAGTAAGGCTATAGCCTTGGTATTTTGCTCAAAAATGACCCAAAAATGACCAAATTTGAAATTGATTGATTTTGATTGCAGATTGAAAAGTGATGAAAATGAGCGATGTTTGGCCAAAAAGTAAGGCTATAGCCTTGGTATTTTGCTCAAAAATGACCCAAAAATGACCAAATTTGAAATTGATTGATTTTGATTGCAGATTGAAAAGTGATGAAAATGAGCGATTTGTGGCCAAAAAGTAAGGCTATATCCTTGGTATTTTGCTCAAAAATGACCCAAAAATGACCAAATTTGAAATTGATTGATTTTGATTGCAGATTGAAAAGTGATGAAAATGAGCGATTTTTGGCCAAAAAGTAAGGCTATAGCCTTGGTATTTTGCTCAAAAATGACCCAAAAATGACCAAATTTGAAATTGATTGATTTTGATTGCAGATTGAAAAGTGATGAAAATGAGCGATTTTTGGCCAAAAAGTAAGGCTATAGCCTTGGTATTTTGCTCAAAAATGACCCAAAAATGACCAAATTTGAAATTGATTGATTTTGATTGCAGATTGAAAAGTGATGAAAATGAGCGATGTTTGGCCAAAAAGTAAGGCTATAGCCTTGGTATTTTGCTCAAAAATGACCCAAAAATGACCAAATTTGAAATTGATTGATTTTGATTGCAGATTGAAAAGTGATGAAAATGAGCGATTTGTGGCCAAAAAGTAAGGCTATATCCTTGGTATTTTGCTCAAAAATGACCCAAAAATGACCAAATTTGAAATTGATTGATTTTGATTGCAGATTGAAAAGTGATGAAAATGAGCGATTTTTGGCCAAAAAGTAAGGCTATAGCCTTGGTATTTTGCTCAAAAATGACCCAAAAATGACCAAATTTGAAATTGATTGATTTTGATTGCAGATTGAAAAGTGATGAAAATGAGCGATTTTTGGCCAAAAAGTAAGGCTATAGCCTTGTATTTTGCTCAAAAATGACCCTAAAATGACCAAATTTGAAATTGATTGATTTTGATTGCAGATTGAAAAGTGATGAAAATGAGCGATTTTTGGCCAAAAGTAAGGCTATAGCCGTGGTATTTTGCTCACAAATGACCTAAACATGACCAACTTTGAAATTGATTGAATTTGATTGCAGATTGAAAAGTGATGAAAATGAGCGATTTTTGGCCAAAAAGTAAGGCTATAGCCTTGGTATTTTGCTCACAAATGACCTAAACATGACCAAATTTGAAATTGATTGATTTTGATTGCAGATTGAAAAGTGATGAAAATGAGCGATTTTTGGCCAAAAGTAAGGCTATAGCCGTGGTATTTTGCTCACAAATGACCTAAACATGACCAAATTTGAAATTGATTGAATTTGATTGCAGATTGAAAAGTGATGAAAATGAGCGATTTTTGGCCAAAAAGTAAGGCTATAGCCTTGGTATTTTGCTCACAAATGACCTAAACATGACCAAATTTGAAATTGATTGATTTTGATTGCAGATTGAAAAGTGATGAAAATGAGCGATGTTTGGCCAAAAAGCAAGGCTATAGCCTTGGTATTTTGCTCAAAAATGACCCAAAAATGACCAAATTTGAAATTGATTGATTTTGAATGCAGATTGAAAAGTGATGAAAATGAGCGATGTTTGGCCAAAAAGTAAGGCTATAGCCTTGGTATTTTGCTCAAAAATGACCCAAAAATGACCAAATTTGAAATTGATTGATTTTGATTGCAGATTGAAAAGTGATGAAAATGAGCGATTTTTGGCCAAAAAGTAAGGCTATAGCCTTGGTATTTTGCTCAAAAATGACCCAAAAATGACCAAATTTGAAATTGATTGATTTTGATTGCAGATTGAAAAGTGATGAAAAGGAGCGATTTTTGGCCAAAAGTAAGGCTATAGCCGTGGTATTTTGCTCACAAATGACCTAAACATGACCAAATTTGAAATTGATTGAATTTGATTGCAGATTGAAAAGTGATGAAAATGAGCGATTTTTGGCCAAAAGTAAGGCTATAGCCGTGGTATTTTGCTCACAAATGACCTAAACATGACCAACTTTGAAATTGATTGAATTTGATTGCAGATTGAAAAGTGATGAAAATGAGCGATTTTTGGCCAAAAAGTAAGGCTATAGCCTTGGTATTTTGCTCACAAATGACCTAAACATGACCAAATTTGAAATTGATTGATTTTGATTGCAGATTGAAAAGTGATGAAAATGAGCGATTTTTGGCCAAAAGTAAGGCTATAGCCGTGGTATGTTGCTCACAAATGACCTAAACATGACCAAATTTGAAATTGATTGAATTTGATTGCAGATTGAAAAGTGATGAAAATGAGCGATTTTTGGCCAAAAAGTAAGGCTATAGCCTTGGTATTTTGCTCACAAATGACCTAAACATGACCAAATTTGAAATTGATTGATTTTGATTGCAGATTGAAAAGTGATGAAAATGAGCGATTTTTGGCCAAAAAGTAAGGCTATAGCCTTGGTATTTTGCTCAAAAATGACCCAAAAATGACCAAATTTGAAATTGATTGATTTTGATTGCAGATTGAAAAGTGATGAAAATGAGCGATTTTTGGCCAAAAGTAAGGCTATAGCCTTGGTATTTTGCTCACAAATGACCCATAAATGACCAAATTTGAAATTGATTGATTTTGATTGCAGATTGAAAAGTGATGAAAATGAGCGATTTTTGGCCAAAACGTAAGGCTATAGCCTTGGTATTTTGCTCAAAAATGACCCAAAACTGACCAAATTTGAAATTGATTGATTTTGATTGCAGATTGAAAAGTGATGAAAATGAGCGATTTTTGGCCAAAAAGTAAGGCTATAGCCTTGGTATTTTGCTCAAAAATGACCCAAAAATGACCAAATTTGAAATTGATTGATTTTGATTGCAGATTGAAAAGTGATGAAAATGAGCGATTTTTGGCCAAAAAGTAAGGCTATAGCCGTGGTATTTTGCTCAAAAATGACCCAAAAATGACCAAATTTGAAATTGATAGATTTTGATTGCAGATTGAAAAATGATGAAAATGAGCGATGTTTGGCCAAAAGGTAAGGCTATAGCCTTGGTATTTTGCTCAAAAATGACCCAAAAATGACCAAATTTGAAATTGATTGATTTTGATTGCAGATTGAAAAGTGATGAAAATGAGCGATTTTTGGCCAAAAAGTAAGGCTATATCCTTGGTATTTTGCTCAAAAATGACCTAAACATGACCAAATTTGAAATTGATTGAATTTGATTGCAGATTGAAAAGTGATGAAAATGAGCGATTTGTGGCCAAAAAGTAAGGCTATAGCCTTGGTATTTTGCTCAAAAATGACCCTAAAATGACCAAATTTGAAATTGATTGATTTTGATTGCAGATTGAAAAGTGATGAAAATGAGCGATTTTTGGCCAAAAGTAAGGCTATAGCCTTGGTATTTTGCTCACAAATGACCTAAACATGACCAAATTTCAAATTGATTGAATTTGATTGCAGATTGAAAAGTGATGAAAATGAGCGATTTTTGGCCAAAAAGTAAGGCTATAGCCTTGGTATTTTGCTCAAAAATGACCCAAAAATGACCAAATTTGAAATTGATTGATTTTGATTGCAGATTGAAAAGTGATGAAAATGAGCGATTTTTGGCCAAAAAGTAAGGCTATAGCCTTGGTATTTTGCTCAACAATGACCCAAAAATGACCAAATTTGAAATTGATTGATTTTGATTGCAGATTGAAAAGTGATGAAAATGAGCGATTTTTGGCCAAAAAGTAAGGCTATAGCCTTGGTATTTTGCTCACAAATGACCCATAAATGACCAAATTTGAAATTGATTGATTTTGATTGCAGATTGAAAAGTGATGAAAATGAGCGATTTTTGGCCAAAAGTAAGGCTATAACCGTGGTATTTTGCTCACAAATGACCTAAACATGACCAAATTTGAAATTGATTGAATTTGATTGCAGATTGAAAAGTGATGAAAATGAGCGATTTTTGGCCAAAAAGTAAGGCTATAGCCTTGGTATTTTGCTCACAAATGACCTAAACATGACCAAATTTGAAATTGATTGATTTTGATTGCAGATTGAAAAGTGATGAAAATGAGCGATGTTTGGCCAAAAAGCAAGGCTATAGCCTTGGTATTTTGCTCAAAAATGACCCAAAAATGACCAAATTTGAAATTGATTGATTTTGATTGCAGATTGAAAAGTGATGAAAATGAGCGATGTTTGGCCAAAAAGTAAGGCTATAGCCTTGGTATTTTGCTCAAAAATGACCCAAAAATGACCAAATTTGAAATTGATTGATTTTGATTGCAGATTGAAAAGTGATGAAAATGAGCGATTTTTGGCCAAAAAGTAAGGCTATAGCCTTGGTATTTTGCTCAAAAATGACCCAAAAATGACCAAATTTGAAATTGATTGATTTTGATTGCAGATTGAAAAGTGATGAAAAGGAGCGATTTTTGGCCAAAAGTAAGGCTATAGCCGTGGTATTTTGCTCACAAATGACCTAAACATGACCAAATTTGAAATTGATTGAATTTGATTGCAGATTGAAAAGTGATGAAAATGAGCGATTTTTGGCCAAAAGTAAGGCTATAGCCGTGGTATTTTGCTCACAAATGACCTAAACATGACCAACTTTGAAATTGATTGAATTTGATTGCAGATTGAAAAGTGATGAAAATGAGCGATTTTTGGCCAAAAAGTAAGGCTATAGCCTTGGTATTTTGCTCACAAATGACCTAAACATGACCAAATTTGAAATTGATTGATTTTGATTGCAGATTGAAAAGTGATGAAAATGAGCGATTTTTGGCCAAAAGTAAGGCTATAGCCGTGGTATGTTGCTCACAAATGACCTAAACATGACCAACTTTGAAATTGATTGAATTTGATTGCAGATTGAAAAGTGATGAAAATGAGCGATTTTTGGCCAAAAAGTAAGGCTATAGCCTTGGTATTTTGCTCACAAATGACCTAAACATGACCAAATTTGAAATTGATTGATTTTGATTGCAGATTGAAAAGTGATGAAAATGAGCGATTTTTGGCCAAAAAGTAAGGCTATAGCCTTGGTATTTTGCTCAAAAATGACCCAAAAATGACCAAATTTGAAATTGATTGATTTTGATTGCAGATTGAAAAGTGATGAAAATGAGCGATTTTTGGCCAAAAGTAAGGCTATAGCCTTGGTATTTTGCTCACAAATGACCCATAAATGACCAAATTTGAAATTGATTGATTTTGATTGCAGATTGAAAAGTGATGAAAATGAGCGATTTTTGGCCAAAACGTAAGGCTATAGCCTTGGTATTTTGCTCAAAAATGACCCAAAACTGACCAAATTTGAAATTGATTGATTTTGATTGCAGATTGAAAAGTGATGAAAATGAGCGATTTTTGGCCAAAAAGTAAGGCTATAGCCTTGGTATTTTGCTCAAAAATGACCCAAAAATGACCAAATTTGAAATTGATTGATTTTGATTGCAGATTGAAAAGTGATGAAAATGAGCGATTTTGGCCAAAAAGTAAGGCTATAGCCTTGGTATTTTGCTCAAAAATGACCCAAAAATGACCAAATTTGAAATTGATTGATTTTGATTGCAGATTGAAAAGTGATGAAAATGAGCGATTTTTGGCCAAAAAGTAAGGCTATAGCCTTGGTATTTTGCTCAAAAATGACCCAAAAATGACCAAATTTGAAATTGATTGATTTTGATTGCAGATTGAAAAGTGATGAAAATGAGCGATTTTTGGCCAAAAAGTAAGGCTATAGCCTTGGTATTTTGCTCAAAAATGACCCAAAAATGACCAAATTTGAAATTGATTGATTTTGATTGCAGATTGAAAAGTGATGAAAATGAGCGATTTTTGGCCAAAAAGTAAGGCTATAGCCTTGGTATTTTGCTCAAAAATGACCCAAAAATGACCAAATTTGAAATTGATTGATTTTGATTGCAGATTGAAAAGTGATGAAAATGAGCGATTTGTGGCCAAAAAGTAAGGCTATATCCTTGGTATTTTGCTCAAAAATGACCCAAAAATGACCAAATTTGAAATTGATTGATTTTGATTGCAGATTGAAAAGTGATGAAAATGAGCGATTTTTGGCCAAAAAGTAAGGCTATAGCCTTGGTATTTTGCTCAAAAATGACCCAAAAATGACCAAATTTGAAATTGATTGATTTTGATTGCAGATTGAAAAGTGATGAAAATGAGCGATTTTTGGCCAAAAAGTAAGGCTATAGCCTTGGTATTTTGCTCAAAAATGACCCTAAAATGACCAAATTTGAAATTGATTGATTTTGATTGCAGATTGAAAAGTGATGAAAATGAGCGATTTTTGGCCAAAAGTAAGGCTATAGCCGTGGTATTTTGCTCACAAATGACCTAAACATGACCAACTTTGAAATTGATTGAATTTGATTGCAGATTGAAAAGTGATGAAAATGAGCGATTTTTGGCCAAAAAGTAAGGCTATAGCCTTGGTATTTTGCTCACAAATGACCTAAACATGACCAAATTTGAAATTGATTGATTTTGATTGCAGATTGAAAAGTGATGAAAATGAGCGATTTTTGGCCAAAAGTAAGGCTATAGCCGTGGTATTTTGCTCACAAATGACCTAAACATGACCAAATTTGAAATTGATTGAATTTGATTGCAGATTGAAAAGTGATGAAAATGAGCGATTTTTGGCCAAAAAGTAAGGCTATAGCCTTGGTATTTTGCTCAAAAATGACCTAAACATGACCAAATTTGAAATTGATTGATTTTGATTGCAGATTGAAAAGTGATGAAAATGAGCGATGTTTGGCCAAAAAGTAAGGCTATAGCCTTGGTATTTTGCTCAAAAATGACCCAAAAATGACCAAATTTGAAATTGATTGATTTTGATTGCAGATTGAAAAGTGATGAAAATGAGCGATGTTTGGCCAAAAAGTA